>JAMWYP010000057.1:1977945-2344019 GCA_025563575.1 Acacia pycnantha | reverse complement strand
AAAAACGGTGCGGCGAGGTGAAGAGGAAGACATTCCTATCCCTCTTCCTTCCCTCGGAGAGCGATTCGGTCAAGAAGTTGAGATAAAGCACAAGAGAAGGATATACTTGAGACATTCGGAAGAGTAGAGATCAACATTCCTCTCTCTTAGATGCGATCAAACAAATTCCTAAATATGCCAAGTTTACGAAAGAGAGTTGTGCACCAACAAGAGAGGCGGGCGAAGGGAAATGAGCCAGTGAGCTTGAACCCGAAAGACTCGGCACTAACCTCATCCGACCTACCATGCCTCGTAAATGCAAAGATCCGGGGACATTTTCTATCCCTTGCCTTATTGGTAACTATAGATTTGATGATTGCATGCTAGATTTAGGTGCTTATTAATGTCATGCTGCGTACGTTTATAGATCTCTTGGTCTTGGTCCACTACGTCCAAAATGGTGTCATTGTTAGATTAGCTAATAGGAGTAATGCCCATCCTTGGTTTAGTTGAAGATGTATTAGTCAAAGTTAATGAATTGATATTCCACTGCTGATTTTTACATCTTGGATATGGAGGGTGAGTCTCTAAGTAGTAGGTCACCAATCATTCTAGGGAGACCTTTCATGAAAACGGCTAGGACTAAGATAGATGTGCATTGGTACTCTTTCCATGGAGTTTGGTGATATATCATGAATTTCAATATCTTTGATGCCATGAAATATCCTAGGAGAGAAGCATTACATTTTACGTATTGATGTGATTGATGATCTTTGTGGATGATGTTCTAATGGTTGGTGTCTTTGATTATCCTTATTTTTCTTGAAGGTGATACGTTTGTGCATGCGATGATAATGAATGGTGCTCTGTTTGCACTAATTTGGTTAAGCGCATTGTTTGGTGATTACGATTTGCTTGATGATTCTACATTACTTGTGACTCGATATTGATCCCGAGTTTGAGCCAATCCCCATCCTAACGTGCATCCAGATTCGATTTTGATGAGCTTCGAATTGATTTTGATAGCTGAATTGATGTTAACCTTGAAATTTATAGACCACAGTCCTTCTGCTTGTGCTTCTTTGAATATGGTTTCGGTATTCCAGTGTGATGACATCGAGTTGTTACAACAACACCAAGCTTCTCCCTCCATTGAGCAACCGCCCGAACTAGAGTTGAAATCCCTTCCAGACCATGAAGTATGCATTTACGGAGGTGAATGAGCGGTTGCAGTCATTGTGGCAAATAATCTTATGCCGGATCAAGAGAGAAGGCACTAAGCTTATTGAGACGAACAAAGAAAGCCATTGGGTGGACATTGGTGACATAGTTGGCATTAGCCCTTCATGTGCATGCCGGATTATGTTGGAAGAGGACTCCAAGCGGTGAGGCAACCGAGAAGGCATGTAATCCTCTTATCCTTGATGTGGTGAAGAAGGAGGTCACTAAGCTGCATTTGGCATCATCTATCCTATTTCGATAGCGAGTGGGTTAGCCAGATCCCGGTGGTTCTAAAGTCAGAATTCTTGTGGTAGCCAATCAAAGAATGAGCTCATTCCTACTCGAGTTCGAGAATAGTTGGAGAGTTTGCATTGACTATAGGAGGCTGACGAAGCCACTCGCAGATCATTTACCCTCACCCTTCATTGATCGGATGTTGAGGCGATTGGTGGTAAGTCTCATTCGCTTCTGGATGGCTACTCTGGATACTTCCGGATCCATATTGCTCACGAGGATCGGAGAAGGCGACCTTACATGCCCCTTTGGGACATATGCTAGAAGGATGCCTTTTGGCCTCTGCAATGCACCTGGCACCTTTCAGCGTTGCATGGTGAGTATTTTCTCTGAGTTCCTAGAGGACTGCATGGAGGTTTTCATGGATGATTTCACTGTATATGGAAAAGATTTTGATGCATGCTTAGCTAATTTGTCTAGAGTCTTGCATAGGTGTATTGAATCTAATCTTGTCTGAATTATGAGAAGTGTCACTTTATGGTTGAGTCGAGGCATAGTCTTGGGACACATAGTGTCTAGGAAAGGGATTGAGGTAGACCACTTGCTAAGATCGATGTTATTCTTGCTTTGCCTTACCCCACGTGCGGGAGGTCCAGCTCTTTTCTTGGTAATGCGGGTTTCTATCGGCGTTTCATTCGAGATTTCAGCAAGGCTTGCTCGACCCTTGTCCCACCTCCTGCGTAGAGCGACGACTTTGTCTTTGATGATGCGTGCAAGGCGGCCTTCGATCATTTGAAGCGTTGCCTTACTACGACCCAGATGATTGAGCCCCTGATTGGCTCCTCCCTTTTGAGTTAATGTGCGATGCTTCAACTATGCGGTTGGTGCTATCTTAACACGGCGGGTTGATAAGAGCCTCCCATGTCATTGCACTATGCTTCAAAGACTTTGGATTACGCTCGATCTAATTACACCACTGCTGAGAAGGAGTTGTTGGCTATTGTATTTGCCTTTGATAAGTTTAGGTCATATCGCTAGCTAGTAGAGTCATTGTTTTCTCGACCATGCGGCTTTAAAGTTTCTTTTGAAAAGGCAGATGCTAAGCCACGACTCATCCAGGTGGATGTTGTTGCTCCAAGAGTTTGATGTGGAGATTCGAGATAGAAGTGGAGCACAAAACGGGTGGCCGACCACTTGAGTCGTATCACTCATTCTCCTCTACTTCCCTCTTCTATTCGGGATGATTTCCTGATGAGCGACTTACAGGTGCAAGTTAAGACCCCATGGTATCTTTGATTTAGTTAACTACTTGGTAGTGGTGTTTTCTGTAGAGTCACTGAGGGCCCAAACCCTTAAATTGAAAAGTGAGTCTAAATATTATGTTTGGGATGACCCTTATCTGTGGAAATTTTGTAGTGACCAAGTAGTTAGGAGATGTGTGCTGATTGTGAGTTTCAATCTATATTGCATTTTGCTCATACTTACACTTTGTGGTGGTCACTTTGGACCCCAAAGAACTGCTAGGAAGGTGTTAGAATGTGGTTTGTTTTGGCCTTCTTTGTTTCATGATGCCCATTTGTTTTGCAAGTCATGTGATAAGCGTCGGAGGGCGGGGAGTATTTCCGTAGGCATGAGATGCCCAAAACCCTATATTGTTTTGTGAGATCTTTGATGTTTGGGGTATTGATTTCATGGGTCCATTTCTGCTTCGTATGGTTACACTTACATCTTCTTGTTTGTTGATTATGTTTGAAATGGGTTGGCGAAAGCCACCAGGACAAATGATTCTTGTGGTGGTGGATTTGTTAGGTCTAACATTTTACGCAGGTTTGGCATTCCTAGAGCTATTATCGGTGATCGGGGTTCCCATTTTTGCAATCGAAGCATGGGTGCCTTGCTACGCAAGTATGGAGTGCTTCACAAGGTTTCCCGACCTACCATCCTCGGACCAATGGTCAAGTGAAGTCTCAAATAGAGATTAAGCAAATCCTTGAGAAGACTGTCAACTCTACCTGGAAAGATTGGAGTAAGCGACTAGATGATGCTTTGTGGGCATATCGCACCGCCTACAAGACTCGGATTGGGATGTCTCCTATCGGATTGTCTTTGGTAAGAGCATGTCATCTTAGGTTGAGTTGGAGCATCAAGCCTATTGGGCTATTAAGCAATGCAACATGGATTTGGCTAAGTCCGGGATGGAGAGGAAGGCTGCCGTTGCACTGAGGTAGATGAGCTTAGATTGGATGCCTATGAAAGCTCACGGTTGTATAAGGAAAAGACTAAGGCATTCCATGATAAGCATATTAGAGGAAAAGAATTCTCTGAGGGCGGAAAGTTCTTCTATTTAATTCCGTCGAAGTTTATGCACAGTAGCTTCGATCTAGATGGGATGGCCCTTTTGTGATCACTAACATATTTCCATTTGGTCTTTGTTGAGCTATGTGATCCACCCAGGGGACGGACTTTTAAGGTCGATGGGCATCGCCTCAAGCCATTTCATGAGGGATCCCCACGCGACGGCTGAGGAAGAGAGATTCTCCTCATTGATGCCACTTATCCTCCATAAACCCTTGGGGAGTATTCTTCTTTCTTCTCCTCCTCTCTCTTTTATTTGTTTTCCTTTTCTACTTTGCTTTTTGAAAATAAATACATTCTTTCTTTCTAATGATTGCTACATATTATGAACTAAGGACATTTTGGTTTTAATGGATCATTACTGTTTGATGCGGACCTGCATGAATGGAATTCATCTTTTTCCATTCTTTCTTTCATGTGTGCATCTCTCATGATTTGTGTTCTCTAGAACTTGCTCCTTTTCTTTTTGAAACTACATTTTTCACTTACGTGCATAAGTATGATGGAAGCTTGTTTTCTTTCTTTTATTCTCCTCACTTTGGCCAAATAGCTTTCCCTTACATTATGATTCCTTTGCTAGCCCCTTTGTGCCTTTTGACCCATTCTTTTCTCAGCCACATTACAAGCCTAAGCGTAAAACCATTTTATTCGCACCTTGAAGATTTATTGAGCATTGGTTTCAACTTGTTTTGTGTTTAAGTGTGGGGTTGCTCGGAGTGCAACAGTTTAAGTGTGGGGGGATATTTGATTTTGACTTTGTAATTACGTATACAATGAAAGGAAGAAAAAAAGTAAAAAGAAAAAAAAAGAAAAAAAAAGGAAAAAAAAAGAAAAAAAAAAAAGAAAAAAAAAAGAAAAGAGAAAAGAAAAGAAAATACATAGAAAGGAATGGATATATGAGTAGAATAAAAGTTTCATACATAGAGAATGATTGTGTTAATCAGTGCTCTTCCTTTTGATTTCTTTGGTGCTTAGCCTCTTATTCCATACTATTACCTACCTTCACCCTAGCCCGTTACAACCTTTAATTACAAGCTCTCTTGATTTGTGCATGTATGTGTTATGAGTAGTGGAGACGTAGAAGTTGAGCAAACTTATGGTAGAACAAATTTCTTGAGTAGAATTTGAGCGATACACTTATTTACCTTAAACACTTGAGAGACTAATTGATTGAGCGCATCATTTGAGAGATCATCTTTTGTGATTAGCATCATTGATTGAGCATACCATGAATTGTAATTTGAGATGAAGGGGTTTTGGTCTTGAATGATTGGTCTTTTGAAGCTTTGTGTCCCTTGATTCAATTTTTGCATTGTTAGCAATTATTAGTAAAGAAGAGTTTTTCCTTTAGGTCTTTCTCTTTGAATTTTGCTCGAGTGCAAAAAGATAAGTGTGGGGGAATTTGATAATTGAATTTTTATACACTTATTTTTGTCTCTTGAATAATAATTTAGGACCCTTTAGCTAATAAATAATGGCTCTTATGTTTATTTGGGCCTTGGGCCTTTTATTGCATTTTAGCTATTTTTAATAATAAAATTCCAGTTTTGTGTTGCTTCACTATTTCTACCATAACTCTTGAACCAGACATCGGATTTGCCTCATTTTTGTCTCATATTTCAGATGATTCAGAGAGCTACAATTGTTATGAAGACATCAAGAGCAAATTCGGTCAAGAAGGAGGTCAATTTTGGAGCCAAAGTCGGATGTACAATTCTGGATTTATTTTGGACCCGAATTTTGTAATTTAAGTCGATTATATTTTATTTCTGTTTTGGGCTAAAACTATGAGAGCCCATTTCGTTTTAGGTTATTTTTAAGTATGGCAGCTGCCTGAAACATATTCATTCACGTTTTTAACATTAGAGTGGATCAAAATACAAGTTTTCATTTTCTCTCATCTCATTCTTCATGTTCTTCGCGCGTTCTTCGTGTTCTTAGTTCGTTCTTCGATTTTCCCAGCCATGATCGGCTAAACTCTTGTGATTAACTTAACGATGAGGATTCCATGATTCATCGAGAGAACTCGTGCCTAATCGGTAACTACTGGATTCTATTTTCATCTTATCGGATTCGATTTAAAATAGTTCGAATATTAGATTTAATATTCGGTTTGGTTCATCCCAAGGACTTAGTTAGGACTAGGTTATCAGTGTTGCTGTGCGATTGCACAGTGAGACGCCACTGTCGGACAGATTCTAGGCGATCGTCTAGGCGAGGAATCTCCGGATGAATAGAGAGATTTCGATTCATCCGAGACCAAACGTGGGTTAGTTATATTTTCGTTCAATGATGGAGGTTTTAGGAATCAATTCGTTGGGTTGATCATCTTTAATGCATCTCTGTTTATTTGATTCTGTTTGACTCTGTTTATTGCACTTTGATTATGTTATTTCGTTTTGTTCAGTACATTAAACCAAACCCCCATTTTATCATTAATTTCACTATTGTTATTGAACAAGCCCATTGCAAATTCGTTGGGAAAGCGACCAGGTTCCCTGATTGCACTGGAAATTAATTTGAACTTGGTTTATTTTGGAAGACACGGCAAAAATCTTTCCAGGGCTCCAGGTCAACGGTACAAGGGTGGACGGTGATATAAGGGAGAGGCTGCACATTGCATATTGTATAATTGTATAGTTCTAAAATTGACATACGATGCTTTTGCAAAATAATTTTGTATGAGAAATTATGATATATACAAATATGTTTTGCCATTAGCCACTGCTTTTGTCATATGTAATTTGCTTGTATACGGTAGAAACTTAAAGTAATTCTTGAGGCGTGAAATCTCATCCTATATTAACATTTTGGTGAATATTCCGGTAGGGGAGGCAAAGGAAGGCACCTATGGAGTGAGCTTTGATGACTCTTTTGTACTCTTGTAGCTTATGTTATGTTATTTTATTTGTGTGACCCTGAACTTGCATTGTATTTAATTGAAATATTTAAGAATTTTATTTTGACTTTGTAATGGTGTATTTAGTATACAGAATTTAATGATTTGGATATTGTTCGTCCCAGTTGGAACTATTTCAAATATTTTGGCCAAGTTTTCGGGTGTTGGATTTAGGGTGTTACACAAAGTG
This sequence comes from Acacia pycnantha, assembly GCA_025563575.1. NCBI lineage: Eukaryota > Viridiplantae > Streptophyta > Magnoliopsida > Fabales > Fabaceae > Acacia > Acacia pycnantha. The sequence goes on along the minus strand of JAMWYP010000057.1, from coordinate 2,337,141 downwards.
GTGGGAGCATGAGTAAATTGGCAAAGTTGCTAAACAACTTAACTAAAGACAAATAAGTGGAGTGTGATGGTAAGATATAAGAGACACCAACGTATTCTATAAAGGATTAGTCAGGTAAGCAAAGTGCCAAGTTCTTGAGATAATAGAGTGTGGCCGAGCCATAGGAGTAGAAATAACACAACCCAAATAACCTACATCTTGAAGAATGTTAAGAGCAAACTTACACTAATTTAAAAGAGATACAATAGAAGAGCAGGCAACTTCAAGATCAGAAAAATTTCCGGTTACCAAGATCTTTAATCTTGAATGTAGTGTCAAGAAAAGATTTGATGCAATTGATTTCAACCAAATCATTACGACCAAGATGATATCATCAACATAAACCAAAATAGAAGTAAAAGAATCACCAAGTTTCCTAGTAAATAAAGAGTAATCAGATTTGGATTGTACATAATCACAAGATAATAAAGCAAAAGAAAGTTTAGAAAACTATTACGAGAGGCTTGTTTTAAACCATATAGAGACTTCGCAATTTACAAACCAAGTTGGATTGAGTGGGAGGAAGAGACATGTAAACATCTTCATTTAGATCACCATGTAAAAATGCATTATTGACATCAAGTTGTTCAAGATGCCAATTAGAAGGCGCTCAACAAAAATCAATAACGTTACCGTAGTCATTTTTGCAATAAGTGAAAAAGTATCAAAATAGTCAACTCCTCGGTTTGGATATAGCCATTTGCTACTAGCCGGGCCTTATACCTTTCTAAAGTACAATCAACATGAAATTTAGTAGAAACATCTACTGCAACCAATAGGAGTTTACCCTTAGGAAATTCAATCAAAATCCAAGTGTTATTTTGCTTTAAAGCTATAATTTCGATTTCATAGCATGTTGCCATTACGGGATGTTTAATGTTTGCTTTATATGTTTTGGTTTAGGAAGAATAGAAATGGAACAAAAAGTTTTTATAGGAAGAAGAAATATTACCATAAGATAACACGAGAAGAAAGAGGATATCTATAAGAACCCATACATGGAGTCCGGTAGTGGCGATGCAAGTTGAGAGCAATGATAGACACTTAGATGTGGGATTCTTGTGAATTTTTTTATTTTTGAAGAGGAATATTATTAACTCGAACATGAACGAGGAGAAATTGAAATATTGGAAGGAGGAAAAGAAGAAACAAAAGGTGACTTAGAGATAAAAGGAATAGAAGAAGAAAAAGTAGGTGATCTGGAAATTATCAACTACGGGAGGAATAGAAGAAGTAGAATGGGAAAGAGGAGGAGAAACAAAAGGGAAATCGTTATAAACAAGAAGTATTAGAATTAGTGGCGAGAATCTGAGAGGAATAGAATCCATAGAGGAGATTGAAGATGTAGAAGTAGTATAAGGAAAAATATATTCATAAAAGATGACATGCCTTGATAAAAAAAACAGATGAGTATGAATGTCAAGCAAAACATATCCTTTGGAGCCATTTTTAAAACCAAGAAAAGCACTTTCTACTGAGTTTCGCAATCAAATTTGGTTCCATGAGAATTTGAAGAAGTACAAGCAAAACATAAGGAACCAAATACTCTAAATTAGTATAATATGGACTTTTATCATGAAGAAGGAAAAGGGAGAATTGTTATTTAAAAGCTGGAGTGGGAGGAGTGATTTATAATTTATGTAGCATGAGACACAACATAGCACCAATAAGAAAGTGGTAAATGAGATTGAAACATTAAAGCGTGAGCAACATTAAAAATGTGTTGATACTTTAGTTCCACAACACTATTTTGTTTGAAGTTTCAACACATAATGTTTGATGATGAATGTCTTTAGAAGAATAAAAAGAATGTATTAGAACTCAACACTTGTTATCGGTTTAATGATTTAACTTTTTCGTCAAACTGGTTTTCAAACAAAAAGAATGAGAGTTTGCAAAGAAGTGCGAGCCTCGAATTTAGTCTTCAAAAAGCTTACCCAAGTAAAAAGTGTAAAATCATCAACAACGGTTAAAAATAACGATGACCAATGAATGAAGAGAGGTTTATAAAGACCTTAAATGTGGCATAACGAGTTGAATAGAAGAGATAGTTTTAGATATACTAATGGGAAAAGGAATCTTTCTTTGTTTTGCAAAATGGCATACATCACAAGCACCATAGGAATTACAAGAAACAAAGGGAAATTGTTTCTTCAAAACATTCATAACGGATGAAGATAAATATTTAAGGCAAAAATGCCATAAAGCAAAAGGGGAAATAGGAATGGAAACAAAACTAACACTAGCATTCATAGGTAAGTGACTATGTAGCTTGAATAACCCTTGAAAAGATCGGCTATACCAATTATTTTCCATGTCTTTAGATCCTGTGTATATGGCAATGATAAGAAGAAAAAGTGAAGCAACAAGAAAGGTCGTAGGCCATTTAGGAAACATAAATAATATTGAATTAAAAATCAGGGACATAAGGACATTGTGGAGGATGATAAGATCATTAATTTCACGGTGCCAGAGATGCTAGCAATAACAATGGGTGGTAGGTAAATGGAGGGATATTTGAAAATAAAGCAAACAATTGTAGAGAATAACAAGCGTTAGAGTAGCTTTGTTGTCAATGATCCAATGACTAGAAGAATCAAAGGCAAGAGTATATACTTAATGCAATGAATCAGGCATTTGGAAGCAAAAGTGAAGGCATAAAGCTTATTGACATTGAATTGAACAACATGCATTGTGGTGGAGACCGAAGCATGGGAGCATGAGTAGCAGTAGGTAATGTAGCAAGATGAGATTGTAAAAGAAACAAGTAATTGATTATATTGATCATGGTTGATAGAATTATTAGCAACGGTAGGTGTTGAAGACAAAATACCGGTTGATGAACTATGATGAGATGTTACCACATTATTCTTTGAAGCTTTATTCTGGAATTTGTAGCGGGAGGAAAGCCATGCTTCTTATAATAGGTCTCAACGGTATGTCTTGGTTTTCCACATTAGTTACACATTTTATCATTGGTGTTGTACCAAGGCGAGATGTAGACTTGAACGAAGAAGCAATACGGGGAAAACATATATTTGGTTCAGTAATACCAATGAGGTCACGTTCTTGTTGAAAAATCAATGAAAAAGCTTTATTAATGGAAGGAAGAGGATCCATTAATAGAATTTGGGACCGAACATTAGCAAAACGTGTTAATATTTAGGTATCTTAGAGACAATCTGTGGACATATTAAACACCATTTCTACGTTATAGTTTTCATTATTAATAAATGAGCATATTTTATTTTTATCATATTTATGTCTTGCCTTTATTTTAAAATAAATATGTATTTGAAGATAAAAGCTCTAAGAATAGAACATGTGTTACTCTTGAGGATCAATGATAGAAATCATGATCATGAGGACTCGAAGATTTGGATATCTATTGTCTAAAACTTGTTCCTAGTCTTGAATCGCCCAGAAAGGGCATGGATGATCTCGATAAGACTAGTACGATATCATGTACATGTATAGATGGTAGGGACCTCGTGGAATACATTGCATGGTGATGCCTTGGCGATGTCATGGGTAGATTTGTTGGAGGAATAAATAGCAGAACTAACCCCCAAAAGACTCACTAAAGATTCATTGTAGAAAGTATCATTAGATATGTAAAGTCTCTCATCGTTTGCTAGTGCGGATTGTCCTGAACCAAAGATGTTATCAAACACTATGTCTTAGAGTTACACGTTGGTACATGAAACTCTATCCGCTTGAAAATGGGGAGCTTAGTGTACTCTTGGGTGTAGCTCCGAATACATGAGTCTAGATAGACAAGCCGAGAGGACTCACGGAGTCCCTCGAGGGATTAGTCATTCACAAGATCGGTAGAGCTTGGATAGCTTCTAATCAACTCGGAAGTCTATGCACAACAAGTAATCGTGATAACTTATGATCCTTTATAGAGGTGATATAAGAGATTCCTAATTCTATGAATTAGCTACATTTAGTCAAGTAAGAGAGTAATACTTTATCTTTGCTCTCGACTAAATATGAATGGCGATGTGATGGATGATGCACGACGGTATCCAAATATGAAAGAGTAGAACAACATTATTTCAGTTAATTCTGGGGGCTATGAGCATTGTTAGTGTTTTATGAGGTCATTAAATAAATTGGGCTAGTTAAAGGATTTTAGTTAGTCAAATTTATGTTAGTGACCAGTGGGCTGATGGGTCACACACGAAGGTTATTCTCGATTCTTAAAATTGAGCTTGAAGTTTGCGATAATTGTTATTGGACCCCATCGAAACAAAAGTGTAATTGGGTTGGAGTGGGACTCCATCGAGCCCAATAAGAGAAAAATGGCGTCATATATGGTGTCCCTTTAAGTGGGAATCAAGTTTCTTCATAAAAAGGGCCCCGAATGTGTTAGAAGACCCGATGAGGTCTTGGGCCAAATTAATTTAGGTCGAATTTTGAATTTAAGTTTGGAAATTTGAATTTGAATTTAAGAAGACAAAGTTATAAAAGATAATTCTGAATTATATTTACATATATATATATATATATATATACACATGCAATGCATTATTTGAGACTTTAAATATGTATGTATGTGTTACGGACTTAGTCAAGGCCCACTATCTCATTAGCCAGTGCAGGGGGCAACCCACGTTGTGGTCACAACCCACTAATCGTGGGACCCAGCCACCACTGTGGCGGTGGCACAATCCCGGCCACTACCGGGGTGATTTGCACGATCCTTGGACATGCACAAGATGGGAGCCAAGGAGCTAACCCAGACCATGTATATTCTATATATACGACACGGAGGAGATAGGCGCCTGTGTACACATCTCTAGCCTCGTACTTTACATACCGATTACGAAGTGCAAACACCCCACCCTTAGGCGAAACACCGTTGTGTACCGTGATCGCCCTTCCTTCCACGTTTGCTTGCACAATAAGCTCACGTGAGGGACACCCCGATCCTATATCAATCAACGGCTTACCATCAAGCCGGACACCTGAGTCCTACATCGAACAGTGGCGCGCGACCGGGGGATTGATAAACTTCAATTCCCGAGACCATGAGGATAAGCACTCGTGCTTCGAGCCATAACGGATGGAGACGGACCAAGTAGAACGTCTACCACCTCGGCAACCACAACACCACAACCGGTCGGAGGACCTTCATGGCAACCATCAACATGATAATGAAGACCGGCTATCACAGCCGGAGGAACCTCGCATCCCCAACAACGACCAACCCTCGAATGACAACCCGTCTGACACGGAATCTTCGGCTCCGCGAAATCATCGCCACGAGCCTCGGAACTCGAACCCGGATGGTCACCAAGAGAACCCGGTCAACGAACCAGATTTCCGCTCTCTTCAATCCGGGATGCTAGCAATAATGAGACGTATGGACTACATGGACAAGCGTCATACTCTCCATTTCCAACGATGGGAGGAACAACAGAAGAAAAAAGAAGACCCGGTCTATTCTGACGAGGACTGGGAAGATAAGTCTTGGAAGGAGGACGAAGAAGATGACGGCTCGGACCATGGAAAAAGTAATAGCAAGGTAGACACCGCACATAAGAAGAAGCCGACTTCCTCAGCAAGACACCTTGTCTCCAACCGGGCTCCAACGGCGAAGATATGTCGCCGCCTTCACAACAGTCCTTTTTCCGACAAGATTCTCAACGCTCACTTTCCACAAAAGCTGAATCTAACCGAGTTGACAAAATACGACGGCACTCAAGACCCGACGACTCACTTGGAGGACTTCGACATGCACATGGCAGTAAGGGGTCTCGAGGAGCCAATCGTATCGCGGATTTTCGCTGCAACCCTCAAAGGACCAGCACTGAAGTGGCTCCATACCCTTCCAGTGGGATCCATACACAAGTTTGAAGATTTAGCAGAGGCCTTCGAATTGCATTTTGCAACCAGCAAACGGCAACCGAAGTCCCAATATTCTCTATCCAAGATCAAGCAACGACCAGGCGAGACGCTTCAAAGTTACCTGGATCGCTTCAAGCACGCGGCTCTACAGGTGCGAGGATTAAATGAGGATGTACACGTCCATTTACTGGTCGATGGCCTTGACAAAGAATCCCGCCCGCGCGAATCATTCCCGAAGGAACGGGCAAAGAATCTTAATGACTTCATAACACGTTCGAAGAAGTACCTCGAGGTGGAACAGATGCGCGTAGCAAATGACTTTAGAAGAGACCAGGACAGGGCCACTCCACCCAGAGATAGAGATTATACTGAAGGAAGGAGAAGGGACTCTCGTAGAAGGGGCTCTGAGAACAGGAACCGCGGTGGGAAGTTTGAGCCGAGAAGTAAGTATGAGAAATACACAGCCTTAAATGTACCGCGGTCACAAGTGTGGAAGGAAGTGGCAACAACCGAGATGAAAAGGGTCGATCGACCTAGATTGTCTTATCGAAGATCCGGAGTCGACCAGTCCAAATACTGCGCGTTTCATGACGGACGAGGTCACACCACGGATGAGTGTTACGAACTCCGAGATGCTATTGAGAGGTTTATCCGAGAGGGCAAACTCCAACAATATGTCATAGAACATCAAGGAAAGGGCGGCAAGCGCAAGCCCAAGAGTCGAAGTAAGAGCCCTCCCGGAAAGTTCAAAAAACATGAAGACAAACGAAAGAAGCCGGCCGAGTTTGGCGACGAGTTTCCGTAAACTGAGTTCGACTGTAACGTAATAAGCGGGGCTATGGGCGGAGGCAGAGATACTATGAGCCAACGAAGGAAATATTTGCGAGAAGTCCTCTCCGTGAGAAACAGCCCAAAATTCAAGGAGCATCATAGCGGCCCATCCAGCTCGCCCTTGTTCTTCACAAATGAGGAACTCAGGGACGTCGTCCCCGGACATCAGGACGGTTTAGTCATAACCGGGATATTAGTCAACTGCCGAGTTAAACGTATATTTGTGGATGCAGGAAGCTCGGCTGATATCCTTAGCTGGGAGGCGTTCAAACGAATGAACCTAGATCAGGAGGACTTAAAGCCTTGTAGGACGACCCTCATCGGGTTCAATGGGGAGCAGTCACGCCCCAAGGGGTTTATCGACCTCCGCTTCACACTGGGAACAAGGGACGCTTTCAGATCAGAGAGAGTACGGTTTATAGTGACAGATTTCATTTCGCCATATAACGTAATCCTCTGGGAAGACCAACTATACATAGTTGGGATATGCTAGTATCCACCAAGCATCAAAAGCTCAAGATGATAGGAAACTGTGGAACCGTGGTCACGGTACAAGGAGATCGAGAGAATCTCGACAGTGTTATTTCGACACTGTCAGGGTTGGCGAAGGCGGACCTTCATCGCAGCCGCCACACTCGAATGAAGAAAATCCCGATTTAGATGTAAATACGGTTGAGTTGGATCTCCGCGAAGAAGACCCGCGTCCAGAGCCAGCTGGAGAGTTGGAGGATCTAGTGTTGGAAGATCCGCCAAAACTACGAAGATTGGAAAGCACTTACCCTCAGAAATTCGAGCAAGCCTCATTGATTTTCTCAAGAAGAACAGAGACGTTTTCGCATGGAAGTCATCCGAGGTCCCCGGAATCGACCCTAGTTTTTGTTGTCACAGGTTGGGCGTCTACCCGGGATCTACTCCAATATCACAGAAAAAGAGGAACCAGGGGCCAGAGAAGAGGAAGGCACTGGAAACTCACGTCCAAGAACTTTTGGAAGCCGGGTTCATTAGCGAAATCCAATACACCACATGGCTATCCAACGTGGTCATGGTCAAAAAACCCAATGGAAAATGGAGGGTGTGTACGGACTACACGGATTTGAATAAAGTTTGCCCTAAGGATTCATACCCCATGCCGAACATAGACCAGTTGGTGGACAATTCTTCGGGTTTCCAGCTCCTCTCTTTTATGGACGCATACTCGGGGTATAATCAAATACCAATGCACCCAGAAGATAGAGAAAAAACGGCCTTCATAACAGATAAGGCCAACTACTGTTACAACGTCATGCCATTCGGACTCAAGAACGCAGGAGCTACATATCAGAGGATGATGAACACGGTTTTCGCTGACCAGATCGGACTTAATGTTGAGGTATATATCGACGACATGATTGTTAAGTCTTTGGACTCACAACACCATGTCAAGGATTTGCAACAGAACATTCGGCAAACTCGAAAGTACAAAATCCGCTTGAATCCGGCCAAATGTGCTTTCGGGGTCCCGGCGGGAAAGTTCCTGGGTTTCATGCTTACCAACCGAGGTATCGAGGCCAACCCGGACAAATGCCGAGCAGTGCTCGATATGGAAGCACCGAAGAACAAAAAAGAGGTCCAGCAGTTGACAGGAAGATTAGCCGCTCTAACCAGGTTCCTGCCAAGATCGGCCGAGAAGGCCTTGCCCTTGTTCAGGTTGTTGAAAAAGGAAGCTTCGATTGAATGGAATACAAAATGTGATGAAGCGTTTGAAGGAATCAAACAATGTCTCGCAAATCCGCCAGTCCTATCGAAGCCCGAGCCCGGCGAAACCCTCTACTTGTACTTGTCAATTGGTGAGGAAGCTATCATTTTCAGGCTCATCACATTGTTGTTAGGACCGGCCAGCCGATACGACAAGTCTTACACAAACCAGATTTGGCGGGGAGAATGACTAACTGGGCAATAGAATTGTCCGAATACGACATCGCTTATGAAGCTCGCCATGCAATTAAGTCACAGGCCTTAGCCGACTTCGTCAGAGAATTGACACCAACAAGCTCGGCTCCCAGCGAGGAGACAAACGTCTGGAAAATATATGTTGACGGATCATCAAATACCAAAGGCAGCGGAGCCGGTATTATCGTTGAAAGCCCAGAGGGCGTTACGATCGAACACTCTCTTCACCTAAAATTCCCAACCTCGAATAATCAAGCTGAGTACGAGGCCCTGATAGCCTGACTTCAACAGGCAAAAGAGAACGGAGTCACAAGAGTTAAGGTTTTCACCGACTCACAACTTGTGGCAGCTCAGATTGAGGGGTCTTATCGTGCAAAGAGCCCGCTGATGGCAAAATACCTCTTCAAGGCCAAGGAGATGATGGCTGAATTCGAGGAAGCAAGTGTAACACATATCCCTAGGGGGAAAATGTAAGAGCCGACATCCTTTCGAAGTTGGCCAGCACTAAGAGTGCAGGATGTCATCGGACGGTGATTCAACAAAACCTCGAGGACCCACTCTGCACCATGGCCATCTCTGCGAGGCGGATTGGAAAAAGCCAATTGAAGATTATTTGGAGCGCTGCATCCTACCTGACGATGCCATGGAAGCTAAGAAATTGACTCGAGAAGCGGCCAAGTACACTATGGTGGAGGATCAACTATATCGGAAAGGTCTTCATTCTCCCATGCTAAGATGCTTAAATCCAAATGAGGCGGGGTATGTTTTATCCGAGGTACATGGAGGAGTGAACGGCCAGCACATGGGCGCTAAGGCACTCGCCAGAAAAACCTTACGAGCGGGATATTATTGGCCGACCATGGAAGCCAGACTCAAAGACTCTTGTTAAAACATGTGACAGCTTGTCGAAGCACTCTGCATAATTTGGGCACCCCTGCCGGACCTCCACTTCATCTCGGCCTCGTGGCCTTTCTACAAGTGGGGTATGGACATACTAGGTCCATTCAAGACCGCCCAGGGGCAGATGCGATGGCTGATCGTCGCCGTCGATTACTTCACCAAGTAGATCGAGGCCGAACCGCTTACGACAATTTCCTCGGCTCGCGTACAACGATTCTTTGAATTCAACGTCATCACACGATTTGGAGCTCCAGCCGAGATAGTCACAGACAACGGAACTCAGTTCACCTCGGTAGCGGATTCCGAGATCGGCATACGAGTTTGGAATACAGCATCATTTTGCTTCGTGGAGCACCCATAGCCTAACTGACAGAGCCGAAGCTGCAAACAAGGTCATTTTAGACGGGCTAAAGAAGCGCATGTTGGAAGCAAACACCGCCTGGGTTGATCAACTACCCTATGTTCTTTGGGGGATCCGGACAACAGCCCAAACGTCAACTCAAGAAACTCCTTACAGAATGGCTTATGGGTGCGAATCCATGATTCCGGTCGAGATAGGATTACCCTCATGGCGTAGGAGAAACATTTTGTCACAAGAGAAGCGGCCAACAACCAGGCGTTGGGTGCCGAGTTAGACCTTGCGAGACGAGGCCCGAGTAACAGCTTCAGTGCCGAGACATCGCCACAAAGCAACTCATCGCGGCTCGCTATAACAAGAAGGTCGACCTGGACATTTCAACCAGAACTCTCGTCCTTAGAAGGGCGGACGTCGGAAACAAGAATGCCAAAGATGGCAAGCTCGCGGCAAATTGGGACGGCCCTTATCGCATTCGGGAAGCACTTCAAAAGGAGCGTATATATTGGAGACCCTAGACGGAATCTAATCCAGCGAACATGGAATGCGGACAAGTTAAGGATTTATTACGCTTAGACTTAGCTTTTCCTCGCTTTGATCATTTCTTCTTCTTTTCATTTTATTCAGCATTTGGATTCAAATGTCTGGCCATACGGCCTCTTTTCCCGTGTTAGCACTGCACTTGTTGAATAAAAGTAAGACTCTCGTTCGAGAGCATCTTAAATTGCAAACGTGGTTAATATACTACTCCAAAGAGCTATCGCAGCCCGAACACATATTTACTCCGGGGTATCAATAGAAAATGTCATGCAGACCCTGATCAGGTCAAAATGCTCGGACGATATCGGGACAAAACCGAACCCGGGCAGGTGGCAATTTTCATTTGCCTTTGGATGACCCGGTTAAAACACCCGGATTTTTCTAAGACAGTGTAAACACTAGCACTTTAAAACGAAATGGTTTCGTCACCAAATGCGCGTTCGCAGACTCTGCTTACTTTCGTATGACCTTGGCCCGGTCAGCCACGATTACTGCCAAAGAAAGGTTCTTATCGCATGGTGATTACTAGGTTACCGACAACCAATAATTACGTGCAAAAGGGGCCAAATTGGCCAATATATTTAAACAGAGTTTAAGACCGGTAACAGAACCGGCCGGAATATACAAGTTTAAACAAAAAATCAACCCACTGGCTTGGGGACAGTCGAGACTTCTTCACCCTGCTCAGCCTCCAGCACGGTAGCATCACCATCTACCCGGGTCTCGGAGGCAGCAGGAGGATCCACATAAGGGACAATTTGACCATCTTCAACGTAGGATCGAAAGTGATGCCCTGTGGTGTTGAGCTCGACCCCCGGGTTCAAAGCTTGGATCTGGGCCAGAGAGTTCCTAAACGCCTCTACCACGGATCCTAGCAGCAACTCCTGAAGCCGGGTTACCTCCTCTGCCAGATGCTTTGAGGACGCCTCCCCCTCAGCTCTAATTCTGTCCCTCTCCGCCACCATGGCCTTCAACTCTTCTTCGCTCTTAGCTTGAGCCGCTTTCAAACCCTCAATTATTACGTTGGAATCGCCAAGATCCCCCGGGTTTCTTTGAGCAAATTCCACCTTCTCCACTGGACTTCACGAGCTTGGAATTCATTAGAAGCGATCCGCCATTGCTTTAAAGCGTCATCACGCTCGGTCCCGGCACGCTTGTGTCGGCAGCTGCCTCCACATACTTGTGGTGAAGAGTAAGAAAAGTTTGGGTCAGGCCGGCACCTCTCAGGAAAGCATGTCTAGCAGCCTGAACATCTCGGGCATCTACCTCCAGCAGGGGTACGGGCTCTTGATAGCGGGGAGGAGGCAAGAGTGCGACGCTCAGTTCTTCTGTAATCCCCTTACTCCACAGAAGGGAGCGGGGAAGAACAGTGGGAGGACGAGGAACAGCCGAGGTAGTCAACACTGATGAAGGCCCAGCCTCAACCGAATTGGGAGGCGGCATGGTAGCAGTGGGAGAGGATCGAATAGGAGAGGCTGGTGTGGCGTCAATCGAGGGGCCGACCTTGTGTTTCTTTGATTCGGCCGGCCGATGACTCTCCAACCTTCGATTTGCCCGCGTCACCAGCCGACCTCTTTCTCCCTTTGGCAGTCGGTTCCGGGATCCCAGATAGGTATTGCGGCAGGTATTGCGGCCCTTTCATCTTGAGACCTACACAAAACAAAGACATCATTTTAGTTAATAGTAAGGGAAACACAGTACTTGACTAAAACACGGAGCGACATCAGTATTAAGCAACAGAAATGTCATACTCGGCCGCGATACCAGCTCTTCCTCGGTGCGGACCTCGTCCGACATTGGGCCACCAAGGACGCGGCCCCAACAGCACCGTGGGCCTTCATGTGGCCTGGTATATGGCGTCAATGGCTTTCTTCTCATATTTCATCGAGAGGACCGCTCCACCTTATAGGCGCTAAGGGAAACGTCATGGTGATCTTTACACCAATACAGTTAAATTCCCATTCGACTTTGCGGAATCGGTCCTTTGAGAAACCAAGGTCGTACGCCGACTTAGCGACCACCTTAAAAGTTACGTTTGAAGAACTTGAAGGAGCCGAGACAAGGGTAAATAGACGCCGATGGGGTATACCTGGATGGACGTCCCGGCCTTTGAGCTCGGGTGGTTCCCTTCCAGAGCGAGCAGTGTGGGGGGTGAAGAAGTAGAAGAACATTGAGGTGGTGCAAGGCAGACCAAGGGTCTTGCAAAACCATTCAAAAGCAATCACGTACCCCCATCCATTGGGATGTAACTGTGAGGGAGCTACGCCAAGGAATTGGAGGATTGCCGTCTGGAATTCGGAAAATGGAAAACGAATTCCGAGCCTGGTGATATAATCAAGGTAGAAAAAGGAGTTGTGGCTCCCCCACTTATGGAGCACACAGCTCTTCCTTCTTAGGGAGGCAAAAAGAGTAGGAGCTAGTTTCTCGAACAGGAAGATTTTCCAAGTCAGCCGTGGTCAGCTTCGACCGATAGGACAGCACTTCGTGGGTAACCCAAGGGAATCGTTCAACTAAATCCACAAGGGGCTAGCACGGTTCGCGTTTAGGACCTCGACTCTACGGTATGCGAGGAAGAGGATGACGCCATTATACCTGCCACAAATAACAAAAAATAGAACAAAAAATAGCGATCGAGAATCTTCCTAGCATACCCGATGTCAAAAATTGAAGGCGGGATTCCACGGTCAAGTAAGATTAAAGTCTAAGTCAGCGGGACTGGGCGATGCGGCTTGAGGAGCCAGGACAAGATTGTGTCGGCGGGAGCCTAAAGGGAAGTCGGTGTGGAAGAATCCCCGACGAGAAAGAAGTCGCGAGCATTCATACGGACAATCATAAGCGGGCGTGTGGAATCGCCTCGGCCACAGGACTGAGAGCTTGCCACGTCGTCGTATGGGTCGGTTGGGAGGGCCGGAGAAGCCGACCACGTCGGATTTCTTGGAAAGATACCTCGGATTGGTACAGAGCGAGGGGGAAACGTCCAGACTTCCCCTTGCAGATGAGATACCTTCGAATCTTCGCCTGGCCGCCACCAGGAGTTACCCCCATGCTTCCACGGTGGTGATCGGCTAGCAGGGCGGGTTGTGCAGACTTATCGCCCCAAAGCCACCAACGGGCTGTTCCCGTGACGGTTTTGCGCAGTTCTTCCAGTTCATCGGGGGTCATATCCTTTATGTCCTTCGACATTTAGAACCACTCTCCTAAGGATTTGGCAATCAATCCACCAACGGAAAAGGTTCACTCGAAGAACGGGGATTTGTGCAAAAAAATGTGGGAATTATGGACAGGATCACGCGAAATTTACTTAATGAAGAAATCTAACCGAGAGATTCAACTAATTACGAGACGCAATTTAGTAGTAAGACGAGAGATTATGGAGGCTTGAACGAATGGCCACAAACAGATTCAAGAAACCACAAATCAGAGCAGAACCAAAGAGAAAGGTATGGAAACAGTAATACCTGTGTAGGAAAAAGGAGGTTGCTCAAGAAAGTGCGAAATAGAAGCAGATTGCTCGCAAGATTGGACTTCCTCGCGAAAGCGTAAAATCGACAGGAGAGGCAATCTTCAGAATAAGAGGAGTGAAAGTGAAATATGGAAAAGATTTGGCGGGTATAAAGCTTTCGAAAACCCAAACGCCGGGGGCAAAAACGCCTTTTCACTCTATAGTAAAGGTCACGCCTCCCGCACATTTAATGCGCGTCTGTCAGGCATTAAATACGCATAGGCTAGCTTCTCCTCGATTCGGCTTCACGACAGTCGAGGGATGCCAGCTGGTAGAAACTAATGATGACTTAGAGAAGAGGAATCGACGATAGAAAACGCCCGGGAACAAGGGGCAGCGCTCATAGGGAAATGAAAGGACACCGTATACCTCGGTCCTCGATCGCTTCCTCATATGATCTCGGCAACTATGATGGCCAAAAACCCAATCTGCTCCTTTTCAGGAAAGACACTCGGATTTGGGGATCTTGACCATGCAAGAAAAGATCCTGGATACCCGGAAAATTGAAAAACAGGACCGCTGCAATTTTTTTTTTTTTTTTTTGATAAAGACGAGGCCTCAGCCATCATATATTACTCATAGTAGGAAAAGGACAGAGTCCCATACAATCTGAAAACAGCAAACTCCTAAATCTAGGAGGACAATAAGACATCAAAGAGGTAATTGTGCGCCCCTCTTTGCTAAGGCATCTGCTAGTAAATTACTCTCTTGGAATATAATTGAACTTAACATCCCAGGAGAACCGAAGCATCTTTTTAATTTGCAAGAATACTAAAGAAGTATTTGGCTCTTCACAATCCCGATGAAGCTTGTCAATCAGAAGCTTGGCATCAGATTCTACCATAATGTATCTAAACCCCTCATCCCATGCTCTTCTAAGTCCATGCACAGGCCCACTCCTCCGCCATATAAGCACTGCACTGACCAAGCATCTGTGTGAATCCAGTAACCCACACCCCCTCACAATCACGGACAACTCCCCCACAACCTGCTACCATATCAGAAATCATAACAGCACCATCTACATTAAGCTTAAGCCATCTGCAATTAATTATGCTATCACATATCTAATTCTCTCTCTCTCTCTCTCTCTGTGGACTAAGAAAAAAGGTGAAGACGATGTGGGGGTGGGACTGTTGCGGTAGTGATGAAGAGGACTCGTGACATCTAGAGATTACAATTAGGGGTGAGCAAATCAAAACCGAACCGAATAATTCGGTATTCGATTTTTTGGTTCGGTTCAGTTTTTTAAACTAGCTTAGTTCGGTTTTTGCAAAAAAAAAATTCGGTTAAAACCGAATTTTTTTAATTTTTTTTAAAAAATCATAATTAATTCTACAAAAAAAAAAAATTGAGTGCTTCAAAATTCCTCATGACCCTTGACATATCTATTTTCAAGGAAAAATATTCCCAGAAGCAAGAAAATAACGGATCATTCCCATTTAATATTTTCTCAACGCTGTCCAGTTTATAACTCCATAAATATGTTACTACTTGTGTAGAACTCAAAATGCTACATAATTTATATATTTAGAAAGCCCTATATGTCTACTTTATTCATGTAAAATTTCATAACTTTATGTAAAATTCGGTTAAACCGAATTAACCGAACCGAAATAATTTGGTTTTTAACATGTGCATTTTTCGGTTTTAACCGAAAAACCGAACCAAAAACCGAATGCTCACCCCTAATTACAATTTATATTCCAAACACGGTGGTCCTGACTCTCTCTTTTTTTATTAATAATTTCGTTTATTTTTAGTTTAGGAATTAAATTGATTCAACCATTTCCAAATCATAAATTGTGAATAAGATTGTTTAGAAATAAGTATGCGGTAGAAAGATAGAAAAAGAATTTTAAAATTATCCCAAATTATCACATAATATATAAAACATACATATGTGTGTGTGTGTTCAATAAGATTCATGTCATTTTCACTCGTGTGTGTGTTCAATAAGATTCATGTCATTTTCAGTCATTTTTCATCTCAACTAATTTTGCAAACGCTATACCAAACAAATGCCCATCAGGAAAAAAGTCACTTCTATCACTGCTATCCAAACACAAATCACATCTACATTATGACTTTTAGAAAAAAGTCCATTAAGAAAAGTCCAAAAAAAAAAAAAAAAGTCACTTCTACTATTGTTATCCCAAACGGGCCCTTAAAACCAAGGCTTGTCCACGTAAAATTATACCAGGCATCAAATTTAGTCGAAACTGAAAGGTTTATTGAACATAAAAATTTTCCTTCTGTTTTTGTTTGTGATTTTCAATATGTTAACCAGGGGCGGAGGGAGGGGGCTAGAGTGGGCCCCTGCCCCCTCTATTTTTTTTTTGTTTTAAAAAAATGAGAACACCAATTAGCATATATGAAATGGGCCGTACCAATTATTTTTACTTTTATCATTATGATTTATATTTTTACTTGATGCCCAATGTGTGGTGTTCTCAAGTACAAAAAAAAAACAAAAAACAAAACAAAAAGAGAAGCCCACCAATTATCATTATGCCGTGGCATTGCTTCTTTTCATCTTTTGATTGCTATTGATGAGCCCACCAAAATACATGCCGTCATCTTCTCAAACCATTGATTCTTATAGGGTTCAACTGACAAAGGGGTTGGACTTCCTCACCTTAAGGGATGGGGGTTCGATCCCTACGTTGGTCAAGGCGCTGGGGGAGGCATTCTAGGGGTCTAGGAAGCAGTGAAAACACTGGTAGAGGTGGAGGCATATGTACTCTCTGTTCAGTAAGCCCTGTGAGCTGGGCTCCAAGCGCCCTGCCCTTGGATTGTAGGTGAGCCCAACCCCTTTCCTAAAATTTTTATATAAAAAAAAAAACACGTTGGCACACTAAAAGTTAAAACCTAGCCTTCCGTTTTTTTAATTCATTCCTCAACTCCTCGCATAGTTGGCAAAGTCACAGAAGATTAGAAGAAGCAATTCAACAGTGGCATAGTTGAACAGAAGATAGGGTTTATTACCATGGTTTGTGAAACCGGACCGGACCGGCCGGTTCAGACCGGGAACCGGCCGTGAAACCGGTCCGGTTTAGGGTTAAACCGGTCTGACCCGGTGAAACCGGTGTGACCCGGACGGGTTAAACCGGTCTGACCCGGTCAAACAATTTTTTTTTTATGTTGTTTTTTTTTTTTGAAATTTTGCCTCACACTACCGTTTATTTCTTCAGGTTAACCTTGAAAGAGCTTTTGTTTATCTCGAGTCTAGCAATCCTCCCACACATTCTGGTGTTAAAAATGATTCAGCTTGAGAATATTTTGTCATCATATACTTGTTTTTAATATTTTGCTACCATGAATATATTGTCTCAAATGTAGGTTGTAAAGAAAATTGTTAGGAATATTTGAATATGTCACAAGTATTGAAGTATATGGTTATTTTGCTACTAATCTAAAATATTGAAGTGATATATAGTATGTCAAATTTAGGTTGGTGTGATGAGAAATTAATTATTTTCCAATTTTTTATACCTCACCGGTCTAACTCGGGTTGACTCCGGGCTAACTCCGGTCTGACCCACTAACCCTTAACCCAGTACCTCGACCAGTTTAGTGACCGGTCCGGGTTTCAGAAGCTTGTTTATTACATCAAAAAAAAAAAAAGATTAGGGTTTAGGTTAAGTGATATAGTTCATCATTCTGGTCTCTTATCTTTTAGTTGTATGGAATTTGTTTTATGAAAAATTCGGGGATTTGTTAGATTTTGAAATTTTAAGGCTTTTAGATGATCGCATTTTGCTTTTAATGGAGTTAACAAGGGTTGAGTAAAAGTTGTATAGTTTATATTTTTACTTGAGTGGTTGATTTGAGGAAAACAAAATTAGGGTTTAGTTAGAAAATATGTGACTAAAATTCCTGGCTCCACCACTATTCACAAGCCCGCTGAAAGTGGTTGATTATTTTTGCCCCCCGTGATTAAAATTCCTAGCTTCGCCACTGATATTAACTAAATGCATTTTCTAATGCAATAACATTGAATAAAATCTGAAAAATCATGAACTGCACTGTCAGTAACATATGAATATTATAAATTAAATTTGTTGTAGATTTTATTATATATTGATTGCTGTTATTTGGGGATATATTGATAGATCCATAATCATTAAGACCTTCAATACAACATTATATTGAATTATGTCTGTTTCAAATTAATTTAGTTCGTTTAACTTAACATGAGGTATGCATATTGGGGTTTGCCTTCATTGCTCATCTAACACCTAATTTCTCATCATTTGATGAGATCTCAATCATTTAAATTTATAAGATGAACAATTCAAATTTAAAAATTTAAATTTTTTATTTTTTAAAATGATAAATTAATTTTTATGAGAAGTGATAGTTATAGAATTATTTTTATTTTAAATTTACATATATTAAAATAAAAATTTATTTAAAATATAACAGTTAGATTAAATTAAATATGGACCATCTAAAATCAATCTAACGGTGTAGAGGAATAATGAGAACATTTTTTTATGAGCACAAAATGTGCTCCCATATATTTTATGTTCCCTCTATTTAATTTTGATATTGAATAATGCAATCAAAAAATTAATACATAGAACCAACATGTGTCGATATCAGTGTGAAAAACGTGTTTTGGCTACTTAAACATGAAATCTCAAATTCGAGTTTGAGTTTATATGAATGTTGAAAATGCCTTTAAGAAAGCTTAACAATATGCTTAAATTTAACACAGTCAGATAACCATATAAAAAATTAATGCATACCGTTATTAAATCCATCATGCAATCCAAGGTTAATGAGCTCATAACACCATTAAAAAGTATTCATATAGAACTCAGGCACACACACATATTGATCATTGAATTAACTATAGCACTACCACATCTTTCAATGAGAACGAAGAAAAATAAGCAATATAATGACTCTCTCTATGTGGAACAAAAAATTCAGAAAAAAAAGAAGGTAAATTTGAATACACACACATATATAAATACTTTAGGAAACAAGCTAAGTTAAAAAGGAGAAACCAACCTTGAGCATCGAGAGCACCAAATGTTTCATTATTACTCTTCAACTTTAACAAAAGAGAATTACCATGCTCTCTCTAATCACCTCGAGGTTCCACCAAAAATTATAAGCGACAAGCAACATTTGGAATTTCAAAGACATAGGATAATGTAAAACAACTATATATTAATCATATGCAAAGGCCATTCACAAAAGGCATTACTTGTTTGTAAGAATATATATTATAATAAAACAGAATAGTAGCCACGGTAAATATATACGCACGGGAGAATATTTAAAAAGCACAATCATGAAACCTAGCTCTCAACTCTTTATGTGCACTACCTCTGGTTTATGGTTTTTAAATTCAAACATTGGTATATTCAAACTAGCCATAGGTTGTTCTAAAATAATAATAATATTATTATTATTACCTTAATTATTTTCATATACTACCTATATATGCACACACATTCATAGGACTTGATTATGTCAATCATGGGTGAAAAGGCAATTAATTAATTACTACCTCTGGCAAATTTGTGAAACAAGTATGGGGTGTGAGCATGAGTTCAGTTCATACGAGGACTGGCAAAAGTGTAGTGGTAGTATTATTTATCTGACACTCGATAATAATGGATAAATAATAAAAAGACAGTAATTATTATGTTTAAGCAGATAAATTGCATGCTTACGTCATTACAAAGCATGCCTTTCAAGCAACGACTTCGAGGTGTCTATAAAATAAGCAAATTACTCTTATGGTAGATTAGTAAATTATTAAGTTGCTTTCCATAATATTATTAAAATTTAACCGTGCGTGTTACTGTTAAGTTAAACTATAGCTTAACCCATAACTGCTTTTCACACTTTGTACGGTTAAAGTGTATTTTTAACTCATATATATATTGCTATCTAGCCATGTCTAGCTCTCATATTGATGAGTATGAAAACAATGTTATTGCATTCATCTGCCCAAGGATGATATATAATTAATCCTATATTTAAACTGAATTTTTTTTTATTTTGAAAACACACTTGTGAAACCATCTTAACATTTTGTGATATTTATTACTCATTTCGGTCCTTAATATAGAATATATTTGAGGAGTTAATCTTGTTTCTAAATATAAAGTATAGTTTTTATATTTATAAATACTTTTATAATTTACTCATATTGTTAACGCTCCCTCAACAATAATCAAGAAGGGAAGAGAATTGGAGAATTAATGAAGATAACCAGCGTATTTCAGAAAATACTTTTCATATTTAAGTACTATAGTAAATAACTTCCTTAATATTATTAGATTAGATAAATATGCATTATATTAATGACCAGAGAGATAACTATTTGATAATTACTACTATTATTTTGCCAAATAATATATGTTACAAATTCAGGCGTTAATACGTGCTTGCTAGTATAGATTTTAAGTGACTGTTTGGATTAGCGATAAAAACTTCTTTTTCAACATAATTTATGGTGTACGGGCTAAATATGTTAGAAAATTTTTATCTCAAAATCAGTAAATGTACTTTTTAAACACTAACTTAAATAACTAGGCCCTAAATGGCATGGCATACACAAGTCTCACGTTGATAAGTAGAGTTCAAATTATATCTTAATCTAAAATTTTAAAATTTCAAGTTTTGTGTGTTTTCCCACTTACACACACATATATATACTCTCTCCGGATCCTTATATAAATATCCTTTTTAAATAATTTTATTGTCTAATTTATAAATCATTTGGCGCGTCGTTAATTGATTAATTGTTTTTCAAATATTATCCCTACTATGATTTATAAAGAGGAGACTTGAAGTATGGGTTTTTCTATATTTCTTAAGGGGAATATTTTCAAAAATATTTAATGATTCATCAACTACTTTATTACTATTTGCTATAAGAAGGGAGCATGTAGTGGTCCTTTTTATCGGTTGCATCACTTTGGTCCTCATTTTAAGTACATTTATTAATAAATTTATGAGGGGAGGAGAGAGATGATAATAATTTTGTAAATGTAGATTGAGAGAACATTTTAATTAAGTTAAATTTAAAAAAATTATCAATTCATTGCTTATTTATTGGCTTAATTTTCATTTCTTAACATAACAAAATTAATTAAAATAGACTTAAGTGAATTACTTTCTCCGTTTTTTTTACAAGAAACAACTACCACCTATATGACTTGTCCCTAATTTATAATAGACCTTTAAGTAAGAGAATGTCTCAATTTTTTTGTTAATTGTTCATTTTGTCCTTATTTAATTACTCATATTAGTATTATTGCATTTATTGAATCCACTCACACACTCTCCCCCGGTCCTCACCACACATAATTCTCTTCCTCCTACATATATCTTTCTTCTTCTTTTTTAATCCCCTTGTGAATAAAGTTATTTTGAAGAAAAATGTTACAATTTTTACATATTTATTATTTTTAACCAACCTTTTGATTTACTTTATTCCTCAAGTTTTTCTTATAAAGAGGTAGGAGTAAGATTTTGCATGGGACATTATAATATAATTTACTCCCTCCAGTCCTTTTTATAAATAAATTTCTCTCTTTTGGGACTGGTTTTTAAACTAAGAAATTTTTTTCTAGTTTTTCAAAATTAATTTTTTTTTCTTTTTTCCCCCTATTAAATACATATCTTTATGTTAAGGGTTAAGAAGCAATTTGACCAACCAATTATTACCTCGTCCAGCACAAATAACTTTTAAGTGAACTAAAAATACAAAAAAAATTTAAAAATGTGCCGTCAATACAAAAAACTTTTACTCTAAGAGCGTCCAGCATCAAAAAGTTTTACTCCAATAGCGCTCAACACAAAAAATTTTTATTGCATTTTTGTGCTGGCTGCACATTTTTAAAAGTTGTTTGGTATTTTTGGTCCATTTAAAAGTTATTTGTGCTGGACTCTCCTGAAGTAATAATTGGTTGACTAAATTGCTCCTTAACCCTTATGTTAATTATCTTCCACACATCACTAATTCTCTTTCTTTTAATTATTTATTACTCATTCTGTCTCTCATATTTTATACCTATTATCTCTCATATTTTTTACACATTCTCTATCCTATGTTCTTTTTCTAAATAGGGGCGTATTTAAAAGAAAAATGTCATTTTTTATACATTTATTATTTTTAACTAACTTTAATCATAAGTTCGTTTTGCCCCAAAAATTAGTTATAAAAAGTAGCAAAGGGGGTACTAATTTGCAATAAGTAGAAGATTTCCGTTATAATGGAAGCAGCACCTATAATTTAGTGCTTCATTATGTATGGGTGGGGTGAAGGTAAAATATGAAGAGTAGCCCATGATTTTAGGTTTTACAAAAGGTAGCGTCATTTCAGAGTTTCATCTTCCCCGATAACTCCCTCAGCAGAAGCTGCAGATCGAGAAAGACAAAAAAAAACCAAAAAAAAAAAGGCTTCTGAACGAAGGCAAACTCTTTTCACCACCTGTCACTCACCTCTCACCCATTTCATATTCTCCACTCACCTCCCACACCTCAATGCCCCTTCCATTTTTCCTCGAGAAACTCACCCCCAGAACAAATATACTCTCATCATCCATGGCATATCACAGGAGAATAGTTTAGTCCAAAATAGAAATTATTTAAAATATAATTAATACTTATTTTTCAGTTTTATCCTCATGACTAATTCTCATTTCTAATTTATCCATTTATTAATTAAGGAATGAGGTAGGGCACGCGAGGTGACTGGGTACTGGAAGAGCAGGTGAGCAAGACCTGAGGCTATGGCTCTGAGGTCGTAGCATGGTCCGGTAGATACCCCGCATTCGCCTTGGTATTCAAACCCCACAACTCTCCCCCCCTGCACGCCTTTCCACTCTCTTATTCTCTTCTTGTTCACTTTTCTTCTTCTTCAGTATTTGTCGCCTTGGTATTTGTTACTTGTTCTTCCCTCTCTTCAAATTCCTCCTCCCATTTCAACATCAGTCTCCCCCATTCCCACTAACATATCATCTCTCTCTCTTTCTCAGTGCTTATATAAATAGCCACCACCTTATTAGCATTTCCGCGACAACAAAAGAGAGCACGAAACCAACGACAAAGCCAAAGAGAACAAAAAAGGCTTTTGTGTCTGTGTGTTGGTGGTGTCAAAGCTTTGATACATTGGCTTTGTCACTGTGTGTGTGAGAGAGAGAGAGAGGTTCGTGAAGAGTGAGTCAAAACGGGTCTCCCACTGTGGATGCTTGGGCTCGGCGCGGACCGTCTGTGGGCCGACATGAACCGCCTCCTCGCCTTCCTCTTCCACCAGGTTCATTCATCATCACAACAACACACACTCATCACTTCATTCATTATTCCTTAACGTTGTCAGTTTTCATCAATTTTAAACAACGTAGTACGTCCAATCTATGCCTCTTGAAAAAGACGTTATGCGCTTCATATATGAATAATGATTCATTATAAAAATATTAAAGTTGGTGTTAACGGTTGTAGGGAGTTCTGGATGAGCAATTCCTGCAGCTTCAACAGCTTCAGGACGAGTCCTCTCCAAACTTCGTCTCCGAGGTTGTCAACATTTACTTCCACGAGTCCGAGAAGCTTCTCCGAAACCTCAGATCATTACTGTATGGTTCTACATATATTTACATTATATTCTCATATCTTAAATATGATGATCTGTGTTAATAGCATAAATATGTGTGTGTGTTGTGCAGTATGGATAAGGAGTTGTTGGACTATAAGAAAATGGGGATCCATGTGAACCAGTTGATGGGAAGCAGCTCAAGTATTGGCGCCAACAGAGTTCGAAACGTTTGTGTCGCGTTTCGTGCTGCCACTGACCAGAACAACCGTGCCGGGCACGTGCCCTCCCACTTTCTTTCGTCTCTGATTTTGTTATAGTTATACTAGTATAAAGTGTAGCTTCTTTATTCTTACATTGCACTGTCTGGTTCATTATTTACAGATGCCTGCGAGCTTTGGAGATGCTCGAACACGAGTATTGCTATCTCAAGAACAAATTACACGAACTTTTCCAAGTACTACCTTTTTCATCACACTCCATTATTCCTCAAACAACAACACCTACTTTATAGTACTTTTAATTTGTGTATGTGTACATATATATGTCGGAGACATTCATGTACATTGGTAATTATTTTAATATTTAAAAATAATAATGATGATGATATGCAGATAGAGCAAGAACGTGCTTTGGCAGCGGGAGTGAGGTACCCAGTGCAGAATTAAAGGGGTAGTGAAAGTGCAAGACAAAACAGAAGACAATGAAAAAGGCAAGAGATAGAGATAGATATTATGTTAAGGACAATGGTTTGATCTGGTTAGGTACGCCTTTCTGGTTCAACGGTGTATTTTGTACTTTGCTTATGTTAAGGTCAGTCAGTGATGGATGCTTCTGGGCTCTGGCTGGGGTTTTTGTTTTTTGGATTCTAGTAGTGTACGTACGTAAGTTAAGTGTGGCATAATTATTATCATCAAGTCTCCTTGATATTAGTAAGTATATTGTATTTTACTATTCGCTTGAATATTGGTGTAAGTTGGTAGGAGGAACGCGCTTTGAATTTTATGTTTAACGTAGTACAGCTTTAATGTCAGTGTGTTCTCATAGTTGGACACATATATAGATATTGAATGCGAAAACAACATTGGGAAAAAAACAAAAGAATGCGAAAGCAACATTCAAATTTTAAAACTAGCATCATTCTTATCAGCTATACAAAAGATAGGGAAGCAAGCAAGCTAAGGACAAGAGGAAGGGTTTTCTCGTTTTCAGTACAATGTGACGACGCATGAAATAACATCACTGTTACAGTACGTATTAGTATCTGTGGTCTCTGTCCAACTTTTCCCTAGTAGAACACACACAAAAGACAAGAAAGAGAAAAACTGTTGGTTTTTATTCATTAATTATTTACTACTAGTACAATTTATTTGATGAGGAAAAGGCAATTAATTGAAAGTTGACAGTCAAAAGGGTTGGAAGGCAAAAGTGAAGAGAGAGTACATGTTATTACACAACCTGTGATCAGTGAGAGGAGACTGAAGCAGCGTGTGGTCGAACTCAGCATACAGTAACATTCCGTAGCCACACCACCCTATATATAAACTAGTAGTTGTTTTTTTTTTTGATCATGAAAGGATATATTAAACAGCAATAGCTTACAACATAGCCTAAGCCAAAGTTCAGCAGCGAAAACATAATCAACAGAAACAAGGCTAATACATAGCCAACAACAGCAAGACAGCAAACAAAACATAAACAGAACAAAAGGAAAGAAATAAAATCAGATCCCAGCCCCAACAGGACCAGAAACAGATGCATCATTCGGTATAATCACCCTCTCATCCATGTCCAAGGTTAGAAATGACAGCAAAGCAGGTGATGGTTGTAATACCCACCCCATAGGGCACACCTCTTTATAAGCTTCGGCTGCAAGACAATCAGCCACACAGTTCCCCCGCCTTGGGGTAAAAGAAACAGAAAACCCAACCTTGGTAGAGAGAATACAAATAATATCCTTAATAATGCTTCTGCACTTCCAGTCATATAAGTCTGGAACCCTTTTCTCAACACAGGAATGAAGTAGGAGGCAATCAGTTTCAAAAATTACCTTATCATGATCCAAATCAACTGCTAACATCAAAGCACGCTTCAGAGCCAACGCCTCAGTCATAAAGGCAGATATCGATTTCAATTTATCCACATAGCCCCATAAAAAACAGCCAAAGCTATCCCTACAAACCACCCCAATGGCTGCCCTACTTTCTCCTCCAGAAAAGGCCCCATCACAATTAAACTTTAAAAAACCAGGTGGAGGAGGAACCCACACAGCATTTACACTTGCACTGCCATTCACCACGTCAGCCCCCCTCTGATTTAGATCCAAAGATCCCCAAAATTCCTCATTTTTCAGCCTCGCCATCTCAATCACCGAGAGGGGATTTGGTTTAATAAAATTAAACACCAGATTATTCCTCTGCTTCCACAAAAGCCACAGGGTCCAGCATATCAGCGATACATCATGGGATTGGACAGAATTCATACCTGCAATTTTCAGCCACCACGAATTAAAATTAGGTACACTACACACATCAAAACGAGCACCAAGAGCACTTCCAAACCAAATACAACGCGTCCAAGAGCATTGGAAAAATAGATGCTCAATGGTCTCATCCGCCTCCTCACAAATCGGACACATGCGCGTAGGAGAACGTTTCCGTTGGTGCAAGGAAACATTAGTAGCAATTACATTATGAAGCAGCCGCCAAATAAACTGTTGTACCCTAGGAATGGTTTTTATCTTCCAGACCGACTTCCAAATTGAATCAGCAATAACTACTGACGGGCCAGCTGCATGCTTACTTACGGATCTACTCTCCTTTCTAAATTGATACCCCAACTTAATAGAATAGTCACCATTAGCTGCTTTGGACCAGATCAACTTATCCGATAGGCCATTATTTGGGATTGGAATCTCAAAAATTGTTTGTTGGACATCTCCAGGGAGGAAATGAGCAATCGGTGATAAATCCCAAAACCCATCAACTATTAAATCACTAACCATGCCCTTAGCAACTAGAGGGTTGCCACTAGCCTCGGGTTGCGCAGGGAAAATCACATTGGGTACCCAACTATCTCCCCATATTCGAATATTTGCTCCATTCCCCACATCCCATTTTAGATCAGTTTTTAGAAATTCCCTGCCTTCAAGGATACTTGACCAGCACCATGAAGCTTTACTCCCTCTCTTTGCATCCATAAAAACTGCCTTGGGAAAATAAACACTCTTCAGGACTCTTGCCCATAAGTCATTTGGTTTCGTGAACAACCTCCAAGCCGTCTTGGCCAATAAAGCCTCATTCATAACCATTAGGTCCCGAAAACCCATGCCCCCTTGACTCTTTCCAATTGTCAATGATTCCCATGCCTTCCAATGAGTACGGCCGCCCAAGGCACTACCATCCCACCAAAAGTTCGCAATCATACTATGCAATTCCCTACAGGTACGGACAGGGAACTTAAAGCAAGTCATTGGGTAAAGAGGAATCGCCTGAACCACCGCCTTGATCATCACTTCCCGCCCGGCAAAAGAAAGGTACGAGTTCCCCCACCCTTGGATTTTATTCATGACTCGCTCTCTAATATATGCCAACGCCTGATGTTTAGTTTTACCCCAAATGCTAGGTATACCAAGTTACTTTCCAGAATCCTCAGCTACTGGAATTCCCAAGACTTGACAAACATTGGCCCTTACCGATTCAGGAGTATTATGGGAAAAAAATAAACTTGATTTATCCAAGTTTATGGTTTGGCCAGACGCCAAACAATACTGCCGCAGAAGATCAGCCAGAAAAGAACAATTCCCTTGATCAGCATTTAAAAACAGCAACGCGTCATCCGCAAAAAAACAGTGAGTTAGTACCGGACAACCATAACTTAGTTTAATACCTTCCAGATTTTTGGCTAGCTGGCTTTTAGTGATCATAAGTGACAGCACCTCCGCTACCAAAATGAACAAGTATGGTGAAAGCGGATCCCCCTGCCTTAACCCTCTGCTAGGATTAAATGAGTTAACCTTCTCCCCCGAGAGGCAGATATTCAAACTTGTAGATCGCACACACTGCATTACTAGCTCCACCCAATTCGTGCTAAAACCAAATCGCAGCAATACTTCCTCCAGGAAGTTCCATTCCACTCGGTCATACGCCTTACTCATGTCCATCTTAAGAGCAAATTCAAACTTACCCCCTGTCTTCTTCCTTCGGAGATAGTGGTAGACCTCATGAGCTATAACGATGTTATCCTGAATACAACGTCCGGGAACAAAGGCACTTTGACTCTGGGAAATGCAAACATCAAGAAGAGGTCTCATCCGAGATGATAGGATCTTTGAAATAATTTTATAAGAGAAGTTACATAATCCTATAGGTCGAAACTGGGATACATGCTCTGGTTTAGCCACCTTGGGGATTAAGGTGATATTAGTCTCATTAATACCATGAAGCTGTAGATTCCCAGCAAAAAAATCTGTTACCATAGCACACACTGATTCACCCACTTCCGTCCAAGCATTATGATAGAAAATCCCAGAAAACCCATCAGGACCAGGGGCCTTTGAACTACCAAGACTGAAAGCAGCTGCTTTAATCTCCTCTCGCGTAACAGGAAGTAGAAGACTCCGGTTCATATCATCTGAAATCTTTGCCTCAATGTATTCTAACACACCTTCCATATCCTGCAAATTTAGTGAAGAAGTAAACAGATTCTGAAAATATAAGGATATATTCTGTGAAATAGCCTCTTTCTCAATAATCCAGTTACCCAAGTCATCCTTGATTGACAATATACTATTACTCCTTCTTCGCTTCATGGTAGACAAATGGAAGAACCGTGAATTCTTATCTCCTGCCTGTAGCCAGCTGATACGTGAACGTTGCCACCAGTATTGTTCATCCTGCACAAATACTCTATCCAGTTGACACTTAAGATCAGCAATAATGCCAATAGAGGCATTTGTGAGCTCCCCCTGTGTAAGGACCGCAAGCTAGGATTTAATCCTCTCAATAACCTTAGCCAAATTGGGAAATTCCTTTTTACTCCAACGAATCAGATCCTGACGGCATCTATTTAATTTATTAGCAAAGATAGAGAGAGCAGACCGGGAGACTGCATACTGCTTCTGCCAACTTGCCTTTACCACTTGCAGGAAATAATGATGATTCGCCCAAGAAGCTTCAAATCTGAACGCCTTTCTCCTACGAGGCACTTCCGACCGACATTTAATCAATAACAGATGATGATCAGAACCCGTTGGCACTACATTAAAAACCTGTAAATTCGGAAACATTTCTTTAAGCTTCAAATTACCAAAAGCTCTATCAAGGCGTTCTCTAACCGTATCAGGTGCCTCCCTGTTGTTACACCAAGTGAACTGGGGTCCATTATAACCCAAATCATCCATACCACATTCCTCCACAAAACGTCTAAAAGTCATCATTCTCCTCCATGATCTAGGCTGTCCCCCACTTTTCTCATCTTGGGCTAAAATCTCATTAAAGTCCCCCAAACATAACCAGGAGTCAACAATGGGACCACTAATACGTTTAACTTCCTGCCAACATCGGTTTCTATCCACTTCTACTGGGGGGCCATAAATAAAAGAGATATACCGAGGGGATTCCAACTCAACAGATTCAATCAAAGTATGTATGACATTAGGAGAGGAGAATAGAATATTTACCTTAATTGAGTCATTCTACCACAATGCAAGACCCCCGCTCAGCCCAATCGGATCAATCAACCATTCCTCACTAAAACCGCAGCGCCTTCGAACTTTCCTTACTACCCTTGCCTTTTGTTTCGTCTCCATCAAGAACACTATTTGGGGCTTTATTCGGAAGCACTCTTCCTTCAAATTCCTAACTGTCAAGGCAGCCCCAAGGCCTTGACAGTTCCAAGCTAAAAGATTCATAATAAACCGGTGGTGGGATCCACCCTACCACCGGCGTTGTGAGCAGAGGAAGGCTCACGGATATCATCTTGCTTCTGACTTGCTGAAATCCAGCTTGGGGGAAAATCTATCTCGCTTGATACTTGCAGAGGTTCGATAGAGACGGACGACTCTCCTGCCTTGCTGTTTCGGATCTGGCTCTAACTAGTAGTTGTTCATGCAACTCTGAATTCACACTCCACAGTCCACTGCTTGTTGCTTTATTTTAAGTTAAATTTTCGTTAATAACTCTTTCATATTTAAGACCTTTTTTATACAGCATTTTCTCTAAAACTTTTTTGATATTTTCTCAGCCCTTTCAAACTTTAAGAGGATTTTCTCTTAAATATATTACTGCATATTTTAATCCTAGTTAAATCTCATGTTTTACAAAAAGATTATTTATGAAAATAAAAATCAACCGCTCTAATTAATTACCCACCAAGCACTCTCATAACACTTTTTTAAAAGCACTCTCATACCTCTCAATACTAAGATTTGACTAATATGCACACACTGGTTATACTACTCTCTTTCTCTGAAGTTTGATATAAAACATATTCATCTAATTTAATTATATAAAACAATTACTCCCTCCAATCCTAATTATATAAACTATTTACCAAAATTTAAAGAGCTTAAGAAGAGAAGTTTAATTAATTAATTATAATTAATTTTCAAAAATACCCCTACTAAAAATTGAAAATTACATCAATGCAAAATTAGTTACTTTATAATTGCTCAAAATTAGTATTAAGGAACAATTTTACAATAAAAGCATAAGGTTAAATTTGTGTCAGATAGTAATTTAGTTCTGCAGTGATATACGTACGACGCAATTTACAAGATATATAAAGATTATTTGTTGTTTCTCACACATAAAAATTATAAAAATGTAAAAATTAGTTATTTAATTTATCAAAAAAAAAAACTTTGGCCAATGTATGATGTGTTTATTCAAATTTTAAACAAAAAATTTAATTTCATTTTAAATGCAAGCCCCACATTCCCTTAATGATATAAAAATAAAAAATTAATTACATTTTATTTATTTTTTGAAAAAAAAAGGCTTGAGTACCGACAATAATTACAAGGGTATTAGATAAATGAGATAATATTTTAGATACATGCATTGTCGAAGAGCACAAGGTGGAGTCTTGAAGTGGGCCCATGTTGAGGGGCTACACTTAATATTAGTAGGGGTGATATGGGAAAAATATGACAAAAATTGCTTAAAATTATTTTATATAAAAAAAAGGTATAATTGAGATGTATATAACATTAATGAGCTGTTGCAAACATTATTTACTTTATAAAATATATAAGTGTATTATTAAATTATTATTGAGAAAGTATAAATAGGGGTATTATAGAAAAAAAATTGACAAAAGTTAAAACTTGGTCTTATAATTATGACCAAAACTAACTCCAAAATGTGTTCTTATAATTAAGACTGGAGGGAGTAGTTAATATGACATGTATTTTCTAAAACACCCTAGTCATCTTCTCTAACTCCTACATTCACTCTGATCTATTCCTTAATTATTTTTAAAGCAACATTAATAGAGTTAGATTAGGAAAAAATTGATAAATATGAAAACAATGTCTTATATTTAGGACTAATATCAACTCTCCAAATTTGTCATGTATTCAAGACGGGAGGGAGTATTATTTTGTTGAAGATTATTCTATAATATAACTAGATAATATTCAATATATATTTATATATAATAACTACATACTTAATATTACACACATTTGACTATTTTGTGTAACATCCCAATTTGAAACGCGGAATTTTTTTTTTTTTTAAGTCAGAGTCGAGCAATGGAGCGTAAGAGTAACTGATCATAACATAACATTGACCATAGTGTAACATTGTATTGATTAGAGTAATCCTAGGGTTTAGAAAGTAAATAACAGAAAGAAACAGAAAGCGGAAATATAGGTAGGTCTCCGGCTGCACGTCTACTGCTGCTTACCTCGATCTTCGATCCGTATTCCCCCGGATCCTGAAGCTATAGCTGAGATTCAATTCACCGCATTGAATCTCAGGTAACTGCTAACCTCAAGCCCAAATAACACAGTATATAGCCAACAGATATTCTAGAGCTAATACAACAGTATATCACTACATAAGCATACAACAGATGCATGATCATTATGCCGACAAACATAAGCAAATAGAAATATGAAAGCCCCACAATGTAAAACAACACTATCAGCCTGCACTATTCACCAGTGCCACGATACTCACTCGTGTCCTCAGCGCTAGGAAAACATAACGGCATTACAAGACATAACCCGTATAAAGCATGCGTATAACGGTCTACGAACATATCTTAGACATATATGCATTTAAGCAGCACAAGATTAGTGTTACAGTACGCGTCCGTACCTTCGTTGACGTACGTAGATGTTTCTGGCGGAAACTTGTACTTTCTGACGGAAAACAGCGGCACGTTGGACAGCGTAACGGCAGCAAACTAGGATTTCTGACGTCCTATAAGAGTAATATCACTTCCATTAGTGATTTGACACAATAACTGGCATTTTAGGTAAAAATTACCATTTTGCCCCTATACCCCTAATTGGCGGAATTTCGCCAGCACTTCGTTACTCTGATTAATTTTCTTCCCAAAATTTTGCCAGAACTTCGACGCCATTTTGATTTTCGAAAATAAACACTAAAATAGCCCTCCCATATGATATCCAATCATACTTGAAAATTTAAAGGCTATTCTAGCATTACAACCCCTACTTTTGAAAGAACTACAAAAGCTTCAACTTTTCGGAGACTCGATCCCTACCATGTTTTTACCTCTTCAGGCATATTTTTCAATGCAATGAGGCCTAAAAACAAGAATAGGAATTTCATCCCCTACTTCCTAAATCTAACTAACAATTCTACTAACTACCGAACTAAAAAGCTAAAGACCGAAGGACTTACCCGTTGAAGACTTTCTTCACAATTTTTCCAGAGCTTCTCTCTCTTCTTTCTCCCTCTAGGATTTCGGCCAAAGGAGCTCTTCAAAATGGTGTGAAGATTTCAAGAGCATTGGCCTCTTATTTATAGACTTTTCAAAGGATACAAATGGAATTTTTCAACTTGTTCTTAACCATGGAAATTCAACACAAAATGGTGTTTAATCCTTGTCCATGGAAGCATGCTGGTCGACATTCAAGGCTGAGGTGGCAGCCTCCAATTGGTCCAAAAATTTGATGACAAATGCCACTTTATACCCGGTCTAATAGAATTTCCCCGATCGGTACCGATTCGCGTGATTTCGGAGAAATTTCAAAATTCTGGATTTACAACTTTGAAGACATGTTCTCACTTACTAGAAATGTCCAATTTAACCTAAATTTTGATCCCATATAGGGCTCCAACAGTCCAGTTGAAGTTTTCTCGAAAAAAGTGTCCGAATGCGTCCGGTTTCAGAACGCATTTCTGGAATCATCAACTTCTTCAGAAAAATTCACTGATTCCAAATATGTTCAGATAAATTCAAACTCACATCTAGATATCGAGTTAGAATTTATTTTCTTCATATCCAAAAATATGCCTATCTACATTTTTCCCTATTTTGTTTTATTAGGAAAATGCACAAACGGCTTCAGAATTTACTTCCGGAAGGAAGATAAAATTCCACTGATCAATATTCTATCCTGACTTTGGAAATCCCATTCCTAGATCTCTAGATAGGATCCGTTTTCTAATTTCTAAATTACTATTCATCATTTTTTGCTTTAATAAATTATAATATTAAAATAATGGCAAGTTGCAAAAACAATCTTACACACACACACACACACACACACACACACACACATATATATATATATATATATATATATATATATATATATATATATATTCCTTTTTCCTTGGCCCAATTTCGGCTGGCCCTCTTTTATTTTCAATAAATATTTATTTTTTAATTAATTAATTAATTATTTAATTATTTATTTATTTACTTTTTCCCAAAATTTTCACAAAAATACCTAATTGGTCCATTCTTGTATTTAGGCTTAAAAATACCTAAACTCAACTATTTTTCTCCAAAATTTCCAATTAATTAGTAAACATGTTTTTACTAATTTTAAAACAAAAACCACTAATTTTAGGGTTTTATGTAATTACTTGTGAATTTCCTTTGCTTATGCTCAAGTAATTAGCCCAATATTACTTAATTACTTTATTATTACTTGTTGATAATTTTCTTAATTACAATGCCTCATTACCTTCATACTCTTGTATTAACATTAGTATTTTCATGCCTCTTGCATTTTTAGAAATTACAAGGGTATTATGGTCATTTCACTTCTTTTTGAGTATTTTCCAACAATTTCTCCAAGTTCATAATTTATTAAATTAGAGATAGCATGCTCTCTTAATTCACTTGATCATTTTACTGCCTTTTAGGATCTTTCATAATTTTTCTAAGTTTATTTCTGTCCCTTAGGGGCTTTTTCGTCATTTTGACACTTTGGCCCTTAAATTCCCTGATTTCCTACGAAATTTAACCTAGAATAATAAGCTAAATTTACACAAGTCTGGAGACATTAATTTCACTTATCAGAAATATCCATTTTATTCATAATATTCCAGATAATAAAATCCGGGTATTACATTTTGGAAAGATTTATAGAAGTTAAATAAATTATTCAATCATAGTATAAATTATGTATTATTATATTATATATTAGTTACTAAGTTAGGGAAATTGGTTTAGAAAAAAATGATAGATATACAAAATTTAAAGTAATTTATTTAGCTTTTTTAATTTTTTCAAAAAAAGGGTTAAGATGCAAAAATAGATATGTGCTTTTGTCGGAGGAGCGTCTAATAGCAAATACTTTTTTTAGGTACAAAAGTGACTATGTGGTTACAAAATATGAGCAAAAGTCACATTGACCTTTAAGGGTGTGGATGTTGACCGTTAAGTTTGAGTGTTTGACTTAAACATATGACGTGGAGGCTGACTGGGTGTGTGTTGCAGACAAGTGGCAGCTGATTAATGGATGACTTGGAAAATAATTAATTATTTTATCTAAATTGATTAATTACTAAAATCTAACCTAACACACATGGCAAATCAGGGAATCCAAATCGAAAAAACCCTAAATCCATTAAAACCCAAAAACTAAATAAATAAAAAATCAAAATCAAAATCCCTAACACTTAATCGAAATCAAACACACAGAGGTTATCGGGGGAATTGGGGGACGAAGAACTGGAGAAAACTTAAATCATCCCAGGTTCAACCTCCATTGCTCATCGATATAGCGGATTCATGAAACACCACTCTTTAACTCCAAACCAGATTGCTGAGCTAGGGATAAACGAAGGCGCTTAGCTTCTTTCTTGCAACCCGATTGTTGTTTGCAACCTGTTGTATTCATTCCATGAATACAAATAATTTCCGAAAATTTCACCAAATCGGCAATGGACCATAATCCACTTCACCTGCATTGCTTCTAATGGGAAAGGCCGACGAAGAACAGCCTTCACCTTACGGTTTAGCCTCCGAGGATCCCCAGCAGAATGTGGAGGTCCGGTGCGTTCCACAATTCGAAAATTCATTGGTCTCAGATGCATTTTCATTCTGCTATTATCTGTTGCCGTGTTTCTCTCTGCTGTATTTTGGTTACCCCCATTTTTTCGGTACTCAGATCAGAAGGATCTGAACTCCGATGCCAAGTACAAAGGTGGGTTCGGTTGATTCCCTTGTCCATTTTGGGTTTCGCATTGTGGCATTGTTTTGAAGGCAAAGTAACATAGATCTATTTTCTTTTTGGATTATATTTTTTCTATTTTTTTGACCTGTGTTTCGTTTTAATTCGTGACATCTGTTTGTTGGGCCATTGTAATCCTTGGTTTGTTTCCGAAAATAAAATGTCCGAAAATTTGACGACGATATGGTTATTATTTTTACTTTAACTTTGTAAACATGGCAATAATTATCTTAGCCATATATTTGTGAATAATTCGCTGACGTTACTGCGATTTGCTAACTGTGTTTTCGGGCCTTCGTCATCTATTGTTTCTATTTCTGTTTACTTATCAGTGAACGAATTTCAGAAATTTTCGGAAATTTTTTTCTGGCGTTCCAATAATTACTTTCATTGACTACATTTTTTTTTTAGCTCAGCAATCTAGTTTGGAGTTAAAGAGTGGTGTTTCACGAATCCACTATATCGATGAGCAATGGAGGTTGAACTTGGGATGATTTAGGTTTTCTCTATTTCTTCGTTCCCCAATTCCCCCGATAACCTCTGTGTGTTTGATTTCGATTAAGTGTTAGGGATTTTGATTTTGATTTTTTATTTATTTAGTTTTTGGGTTTTAATGAATTTAGGGTTTTTTCGATTTGGATTCCCTGATTTGCCATGTATGTTAGGTTAGATTTTAGTAATTAATCAATTTAGATAAAATAATTAATTATTTTCCAAGTCATCCATTAATCAGCTGCCACTTGTCTGCAACACACACCCAGTCAGCCTCCACGTCATATGTTTAAGTCAAACACTCAAACTTAACGGTCAACATCCACCACCTTAACGGTCAATGTGACTTTTGCTCCTATTTTGTAACCACATAGTCACTTTTGCACCTAAAAAAAGTATTTGCTACTGGACGCTCCTCCGACAAAAGCACATGTCTATTTTTGCACCTTAACCCTCAAAAAAATCAACTGAGTCTTATATTAAAGACCAAATGTATTATTTTTTTGTTACGTTCTTATATATGGGACACTTTAAAAATGGATCTTGTAGAATTTTTGTATTGCTTGCACACAAGTATTTTTTTACTAGAGACAATTATTTTTGAGAGATTATTGTCAGCTAGGTACTACATGTGGACACTATTCCCAGGTTCCAAAGAGATTTAAACCTTAAATTGTCATATTATAAAGACCAGCTCCTTCTATTAAATCAAAACATCGTTATGGATGTTGCAGTTCTAAAACTAGAAACGAGTGTATTGTTTGTTATAGGTTATGCGTTGGTTGGTATCACGTTATCAATAATTTCCATGAATATTGTACTGCTACTATTTTTACTCACTGGAAAACATTGCAAACTCTCAGTTTTATCAATCATAACATATAATTTTACTTGGAGTTGCTTAATTAATTTCAATTGGACTAAGCGCCTTACTAATTAGAAGAGTAATCTGCATATATATGTATGTATGAGTATATATATTGATGGTTTAAAACCTTTAGTTGCCTTGAGTTAAATCAAATTATACAGTGGCACAACTCAGTCGTGTTCTCTCAAGAAACCTTTTATTTAATTCGTAGGCCATGTTAAGTGACAAAAACATTGAAAGGGGTTTTGAAATTGATTTTTTTTTTTTTAATGATGGAAAACAACCCAAACTACTATTTTTTGGATTTTTTGATAAAAAATTATGAATAAAAGTATGCAATCTAAGGAGTGATATGACAGAATGCTCCTTGGAAGTGAACTTATGGCTATCCTAGCTTGCTTAATGTTATGGGAGTTAATTAATTCACCAAGTCTAATTAAAAACCCCAAACGCGGTTTAAGTAAAGTGTTTTTTTAACAAATAATTGTCATAAATGCTAGATAACAACCTCTTATTAAGTCACTTTTGAAAACCACTTGGTGTGCAATTTAAACTGAATTCATAAAACTTGCTCCCCTAATGAAGAATGTTCATGGAGACAATGAATAGCAACACAAAATCAATTATCATACTCCCTCCGATCCTAAATATAAAACAAAATTGACTCTCTTTTTTAGAGATCAAAGAAACTAAATATGTTACTTAATCATATCATATATTGTGTCCTTAGATTATATATAAGTTTATTAATGAAACTAATTATTTTGGAAAAAAATAAAAATATTCTAAAATAATTTAATTAGCTTCCTTAATTTCTCAAAAAAAGTCAACTACTTTTCTTTTAAATTTAGTCCCAAAGGGAGTACCTAACAACAACGTAATAGATAAAACAATTTCAACGAATACAAATGGAAATATATAAAATCAAAATTCAAGTCTTACAACTCATCAATTCAAACTACAATATCCAACTAACAAAGACTATTATAACACATAATCTCAATCTCAATTTCAAATCAAAATAATTCCTAATGGAAAATTATCAAGTTCAAGAGAAAATTAATTTGAAAGTAAATACTCTTCTAATTGAAACTCTCAAACTCAAGCCATAATAACATCCCCTCCAAGCAGCACAAGAAATTTATCTACTCGTGGGTTTAACTTCAGCCACAATTTTGAAACGCCAAGTTCCCATTAGTTGAATGAAGAAGCTAGAAGAATTTGAAGATGAAGTGACCAAAGCCGATGGAAAGAGGAGGAAGATGAAAGTCGTTCTCTCTCTGCTTCTCAGAACCTCGACAGCCTTCCTTTGTAAAGATGACACCAATGATGGTGGAGAGAAGAAGAAGATTGTGGTGATAGTTGTGGTACCTCCGACGCGAAGGTGCGACTCCGGCGATGGTGGTGAAGGAAGTCGCCTGTGATGATAGTAGGTGGTGGTCTCAAGTCCTCATCTCTCATCCATTCCAAACTCTTCGCTTCTTGCTATTTGAAATCTTAGTGTTCTCTTTTCTCTTCTTGCCCAAAATCGACTCCTTTTTATTTCCAAATCTCTGCCAAAAAGTGTTCCACAAGCCACAACCCTTAGCTCTCAATTGGTCATGTTTGGAGAGAGCTTTAAGTAGCTTAAAGCCATAAAAAAGTAGTAGTAGAAAAAAAACTATAAGTGGAGTTTTTGGATTGAGCTTTAAGTTTATTAGACTTTTCTAAAATAAAGCTCTTAAAAGTTAGTAAAGGAAAAAGCTCCATGAGGTAGTTTTTTCCAAAAAACTCTCAGCTTTTTGACGTAGGCCTAGTGACGGAGCCAAGATTTTAGGTTTGTGGGTGCACAATTAGTGGTGAGATTCGAGGGTTCGGGAGCTTTTTTTAAGGAAATTTTTAAATGCATTAAAAAACAAAAGAATATAAACAATAAAAGAAAAGAAAACTTCAACTTAACATAGAAAAATAATAATCAAGAGTTAACTAATATTTACATCAGAACGATTACAAAAGCATTCTTCGATTCTTCATTCCTTGAAAATATTGCATTATATCTTCATCATCAATTGTATCAAATATATCACGTTCAAAATAAGTTAGCATGCATGAGTTAAACCAATCATCATTTATCCGATTGCGCAACTTTTCCTTAAGAAAAGTCATTACAGAAAAAAAAAAAACCCACTCAACACTAGCGGTTGCTACCGGTAGAACGAGTGCCAACTTTATCAACAAATAGACCAGTGGATAAACAATGTCATTTCTCTTCTCAACCATCTTCAAAGCAAGGTCAGAAATTGTTTGCAAATTGACAAAATCAGAATCAGCCCTCACATCAACAATAAAATTACCGAGACTTGAACACAGAAAAGGAATATCTGCAAGCTCATCAAACTCCAAAGGATAGAATCTAGCAAACTCAATCAACTTTTCTTTGTTAAAATTAGCAAATGAATCACGAGGATCAAGACAACTCAAACACTCAAGCAACTTGGTATTGACATTATCAAATCGATTATTCAACTCTTGAACCTGAGTATCTATCACTGTATTAAATAACTCCACCTTAAAGTAGTGGAAGAATGTGAATGATTCCAATCTCCGTCTCAATCTCCCTTTAGGACAATAAACATCATTCATATTTGGAATGCCAATATCATATTTATTGACGAAAATGTTCGTTTCTTGAAGCAATTCATCAAAACCATTATCTCTCACCTCTTGTAAACGAGACTTGACTACCTTCACTAAACCAATTGTATTTAAAAGGTCTTGATCTTTTCTTTGTAGTGCTTGTGACAACTCATACGAAAGCCCCAAGATCAATTTCATAAGATGCAACAAGAATGCAAATTCAAAATCCTCCATGGTATACAAAATGCAACTCGCATCGGTTCTTGCAGAATCATTTTTCGACTCGTCTTCAATAATTTTCATCAAGGAAATTTTTGGAGAAAATAATGAGATAACACTTGTAACCGTACCAAAATGGGAACCCCAACGAGTGTCTCCAGGTCGCTTTAAGGTTGTCTCTTGATTTAAACATTTTCCAGTTGGTATTTCACTACTAGCAATTCTTTCAACTATTAGCTCATACTAATTCATTTGAAGAATTTCCTTCCGCTTGCATGAACCTCCCACAACGGTAGCCATCTTTTGAAGCATGTCAAAAAATTCTTGAATCTTCTTGTAATGTTTTGCAACCTTCACAAGTGCCAATTGTAACTGATGAGCAAAACAATAAATGTAGAATGCGGATGTGTTGTCTGCCAAAATCAAACTCTTAAGCCCTTTGAATTCACCCCGCATATTACTAGCACCATCATAGCCTTGACCGCGACATTTAGACAAACTTAAACCAAGTTTAGACGTTTGAAATAAGATTGTATCGTTGACATTTTCTGGAAGAAAAAAAGTTTGACAAGATTAGGGAATATGTTGCAACCTATAAGCTAGTTCATCTTAATACTTCCTCTATCGAAACCTATAAGATTGTATCTTTTTTCATACAGGGACACTAAGCAACTGAAGCTATGATTTCCAATTCCAAAGCAACAAAACAATTCACACTCTATGTCAATTTAGTAAGTAATCAGCAAGTAATCCAAAACAAGATAAATTAACATCCAAAGGATGAAAAGCCAGTATTTGTAATCAATAAACTATGGATAAGTGAACTAACACAGCAGCCCCCAATTTCTGAATTAAAGAAACTATCCTTGCCAGTTTAACCAAATCACAAAAATCAGGTCTCTAACTTGGTACAGAGGATTCTACAAATAAAATTCCCTTTTCAAATAAAAGGCCATATTATTTCCATTTTGAATACTGTTGAAGTAATTTAGTAGCATCACTCTGATACAGCCATCAGGCATAGATTTTAGAAGTGGATTATTTAATATCACACATTTATGTCTTCACTATAGTCAAAACCTATACAACAACATATTGTTTTATGAAACCAATAATTACATGTTTTTATGTTGAATAAAAGTCAATCGGTCATTTGCTCTGATCAACATCTGCAGTATAATACAAAATTTAGGAAGTAAAGAGATCCTTACTTGGTAGTAATATGCTGGATTACTCTCCCACTCAGACAAAGGTTTCGTTGAAGAGCCAAGGAGAACAGGTGAAAAGCTTTGAAAGTTATTTGAACTTGTCTCTAACAGCTATCCAAATACCAAATACTGCCTTCTCATCCACAAAGGATAGTTAAATTACATGAATTAGGGACATCTATATCACTTAAGAATGTAAGAGATCAAGTTAATTATTTAAGCCTCTAACAATAGTCCTCAAATGCGTGGCATACAGTGAAAAATTATGGGCAGCAGCATGGTCTCATGTTTAAAAAATGCCTTAATCATTTTGCTATTAAAACTAAGAAGCCCAATTATTTATAAGTGCCTCACAAGCCCAGATATTGCAAGAATGATCAACTAATTTTCTTATTAACAAATAAAAAGAAGACACCTCTTATTAGTTGCCTCAACAAATAGTAAGATGGCAGAGAGGAGGATTTTGAAGGTATGGATCACAGCTGAGATCTAAGGATTCAAAATCAATTTTGATATGCATTCGCATATGCAAATGCAAGAAATTTAAATTTACACACACCTCCCGTGGTGTATGATAAGCTTCCTTGTAGAATGTTAACGCTTCAACCCAGTCACAGAAATAAAAGCAGCCACTAATCCACCAGAGGTAGCATAAAACATTGCCGGTGACTTAATCTTGCCTGTGATAACAACGAAAAATGACAGTATGACAGCAGCAGCCACTGTGCAGACTAGCTGACCCTAAAATCCTAAATTACCCAAATGCTTAAAATACCTCGTTGTCTTCTCTAACCTCTTTGAAACCTACAGCAATCAGGTCAAACTTATGCTACGGTTCCTATGATAAAATAAGCAATTGCAATGCGAAGAACAGTTTAAATCAGAATCATACAGAAGTCGACTTATTGAGCACACTCAAGGAATTCACAAACCCACATTTTAGATGGGGGGAGAGAGAAGAGGATGATGAGAACGAGAGAGTACCTGAGCAAGTTTTGCTTCTTCTGATTCATCATCGGGAGGAGTGGAAGGAGGAGAACCTTGGGAATAAGCTTTTGCAAAGAGGGAGAGTTTCGCAGATCTATTTGGAGTGGGTGAGAGATTTGGAGATTGAAAGAAAGAACAAAGGATGAGGACGTTTCGAACCCGACACCTTGTAGTAGATGTGGAAAGTTATAACCAACTACCCCAACCAGATAAGTTGTATTAAAAGTCCTTCACAATATATATATATGTTTTAAATTTTTTATGTCTGCATTTGCCCACATAGGCACTAGTATGCCTCCGTCTCTGCGTGGGCCCCGCCACTTCTACCACCATTAATCCAAACACAAATCATATTTATAACCTGACTTTTTTCCTACCGGGTTTTTAAAAGAGTCAGATAGAAAATAAGTCATTGCTCTCACTGTTAACTCAAACAGGCCCATTATGTCGGCCACTTTTAGAAGAAAGATCCCAAAAATTTTGTTCACATTTGGCTTGCTTCATGATCGATCTGTTTGATTCAATGGAGGGGTGGAAAGAGAAGGGATTTAATAGAAGGAATATTAGTGATTTTAATATTACTTTGTTTAGATTTATAAGAGGGGAGGGAACGAGAAAGATTTTAATGTTACATTGGTTGAATGATGAGGGGAGGTAGTGGCGGACCTAGGTTGTAGAGAAGGGGGCAAGTAACCCCCTTGAATTTGGGAAACTTTTTTTAAAAAATTAATACATGTTTGAATGATTACACACCCTTAAATTAAGTGTCCACCCTTAATACATCAATATTGCACTTCGTAATCGGATGGAGGATGAATGGTTGAATGATTGTTTAGTGCCTTATATTGAAAAAGATGTATTTGATAGCATTGATAATAACACAATTATGATGAAATTCCAAAAAATAAGGCTTACAAAGATGACATTGTAATTATTTTTATTGTAATATACTTTTGTTATTAAAATATATGTACTTGAACTTATTGAGTGTCCACCCTTCATTGTAATTTATATAGCTGCATTTCTAACAACACTTTGCCTTACTTTTCTAAATGACAGGCTTGTAAAATAATTTTCTCTTTTATTACATCATCAATATTCACTTGATTTCATGAATATTCTTTTGATATTCTTTTATTTTTCTTGTTTATATTCTTTTATTTTTTTTATGCATTTAAAAATTTCCTTAACAAAAAAATTGGGGGCGCTGCCCTCGAACCCCGCATCCCCCCGCCAAGAGTGCCCCCTTCAATATTTTTCTGGGTCCGCCCCTGAGGGAGGGAGGGGAGGTAAAATATTTTTCATATGGACAACTTTATCTTTATTTTAGGGTTAAGGTGCAAAAATAGACAAATGCTTTTCTCAAAAGAGCGTCCAGTAGCAAATACTTTTTTTTGGCGCAAAAGTAGACACGTGGTTACAAAGTGGAGCAAAATTAGCGTTTGACCGTTAGTTGACCGTTAGTTTGATCAAAAACATTAACCTCGGATGCCGACTCAAAGAAATTTTTTCCTACTTGGCAGTGCAAAAAGAAAGAAGAAATAAAAAAAAAATTCCACACCTATCTTACTCAGCAAAATTTCTTCCTTCCTTCCCCGTCAGACCTTCTTCTTCCTAAGAGTCACCCACTCGCACCCCCCCCTCCACGATCGACCGCTGCCCCCACCTCCACGATCCGCCACCCCCAATCTCCCCCCCGGCTGCACTTTTAGCTGGCGATTGAGAGAGTTGACGGAGAAGAGGGAATCGTTGAAGGCGGTGCCGGAGGCGAGGGAAAGTCAGTCGTTAGGGCAATTTCTGGGTGAGAAAGACTGGGAGAGCCAGGGGTGAG
Organism: Acacia pycnantha; assembly: GCA_025563575.1. Lineage (NCBI taxonomy): Eukaryota > Viridiplantae > Streptophyta > Magnoliopsida > Fabales > Fabaceae > Acacia > Acacia pycnantha. The sequence goes on along the minus strand of JAMWYP010000057.1, from coordinate 2,293,738 downwards.
GGAGTTCGGCTGGGACTTGACGGAGAAGAGGGAATCGGCGCCGGAAGTGGCAGCGATGACAGAGGCGATAGAAAATTGGTGGATTTGAGTGCGTTGGAGGGCGAAATTCTTGCCTTCAAGGTTCGGATTCCACACACCTAATTCTCTCTTTTGATCCAACCTTTTCTTGGTCCGATTATGGTTGTTATCTTTGGCTATTACATTTGTGTGGGGCAAAGATTTTCGTTTTAGGATTTGAGCGTTTCTGAAACGCGAATCTGTGGGAGTCGTTAATTTCAGTGGGAGACTCGAATCGGTTTGGTTGTGAATCAAATCAGATTTTGAGAGTTAAAAGCCCTAATCTAATGAATCAGCAACCAAGATTCAGAGCAATTCATAGCATCGACCCGACAAACGCAACTCGGTGAAATTACCTCCAACAAATATATGGTGGTATTATATCTTGTGATTCAGATTCATGTAAACTTGCATTCTGTGAAAATTTTAAAAGAAGAAGGTCGAGGAAGAAGAAGGTCCGTTGAAAATTTGACCAGGGACTTAAATGAAAACTTTAAAAGTTTATAGAGGGACTAAATTGAAATTTTTGAAATGTATCTGGGGCTGAACTGTAATTTTATAAAGCATTAACATCCACGTCATCTTCCACGTCATCATTTTCAGTTCAGAAAAAGTCAACTAACGGTCAAACGCTAATTTTGCTCCACTTTGTAACCACGTGTCTACTTTTGCGCCAAAAAAAAATATTTGCTACTGGACGCTCTTTTGAGAAAAGCATTTGTCTATTTTTGCACCTTAACCCTTTATTTTATTTAAGTCATTTGTTGAATTTTGTAGCATGTTTATTAAATTATTTAACACTATAATTTTATAATTATTAAACTGAATAATTATAATTTTTATGGGCATAATAATTGCACTATGCCAAAATATTATAGTGAGAATGAGGATGAGAAAGATAATTAGAAGGGTATCATAGGAATATTAAGACTTTCATGGGCAAAATAGTCACACTATGCCAAAATATTACCCCCTCCCCTCCAAATCTACCCATTTTGGGAAGAGGTTTAAAAGGAGAAACAAATTTCCCTCCCCTCCATTCCCTGGAACCAATTTCCCTACAGGGGGCTTGTTTGTACGGATGAGCTCCAAACCGTCTAGATTAGATCTAAATGGTCCAAATCTATTTTTTTTTATTAAAAATAATTTTAATGGATAGAGAATCTAAAATAAAGATAATTTCTCAACTAACATTTTTTCAAAAAATGATTTTTTATGTAGAAAGAAATAATAATAAAATTAATAAAAGATAAGATTGAGGCCATCCAAATCTAGATCTAGACGGTTAGGAGCTTGTCCGTATAGACGAGCTCCCCCTGCTTGTCCAAAGGAGGAGTTTGTCAAAACGCTTTTTTGAATTCGGGTCCTGTTCTGTAATTTTCAGCAGGCCAAAGATAGTTTCTCCTCCTCGGTTAAGGAGGTCCCTAGCAGCCAATAACTAAAAAGGGGATAACGCTCACGAAGGACCTCATCGTCGTTGAGACCTAAAGGCTGATGTGAAGACGAAGAATGTTTTCCCCTATCCATCAAGAGTCCAAACCTATACAACCAACACAAGGATAAGAAGGAGGGGGAAAAAAACTAAAAACAGAAACTCAAGAAGACAAGACCTATGGGTTCGATAGCTCAACTCACCCACACTCCATTAAACCCTACTTTTCTGTACTTTTGTCTTATTCTGTTCTAAAAGTGACAGAGTGTATTACAGAAAATTCCCCTTTTTCTGACATAATTCCTATCTGGCCACGCAGAAATTCCATTCGTTTTGGTCCTTCATTCTTTCAACAATGTTTTCTTTTTTTCTTTTCATTTTAGTCCCTCGAATATTATTTATTTTTCTTGATCCTTGCCCTTACCCTTTTCTTGATTACTTTTACCTCCAACCTTCCTAAAGTGAGCTATAGTGCAAATCAAAATTAGGAGCCACTTATGTTCTAAAAAAATTAACTCAATTAACAGCAATTACGATATTTATGGAAATATTACTCTTTTAAGCTCTATTTACCCACAATCATCATTAATTCAAATTAATCATAATAAATACAATTTAGCTCAAAAATAATGATGAAATCCACAATTAAGATATTAAATGTTATGATAAAATAGGGACATATCAAATGATCAACGAACAATTGGCTAAAAAAATTAATGTAGGTGACAAAACAAGACATATCTTCCAATATGGAACAATGCCAATAATATGTATTTGAAAAAACAAAATACTCGTACAATAGATACAATTAGATGAGGTCATACGGCTCCGTTTTACTTGTTTATACTTTATATTTCTTTACATATTTTTTTTTCTTGGTTGCCTATCTAGTATCGAAAGCTTCCCTCTGACCTTGTTAGTTATTTCTTTACTTTTTTTTTTTTTTTTTTGCTAAAAAAATTTTAGGAAAGGGGTTGAGCTTACCCACAGTCCAAGGGCAGGGCGCTTGGAGCCTAGTCTACAGGGCAGTACTGGCTAGAGAGTACACATGCCTCCACCTCTACCAGCGTTTCCACTGCTTCCTAGACCCCTAGGATGCCTCCCCCAGCGTCTTGACCAACGCAGGGATCGAACCCCTTCCCTTGAGGTGAGGAAGTCCGACCCCTTCACCAATTGAACCCAAGAACGATGTGTATTTTTTTTTTTTTGATACATAACGATGTGTATTTCTTTACATTTGAAATAACAACAACTTATAGCTAGGTACTGTCCAAAAAATAAAAAAACCCAAATTAGTAGAGGTAAAATGGACATGGGCTGACTAGACCCATCAGTCTTGGCCCATCATGAAATTGGAAATAAAAAACTGCCAGCCCAGTACATTTAAGGCTTTTTTTTGGTCAAAGGATACTTATATTAAACTTCAAAAGATTACAAATCTTGTATCAAAAAAAAAAAAAAAGATTACAAATCCAAAACAGAGTAGGATAACATTAAGAGGATAAACACCAGCAAAGGAAAAGTAAAGCTTAAAAGTACAAACAAACAGAATACATGGAAACAAAGCAAACTACAAACAATCATCATTCAATAAATGAACGGGGGAGAAGCATCATGAGGTGCAACATCCACCTTCCGAAGATGACTAGTCCCTTACATTTAAGGCTTAAAAATTTATAAGTAGGTAATTATATACAAAAAAATAGAATACTATATGGAAGGAACTAGTCCCTTACAACGTAGCGAATTAAGGTTTAAATGCACATCCAAGAGGTACTCATATTTAGTATTCGATATTTTCTCAAACAGAATTACCTCCAATATGAAGATATATGTACCTATCCAAACAAAAAAAATCAGAGTACTATAAAAATGAAGTGGACCAATTAGACCCATTAGGATTGGCCCCTCATGGGCAGAGGGGAAATTGGTCCAGACTAAGCCTACTTTTTTTAGTTTATTAATTTAATACTAGTAGTAGTTAATTATATATTTTAAAAATAAAAACAATTTGGAAAGCTTAATATCTTGTGCTTACAATTTTGTCTCTGTCGTAACTCAATTTTTTAAATTTTAACTAAGGACAACTCAAATCCTATTGTTTTAACTCTGTTGTAACTTAGCCTATGAATTTTAATTCAATACAACTTAGTTTATATAATTTATTAATCATTTAAAATTTTAGTTTTTATATTTTTAAAATAAAAATTATATTACATGAATTTTATGGATTAAATTTTTAAATGGTTAAAACTTTAATGGATTGAGCTGTAGTGAATTATATGGCATTTGTCTATGTTGCCCTCCTTTTCTCAAAACTTCACCATTTTGGGTGTAAAATGATGGGGCTGGACTTTTTTTTTTTAAGAAAATAAAATGATATCTAGTATTTTGAAGTATTTTTTTAGAAGCATCAAAATATTTTTCTAGTAGCATACAGTATCCTAAAATAATTGTTGATACTTTTAACCCTTTAAAATATATTTTCAGTTCTACCAAGTGTCTTAGTAGACTAACTACAACATTTAATGTATTTTTCTCTATAGCGACGAGCACTCAAAACTTAGGATACCGATTTATTGATTTCCACCCACTCTAAAATATTTTTCCAGTAGCATCTAATATTCTAAAGTAATTTTTTGAGCTGAAAAAAATACATTAAGGGTAAAACTGCAATCAGTCTGCTAAGATACTAGATACAACTAGAAAAAAATATTTTAAAAGGTTAAAAATACCAAAAATTATTTTAAGATACTGTATGCTACTAAAAAATATTTTAAGACACTAGGGTGTGCATGGTAACGCTCTCAAAATGAGTTTTTTCTTAATTTCTGTTCCCAAGAACAAAATTAGATAGGAATTGTGTTTGGTAAATCCGGTTTTTTTTTTTTTTTCAGGGATGAACCGGTTTCTTTTTTGTGCTAGGGAATAAAAAAAAAAAAAAGAAGCAGGAAATTTATGCTTCTCTATTCCAGATCATAAAGTCAGAATCTATTTTTCTCATTCTCTCGATCGTGACATTGACGAAGCAAAGAAATTCCAATCACCCTAAGTGACGGATCACCTACCCTCCCCACCGCCACTGCCACCCCCACCACCGCCGCCGCCACCACCACCGCCGCCGCCGCCACCACCACTGCCACCACATAAATTATTTTTTGAATATAAAAATTACATAAATAAAAATAAAATGTATTAACAAACGTAATTTTGATTCTCGGAGTAAAAATAAAATGAGTTAACAAATGTAATTCTGATTCTCAGAACTTTTCTCAGGCACAGAATCAGAAAAAAAAAAAAAAAAACTGTTTCATCTCAGAATCAATGTTGAGAAACTGAATGGTTCCCATGCACACCCTGATGCTTCTGAAAAAAATACTAGACATCATTTTATTTTTTAAAAAAAAATAGTCCAGTCCCATTATTTTACACCCAAAATGATGTAGTTTTAAGAAAAGGAGGGCAACGGACCTAGATACGAGCGGAGAAAAAGGTCCAAATTAAACTAACCAGCCAACTCTTAATGTAGTGGGTTAAGCCACCTAAAAAGTGTAATGGTTGAAGTTGAACACACTCTAAACACGTAGCCTATGTATTAGTTAACAACCCATCGGTTCCCAGCTCATATTATCAACTCAACTTTAATTGAACAATAAATTAGCAAAATGATTTGCATGGAGCGATCGAGCTGGTCGTGATTTGGTTTTATCCCAAATTAAAGTGACTTTTATGGTATTATATAATTGAAGAATTTGGGGCAACGTTATTATTATATCTATTAATGTCACATTATTTAATCATGCTCATGCGCAATAATTAAAGGGAAAATCCATACATGGGTCTAATTAAGGCCTATAATTTTAAAAAATGCCCCAAGAACTTTCACATACTAAAAATGGCCCTAGGGCCTTTTCTGGGATTTTTCATTAAAACGTTAGTTGTTATCTGACTGATTTAGTTGTTAACCGGGGCTGATATTGTTGTTAATGTGACTGATTTAGTTGTTAAAATATTGTTGTTAATGCGACTGATTTAGTTGTTAACGGATATTGATTTTGTTGTTAATGTGGCTGTTTTAGTTGTTAACGTTTATACCAGAAAAGGCCCTAGAGCACTTTTTGGTATGTGAAAGTTGTTGAGGCCTTTTTTGAAATTTTGGGCTTTAATTGGGCCTCGGTATGGATTTTCCCATAATTAAATTAAGGGCCATAGATAGTCACACAATAAGCATATTACGACTCTAACCCACGGATTAGGCAAAGCTGGAAAGTTGTTTGTTTGTTAGTATACGTATTCAGAATAATATCAAATTATATATTCCAAATAATTATAAATACATTATTGCTTTGCATGGTTACGTGCTTTACTCTTTATGTTATTCGCCTTTTTTATTTTTTAAATTTTAGTGAGACTTATATACTCTATAATATATTTATAGGGTTAATTAAGTAGCAAATCCGTTTTGAAAGTATAGGCCCAGAAATAATATTGTCTTGGAAGTCTTAAAACGTAGCAATGTTGTTACCTTATTCCGTTAAAAAACTAACGTTGACCGTAAAAAAATTGATGTTGACCGTTAACTTTTTAACGGAAATTGACAAGATTGTTACGTTTTGAGACTTTCGAAGCAACATTGAGACAATAAAAATTTTCAGGGCAACAATGCTCCTCAATAAAAACTTTCGGAGCAAATTTGCTACTTAACCCTATATTTATATATGTTTGTCACATGTATAAAAGAATGGAAAAAAGACTGAAAAAGAACTTTGAAATTGCAAAATCATAAATCAAGTTTATTACTAAGAGCTGATAAAGTAATGATAAAACTTGATAAGTACTTTATAACTCCTTTTTTTTATTTTTTATTTATGAAATACTTGATTTAAAAAATGTTGACAATAATTTATAGACTTCTAGTAGATGGTTTTGTACTCCTGTTTAAGATTGTTTATGAACTTTGACTAGCCAATAGCACAAGATCCTTAATGAAATATTTTATTATATTAAAGATAATTAAACATAAATATCTGAGAGGTGAGGTAATATTGGTGAACGAAACCGTTGTAGTTAGACAAGGATGCAAGGACCGACATTGACCTAGAGATGAGGTTATATTAATATTTATTAGTATTAAATAAATCTCAAGAGGAAGTCCTTTTTTATTATTTTTAAGTTTTAATTTTTAATCAGATCTGCATTTCTTTGTTAAGTCTAATAAATTCCCTAAAAAAATTACACTTTCAATCTTCGCAGCAAATTAAACAAAGTCACAAACTTGCTTATAACTTAGGCTTCTATCACGTACGTAACTTATGTTAGTGGAGACGTGCCTTCAATTTATGTAAGAATGCATGTTTTTCTTATTAAATTTCATACATTAATTTTCCCAAGCTAGTTACGAGAGTAATACTTTTTAAAATTCTGTTAAAGTATATTTTTATTTTTTAAAAAAATACATGTTTGTGTGTGTGACTTTTATAAGGTTTTCATAATTTATTGTTTTGCCAACAAAAATAATTTTTTATCCTATTAATGTTTCATAACTTTTTTATTTCAATTGAATTGAATTGATTTTGTTAAAATAAAATTGTAGATGAATTTAGGAAAAATTGTGGATAAATACCTATTAGACAAATTGATTAGAAAATGGGACCTAAAGCATTTAGGGTTTTGAAGGTCACCAAATCACCTTTAGTGGTAACTCATTTGCAAAGCACGATGTTCATTTGCCAAGTTTGGTAGTTTTCTATCACCTGAGATCTCCACACTCACAATCGGCAACCTTCTTCCCCCACTGTCAATAACTTTTTTACCCACCTTCTCACACCCTCCCTCGCTCCACCCCATCTCATCATATATATGCCAACCTTCAAATTTCACATACCCCATCGTTAGGTTCTTATTGTCATTTTCTTCATTGTCGATTTTATCGCTTGGAAAAAATTACCTTATTCTTTTAAATCTATCATCCCCTGAGCCATTGAGGGTGAAACGTCATCAAAATTGAAGCCATTGGCCTTGGTTAATTTGAAGAAGATTAAGAGATCAAGACTCAAGATCGTTCATCGGAGAGACCTTTTGCCGTTTATTGAAAACCCATCGTTGTTGTTGTTGTCCTTGCTGTCATCATCTGTGAAGGAGAAAAATCTTGATAATGAAAACGGGGAAACTCATCACAGGTCATCGAAGACCCATCGCTGTTTTGTGATTTTTATAAAGTTTTACTTTTGGTTTCATTTGCGTCTTTGTGGATTCAATAGTGTATAGGAAATTTGATTACTTTGCTTTTGTGTGGAAGGGGGATCGCTCTTTTTTGCCTCTGATTTGTGGGTACACCTCTATTGGTTCAATTTTAGGATGTTGCGGACTAGAGATTGGAGAAGAAGGTATTTTTTTTTTTTTTAATAAGGCTATTTTTTTTTGTCATTTTAAAAAAGAGTAATTTGGTATTTCCCCCTTCACATTTAGTTACACTCAAGGACTTAAATGTTTTAGGTTCCATTCCTTAATTAACTTGTCAAATAGAGATTTATCCTCAATTTTCCCATGAATTTATTTGCACCTTTTAAATGAAACATACAATAGATCCTAATAATTAATATATAATCAACAGAATAAGTATTAGAAATTATGAATAAGGCTGCAGTAAAAAAAAAAAGAAAAAAAAGAAATTATTCATTATGCATCATCCATAAATATTCAAAGCATATGTCTTGTGTTGAGGTAGAATTGAAGGAGAATTCTCCTGAAATATGTAAATCTAAAAATTAGGACCACAAATGGTTTTGAATACAGATATCGAATTAAACTTATTTTTTTGAAATAACATAAATTGCATTGACTTACAAAAAAGCAAAATGGTATCAACAATTCAACAAGTACGCATCCATTATAGATTATACCCTCCACAAATAATTTGAACTTATAACCACACATTTAAAAGTTAAAAAGACTCCAAAAAAAGAAAAAGAAAAAGAAAAAAAAGATTACCCGTTGGATTACAACACCTCAAGTCCTTAACATCATAATGACACGTAGATTCGCATTGATTTGGTTGAATCTTAAGATATATGAATTGGGGAAAAAAAGATTGAATCTTAAAATATATGAACATAGGCAACTTAGCTGGTAAATAATTGAGCTGGCTTGAACCACTAATTGCTTTAATACGCCACTTTATCATATTTATAAGTTATTTATAACATATTTAACTAAAAATAATTAAAAAAATTAAAATTCATTAAACTTACCTAAAAGTTCAATAAGTTTCTGAATTTTGTCCCTATTAAATATATTTAAGTTTTTAAATTAAATAAAATACACCGACATTTACTTAGGGGTAAAAAAATAAGTAATAAAAAAATTAACTGAAAAAAAAAAGAGAAAGAAAGAGGCTAATGAGAGGGCTCTAAAAGAGAAATATAAAAATACTTATTTGGTGATTTTATTAATCAAGGAAGAGGCTTGATATGTTTTTATATATATATATAGGGGAGATACTCTACAATATTATATATATAAAAAGTATAAGTACTTAATTTCAACTATTTTGACCAATAAAATGTTTAAATAAGAATTTTGTTTTTCACTGATTTTCTCCCTCAAAATCCCCTGTGCTTAACAAAATTGTAAATTGTGTCGCCCTGTCCTTGGATTGTGGGTGAGTCCGACCTTTTTCCTAAAAATTGAGTATAAAAAAAAAAATTTGTAAATTGTGGGCCACTTGGGTGATTTGTCAGCGTCAACGTGGCTAGATTTTTTCCAAAACAATTGTGGGGAAGATATAACTACCGGTGGCATTAGGCACCAACTTCATGAAATGTACCATTTCTCGCTCTCTTTCTTTCTTTCTTTCTTTTTTTTTTTTTTTTTAATATTTTGTTAGAGTTTTTTTTAGCCCACTCCGCTTTCTCCCTTTCATACCCACACACTTCTCCTCATCGGTCGTCATCGCCCTCAAACCAGAGCCATCCCACTCTCACCTTCTTCCCCCATTCCTCTTCTCTCTCTCTCTCTGGTCTCTATATATTCCATTCCTACGCCTTCCTCCTTCTCAGCCTCACCCTCTTCTCTCAGTTTTCTTCTCCACCAATCCAACTCTGATCTCAAACTATGAAAGAGTCCTTCGTTGTCCAAGAAGCCTATGTCTTCAAAGAAGAAACCCTTCTCACCGTCCTCAAGACCTCCCTTTTCTTCTCCGGCGACGGCTTCACCGTCTACGACTCCCACGGCCAGCTCGTCTTCCGCGTCGACACTTACGGACCCGACGCCCGTGACATAGACGAGCTCGTCCTCATGGATCCCAACGGCCTCTGCCTCCTCACCGTCCGCCGCAAGGTACCATCCATTTCCAATCTCGCTTAAAATTTGCATCGAACCACTGTTGGTTCACTGTAATTGGTTGCTCTGTCGTTTCAATCGTTTTCTTCGACAGTTGTAATTTGGATCATTGTTTTTTGAATTTGACAACAGAGGCCGAGCCTGCATCAACGGTGGGAGGGGTTTAAGGGAGAGAGGATGGACGGCGATAAGCCGATCTTCAGCGTGAAGAGATCGTCAATCATCGGAAGGTCGAGAGCGAGCGTGACGGTGGAGGTGTACGACGGAGACAGCGACGGCGGCGGAGGAGAGGAGCAGCTGTACTACCAGATCGAAGGTTGCTTCTCGCAACGGAACTGTACGGTGTACAATGCGACGAAGGAATCGATGGCGGAGATCCGACGGAAAGTGGATCAGAGCACGAGCGTGTTGCTGGGGAAGGAAGTGTTCACGCTTTGCGTGAAGCCAGGGTTTGATGGTGCCTTCGCCATGGGATTGGTTCTGGTGCTGGATCAGATTAACGGTGACGATAGCGTCGACAACGGAACAGAGCCTACGGTACACCCCACCGCGGAGGATTAAAAAAGAAAAAAAGCCGTAACCTTGATTATCTGTATATCCCCCCACTGAAGGAGTGTCCCTTTAGATGGGAATCTAGTGCGCCCTTTTTTACAGGCTCATGTGCCCTTTAAAATAATAATGTGTGTACTTTGTAGTGCAAGTTGTGCGATTTGTGTAAATTATTTATTTTTTTAATTAATATTTGATAAAGAAAAGGGTTAGCTTTTGGTCAATTTAAATTAAATTAATGAACACTTGTCATGAAAAGGCCAAGTGACTTGCACTATATATGGTGTGGATGTATCATTTTAAAATTCATGTCGGCCTCGTGATTCAGATTTGAAGTGAAGACTCTCTTCTCTTTGCCGTTACTCGCAAGTCACCATCAAGAGGAATTGATTAATTAAAAGGATTTGTGAGCTAAGTTGGGTATGACCTCTCAAAGCTTTGGACTACCAAATGGAAATGATAATGCAGTAAGTAATCAACGTCCGTACGTTATAATGCAATAGAAAAGATCATGGTTTATGCAGAATTGACGAATATGGATAAGCCAGAAGTCATTTTATGCAGATTTTCAACTCTGATCTACAATGTATGAGATAAATATATAAAGTGAGTTCTATTTCAACTCATATGAATATGTTTTTGAATGGAGATTCTAAACAAGCATTAAGAAAGTTTATCATATGAATATTGAATACATTGTTGTTAGGGACAGTCACATTCTCCTAACTATTTTTATACTTTTGACTTTCGACTCATTTAAAACTTGGTCTTTGAACTTTTTCTTACTACTTCATACACTTAGTTTATTTTGGCAATTTAAAACTTTAGTATTTAAGTTTTATGAAATGGGGTTTAAACTTCTCATGTTGCATGGGAAGAAGAAGATTCCTATACACACATGAAATGGTGGGACCCATAGATATATATAATGCTAATTATATATATATATATATATGTCCCACCATTTTATGTGTGTGTAACATGAGAATACACTTCTCCTACAATATGAGAAGTGTTTTTCCCTTATAAAATATATAGTTTTATTTTCTAAAATATAGGTATTGATATTTTAAAGGCTAAATTATACAAAAATCCCTAAATTTTGGATCAGTTGTATATCTTCTTGACATTTCAAAATTTAAATTTAACCCCCATAACCTTTCATTTTTAATTATTAACCATTTGTTGTTATGTGATTGTTGTCTTTTAACCGAAAATGTCACGTCAGATTATGAGATGACAGGTGGCATCATAAGTGGCATCTTGTATCAACTACTAATTTCATAAATCCCCTTAAAATTTGAACAGTTGTAGAGAACCCCCTTAAAATTTGATTAGTTACAAATAACCTTCTGACATTTCAAAATTTAAATTTAACTCCCTTCAAATTTTTATTTATAATGTTAAACCGCATGCCGTTATTTTTTATCATTCTAATAATTTTTTTTAAATTTTTTACTATCATTTGTTACTTATACTAGTAGTTCTTTTGTATGGAAAAAGCTAAAAGAATAATATTTAGAAAATTATAAAAATACACGTTGAAACTTTGATTCAAGAAAAAATATGAATAAAAGGGCAAAAGTTATCCTTTAATACAAATGTAATATTTAAACTATCAATGCTCAATCATCCCAAGAATATATCTAACACAAATGATGATATTTTTATACTATCATTGCTCAATTATCCACACAAAAAGTAAATATTATTCAAATGATAAAATTTTTATGTTTATATTTTTTAGGGTGAAGGAGCAAAAATACATATGGGCTTTTCTACCGGGAGCGCCAAGCACCATGTGCTTTTTTCTAGAGCAAAAATACACACATGGTTACTTTATAGGAGCAAAAGTCACATACTTCCTTCAGATAGTGGATGTTGACCGTTAACTAGGCTTTGTTAACCGTTAGTGCTGACGTGGATAATGAATGGGAGTGAGAATAAGCCAAATGAAAAAAAAAAATGCTGACTAGGATTTAGGTGGAAAGTAAATAAAAAAAAAACTTAAAGAAAAATTATTAACATATCGGGCTTTATTTCATATGCTGGGTGAGTGAAGATCAAATTGGGGAAAAGAAACCTAATTTTCGACCATTCACCGTCATTCATCATCTTCGACCACCGTTCTTCCCTCACCGGACCTTGCCTCTGTCGTCCATCACCGACAATCACCTCACCACCACCGTTATTTCCGACGAACAGAGAAGGGGAGGCAGGGAGGCTGAAATCCGAGACGCAGTGCCGCGAAGAGAAGAAGGAGAGACGAGAGGAGCACAGACTTGGGATCATCTTCGTCGTCTTCCATCCTGCACCACTCACCACCACCATACCTCGCCTTCGTCGACTCACCACCATCGTCTACCATCACCGATGTCGTGCCTGTTAGTTCTCAATTGATTTTGATGATAACGAACAATTGTAAACACAGAAGAAGTTTGTCTTTGTAAGTTAAAAAACTTACTGTCTAAGGCAAACTCGAGTTTCAGTTTGGAAACTCGAGATTTGTCCTAGCAGAGAATTGCTCGAACTTTTGAAAAGAAAGACAAACTCGAGTTTTGGATTTAAAACTCGAGTTTTGACCATACAGAGAGCATTCAAGTAGAAAATGAGTTTGAAAAACTTGCTGAGAAATATATTTCTTTGAAAAAGAAAAACATTACTCTTGAACAGCAAGTAGAAAATCTTTCGTCTCCTAAAAACATTATTTGTGATTATTGTAATAATTTAGAGAAAAAAACTTCTTATCTTATGAAAACTCTTGAAAAGTTTACAAAAGGTAGTGAAATGCTAAATGTGATTTTAAAAGCATAAAGATTTACAAATGATCGTTCTGGGATAGGCTACAATCCCATTTTTGATAGAAAGAAAGGAAAGAAGAAGAGTGGTGGAAAATATTACTTAAAATATTTTAGAAAAATTGTACAGTCTTCCAACCCATTTGCTCATTGTAACTATTGCAACCGAAAGGGTCATACTACTTCATCATGCTTTCATAAGAAAGATAAGAGAAACAAACCCGTTGGCAATTATCAGTGGGTGCCCAAGGGAACTTATGTTCCTAAGGCTCGAACTAACCTCAAAGGACCCAAGAAAAGATGGGTACCCAAGACTTGATCCATTTTGATTTGCAGGTATGTCTGAGAGCATCAAGATCAAACAAATGGTACATTGATAGTGGATGCTCAAGATATATGACGGGAGATGAATCCAAATTTGCTTCAATCAAGCACAAGGATGGTGGCAAAGTAATATTTGGTGGTAATCAATTTGGAAAGATTGCTGGAATCAGTAAAGTTGGGAACAACGATGGACCTCAAATCAAACACGTCTACTTTGTGGAAGGATTTTGCCACAACCTTCTAAGTTTAAGCCAAAGCACTGACAGAGGTAACTTAGTTATCTTTGATTCTGAGGAATGCTTGATTGTGAGTAAGGATATTCTTTCGTTAGATAACATAAAAACAAAATTTATTTTTAGAGCTCCTAGAGAATGTAACTGTTATACTCTTAATCTCTCCAGAGATGGCTCTACATTTGAAAAATGTTTTGTAAGTAATTTGGATAATAGTTGGTTATGGCATAAACGTTTAGCACATGTCAATATGATCTAACTTGACAGATTGTTTAAAAAGGATTTAGTAATTGGTGTTCCAAAACTTCGTTTTAAAAATGACATGATTTGTGATGCATGCCAAAAAGGAAAACAAACTAAATCCTCTTTTAAATCCAAAAATGAAATTTCAACTAATAGACCTCTCCAATTACTTCACATGGATTTAGTTGGACCAGCTAGAGTAAGAAGCCTAGGTGGCAATCTTTACACATTGGTTATAGTTGATGATTTCTCTAGATTTGCATGGACTATTTTTCGTCATCAAAAGATGAAACCTTTGATCGGTTTGTCGTTTTTGCCAAGAAGGTCCAAAACGAGAAAGGTTTTGCGATTTCGTATTCGCACCGATCATGGTGGAGAATTCGAGAACCATGCATTTGCCGAGTTCGTGACAACATGGGGATTGACCACAACTTCTCAGCTTCAAGGACTCCTCAACAAAATGGTGTTGTGGAAAGGAAAAATCGAGTCCTCACCGAGATGGCTAGAGCAATGCTGAATGAAAACAACACTTCACAAGTGTTTTGGGCTGATGCGATGAGTACAGCTTGCTACATCTCGAATCGAGCATATCTCAGAAAGAAGCTAAACAAAACTCCCTATGAGCTGTACAAAGGAAGAAAGCCAAATCTGAGTCATCTACATGTATTTGGATGTAAGTGTTTCATCCACAACAATGGTAAGGATAACTTGGGAAAGTTTGATCCCAAGGCTGATGAAGGTATATTCTTGGGTTATTCAAATAGGAGTAAAGCATATAGAGTCTTTAACATTCGTACTCTCATTGTAGAAGAATCTATGCATGTTGCATTCTGTGAATTTAAATCTGACAAATCCAAGGATGATGATGATGAGGAAAATGTTTTGAAAAATCAATTCTTTTCGAAAACCATTCCTGCTTCTATTGAAAATCCAGAAAATGTTTTCGAAGTTGATCCTCAAAATAATTTGGAAAATCCTGATCAACAACAACCTAGAGCTTGGAAATTTATAAGGAATCATCCTTTAGACCAAGTCATAGGTGATGTTAATCAAGGTGTAAAAACTAGAAGAAGTACTTTGAATGAAGTTACTTTTTCTGCTTTTATTTCAAAAATAGAACCCTCTAAAATTGATGAAGCCCTTTCAGACAATGATTGGGTGATAGCAATGCAAGAGGAGTTACATCAATTTGATAGGAATCAAGTTTGGGACTTGGTACCTAGGCCTAAGGACCATCCGGTCATTGACACAAAATGAGTATTTAAGAACAAACGTGATGAGTCAGCAATCATTGTTCGTAACAAGGCAAGATTGGTTGTCAAATGCTATAATCAAGAGGAAGGAATTGATTATGAAGAGACTTATGCTCCAGTAGCAAGATTGGAAGCCATAAGAGTTCTTCTAGCCTTTGCTTGTGTCAAATGATTTAAACTTTTTCAAATGGATGTTAAAAGTGCTTTCTTAAATGGTTTTATTCAGGAGGAAGTATATGTAGAACAACCTCTTGGTTTTCAAAATAAACATCATCATGATCATGTTTATCGCCTCAAGAAAGCTCTTTATGGCTTTAAGCAAGCTCCTAGAGCTTGGTATGAGCGATTAAGCAAATTCCTTTTTGATCAAAGATTTGTTAGAGGAAAAGCAGATACAACATTGTTTATCAAAAGTAATAAAATTGGAGAAATTTTGGTTGTACAAATTTATGTTGATGACATTATATTTGGTGCTTCTAATGATGTCTTGTGTGAAGAATTTGCAAAGAATATGCAGGGAGAATTTGAGATGTCCATGATGGGAGAACTCAATTATTTTCTTGGTCTACAAATCAAGCAAAGATCAAATGGGATCTTTATTTCTCAGACCAAGTACCTCAATGACCTGCTAAAGAAGTTTGGAATGGACCAATGCAATGGCGCTGACACTCCAATGAGTTCAACCACTTCTTTGGATGCTGATGAGAAGGTGACTGATTTCAACATCACAAGATATAGAGGAATGATTGGATCATTACTCTATCTCACTGCAAGTCGCCCAGCCATCCAATTCAGTGTTGGAATGTGTGCAAGGTTTCGATCTGCTCCTAAAGAGTCGCATCTTGAGAATGTGAAGAGAATATTCGATACCTTGCTGACACAAAGACTCTTGGACTTTGGTTCCCCAAAGGTCAACCTGAACACTTGGTAGCATATTCAGATTCAGACCATGCTGGATATAAGACGGATAGAAAAAGTACAAGTGGTCAATGTCAATTTCTTGGTGGCTCACTTGTGTCTTGGTTCAGTAAGAAGCAAATGATCGTCTCAGTCTCTTCAACTGAAGCTGAATACATTGCTGCCTCAAGTTGCTGTGCTCAAGTCTTATGGCTCAAGCAGCAACTCTCAGACTTGGGAATCAATCTGAAGGAGATTCCAATTCTGTGTGACAACATGAGCACAATAAGCTTGGCCAAGAATCCAGTTCAACATACAAGAACCAAGCATATTGATGTGAGGCATCACTTCATAAGAGATCATGTTCAGAACAAAGATGTCAAAGCGATGTTCATTCCAACACATCTTCAACTTGCTGACATCTTCACCAAGCCATTAGCAAAGGAGCAATTTACTTTTATAAGAAGAGAATTGGGAATGGTAAATCCCAATGAATTGTAAGTATTTCTTTCCATCTTAATGTTAGTTATGGTTTTGATGAATATTTGTCGCTAACTTAAGCTTCGGAGTACATAGCAATGTTTTATGCAGGATATTTGAATCTTGAAGTTTCCAAAACTCGAGTTTTGTTAGGGTCCAATCGAGGATGAGTTGCTGAGCAAAATGGAAACTCGAGTCGATTAATGAGTAACTCGAGTTTCGGAGAAACAGAAAGCAACCTCTGAGTTTTCACGATACGGAAACTCGAGTCATCAAATGAAAACTCGAGTTTCAAGCAGACAGAGAGCGACACTCCTGTTTAAGTATCCACAAAACTCGAGTCAGTAAGTGGAAACTCGAGTTTTGGTCGCGGAATTTCAAAAGTTCACTTTACACTTTTGAATCCAGGTTAGTGTTTTCGCGCTCTCTTTAAACCTAACTGTTCATTGTTCGTCTAGACTCGACCTAAAACTCAAGTTTGCCCTAGAGTTTGTTGCTGTTGCTCTCATCTTCTCCATCACCGAAAACTCTAATCCCTCTTTAATCTCCGAATCGATTATGTCTTCCAGTTCTAATCCACATGATATCATCAATCTAGACTCAGAATCCGAACCTGAAGGCCAAACCCTAGCTGACCTACCTATTGCTCAACCTCGGCTAAATCTTTTTCCTGGAGAATCGTCAATTTCTAGGCGAACCTCTGCGAGCCTATTTCGAGCTGTGTCAAGATTTGATGAAGAGCATTCGTCAAGTCAAGCTCAAGCACTTCCAGCAGGCCTCAAGGTTAGCGAAACTTTGAGTCCGGACACCTTTCAAGTCCTTTCACCAAGTTCATCTCCTCAGGAATTGTCCAGGAACAGTGATTTCGTAAGCTCATCTGCTCTGACTGAAATCTATAATCATCATTGCGCTCCTGATGATTTTCTAATTGTATCTCCTCAACATCCTGGCCTAAACACTCTTCGTTTCAGAGAAAAGTTTGAACATAAACGCTTCTGCCCTGTTGTTTATGTTGATTTAGAAAAACTAAGGGATGAAAGTCATTTGGATCTTACTCCCTGGCTGACCCAATTTGCACCCTTGATTTCTATTCGAGCCACCTATAGTCCTACTATGGTTAAGCTATTCTATCACCATCTACATTTTGAGGATTATGTGGATAATGGATTTCTCTTTCAGCGCCTCACTACCGTTATTGGAGGTCGCAAGATCACCCTAACACCCGCTTACTTAAATTCAATCTTGCAAATTACCAATCCTCCACCTGTCCGGCCTGTTCACCTTACAAATGAGGCAATCTTTCAACTGCTCAGACCACATGAACCACCTCCTGCAAACCTATCCACACTGCCTTTTTCCCCTGAATCAATGCCTCCTAATTATCAAGCTATCTGGTACATTTATGCCAGAAACCTCAAGCAAAAGAATGACCATTTCTCATCTTTTTCAAAAGACGACTATTACTCAAATTCCCTTAAATATTGGCAATTGGGTATATCAGGAAATGACCAAGTTTCGATTTCCTATCAAGGATTTCTCTCAGATTCCTTTTCCAAACCTCATTTCCATAATCTTATTTCATGAAAAGATCTGACTTTTCTCTTTGACAGATCAGGCTGAGCACATTCCCTGTTTTGGTCAACAACTTTTCACCCTTTTGGGCCTGAATTTTCACTCCTATCCAAGATCTTCCAATCTTGATCCTGAAAGACCAAGTTCCTCCAGTAATTCTTCTAGACCTTTACTTGTTTCTCATTCACGGTTTGTCTCTTACTACTCCACTCACTTCACCTGCCTTGACTGCCTTTCCATCTCTAACTCCCACTCCATCCTCTACCCCCGCTGTCAAGCTCTCAACCCCTTCCTCTAAACCTTCGATCTCAGCTCCATCTTCTTTTGTTGATGACAAAGGGGAGAAGAACCAGAGAAAGAAGATTTACCAAATGAGCAAGCTTGAGTTAGAGGAAGAAGAGTTTAGTTGAAGAGTTTAGATTTTCTTGTTATTTATTGGTTTGTGTTTTTGCTTTGTATTACTGTAATCTTGCATTTCTGGTTTGTATGTTGCTATACACATTTTGTTAAATGAAATGCAATGATTTAGCTGTGTTATGTTTAAATCGCTTCTGCTATATCTCTGCGATTAATTAAAAAGCAAAAACTTAACTTATCATACTTCAAAACAAATTTCAAACCCGTTTGTTGAAAATACTCTTCAAAACACAATTTTTTTTTTAAATGAAGGATCTCTGGTTTACAAGTGTTGTCATCATTAAAAAGGGGGAGAATGTTAGTTCTCAATTGGTTTTGATGATAACGGACAATTGTAAACACAGAAGAAGTTTGTCTTTGTAAGTTGAAAAACTTACTGTCTAAGGCAAACTCGAGTTTCAGTTTGGAAACTCGAGTTTTGGCCTAGCAGAGAATTGCTCAAACTTTTGAAAAGAAAGACAAACTCGAGTTTTGACCATATAGAGAGCATTCAAGTTTTTCACAGACAAGGCAAACTCGAGTTTGATTTAGAAAACTCGAGTTTTAACAAGACAGAGAACAATTAAGTTTTTCGATAAAACCAAAACTCCAGTTTCCATGGGAAACTCGAGTTTAGGCTTTTATGAGTATTCTCTAAGTATTTCAAAGTTCATGAAAACTCGAGTTAACCGTAGAAAACTCGAGTTTCCATCACCTGAGAATAATGCTCATCTCTGACCTTGTAAAAACTCCCGTGTTCAAATCGACCAAACTTTTCAATGTTTTCTCATAGAAGAGAAAACTCGAGTTTTGTTTTAAAAACTCGAGTTTCGGCCTTACAGAAAAGTTTTCAAAGTTTTCAACGATTGATAAAACTCGAGTTAAAATTTGGAAACTCGAGTTTTGGCCAGGCAGAGAGCTCTGCCTGTTTCGAACCTTTGAAAACTCGAATTATGTTTTGAAAACTCCAGTTTTAAGCTTTTGGACTAAAACATGATATTATATCTAAGAGTCCAAAACTCGAGTTAGTCACTTAATGACTAGAGTTTTGCACTATTCACAAGGCTTGTCCAAAATGCCAAATCACGATGTTTGTCTCTGTGAAGAGAAAACTCGAGTTTGGAATAAAAACTCGAGTTTCGGTCTTTTGTTAAAAGTTCACTAAAACATGAAAACTCAAGTTTCCATCGCAGAATTTGAATTTCGATTTGAACGAATTTGTGAAATGTTTCTGTTTGATCTCAATACTCTTAACCATTACTCATAACTATTCTTAACTATGTTTAATTAGTTTATTAGTGAGTTTCAGATGGTATTAGACAGGATTAAATGGAGATTAAGCAAAAAGCATAAAGCATGTCAGCACATTAAATGCAAAAGTGCAGAAACCTTGCATGCTTTTGGGAAAACATTCTCCACACGATTTGGAGAAGTTAATGCTGCTTGCCTTCTACATTCAGCAAACTGCTTTTCCAACGGATTAATAATCAGAGAGTCAACTCTGAACATCTGCCAAGCTGGATTAACCAAAGAGTAAAGAGAGAAGAAGACCAAAGCTTCATGTAATCAACTCCCAACATCACCAACGGTTATAATTGGGATTACAACGGTCAATTAATGTTCTCTACCTATAAATAGAGATGCATTCAAGTCTTCTCAACAACCAACCTGTGCAAAATCGAAAATCATTAAAGTTTCAACTACTCTTTGAGTTTTCTGTTGTAAAGTATCTTTTGATACAATTACTCTTCAGTGTTTATCATATCTACTCTTAGAGAGAGTTTCTTGATTGTAAATCATTTCTTGTAAAGTATCTCAAGTCAAGGGGACTTGGAGATTGGGTTATTGATTACAACTTGTAAGGGGGAGTAAGTTCTAGAGAGAGAATTACTCTTGAGTGCAGAGTGTGTAATCAATCTTGATAGTGAGAAATCCCAGAGAGTCTGGGAACTGGACGTAGGTCAAGTTGTTGGACCGAACCAAGATAAATCCTTATGTCTTGCTTCTTCTCCTTATACTCTGTTTTACTTTCATTTTCTATCCGAAAACAGAGCTTATCGAAAAGTTTTTGAGAATCCCCAATTCACCCCCTCTTGGTGATTCAAGCTCCACTTTCAGTGCCTCCTCTGTTCCTGAATTTATGCATCAGGTTAAGCTGGGATACAATTTTCCCATAAATGACATGAGTTAGAAGGTGAGGAATCTCTGAGTTGGATAAATGAGATTACAAATATGAACTTATTGCATGTCGTCTAAGTAGGTTCTTGTAGTGCCATTAAATGCTCCCGATAAGGCTGTTATGCTCAAAACCCAGTTCTCTGAAGTACTTCATACCCCTTAAAACTCATCTTCAACAATCTTCAACAAATCATCTTCCACACTACAGACTATCAGCATGATGGTGCAAAAGCCATAGGGATTTTTGGGACTAACCTTATCAGCAAGCATTTGTTGCAAGACACGAGCAACCTGAGCTCCAGCTGAGTGACCAACAAAGTGAATAGGATGATCCTCGTCCCACTTAGGATAGTGGACTGTTTTCAAATTTTGAAGACATTATATTTGTTTTCATTCAACAAATAGAAACAAACTATTAAGAACATAATATCCTACAGAACAAGCAAATCCTCCAACCTTGTTCATAAATTCGTCCAAATTGTGAGTGTCCATAAGCAATGTTGTGTTCTTCACCATAATCAACTTGCCCACCTTTTAGATAATAGAACAATTCACGAGCCTTGAGACAAAACAATTTCAAAACTTTCGCAAACAAGTATAAAATCAAGAACAATCCAACCTAAAAGGAAAATCCATAAACAAAACCTAGAAAAGTAACAGAAGTATCGACACTTCGATTACTCACCTGTCATGGATACTGGTTAAATATTCCAAATCAAGGACGAGAACCCTTTCATCTTTCTTCTCGACCCCGGCAAAGTACGATAAGCCACGCAAAATAAAAAACTATACCTGTAACCTTTGTAAGGGAGAGGATTCAGGTGGAAAAAAGGTCTGGTGAGGGAAGAACGGTGGTCGAAGATGATGAACGACGGTGAATGGTCGAAAATTAGGTTTCTTTTCCCCAATTTGATCTTCACTCACCTAGAGTATGAAATAAAGCCCGATATGTTAATAATTTGTCTTTAAGTTTTATTATTATTTACTTTCCACCTGAATCCTAGTCATCATTTTTCCCCCATTTGGCTTATTCTCACTCCAATTCATCATCCACATCAGCACTAACGGTCAACAAAGCCTAGTTAACGGTCAACATCCACTATCTGAAGGAAGTGTGTGACTTTTGCTCCTATAAGGTAACCACGTATGTATTTTTGCTCTATAAAAAAGCACATGGTGCTGGGCACTCCTGGGAGAAAAGCCCACTACAAAAAAAAAGCAGTTTTTGTGACGAACAAAATCCGTCGCAAAAAAGGGCTTTTCCATACAGATTTTGTCCGTCGCAAAATCCATTGTCGTAATTGCGACGGATTTTCAAAAATCCGTCGCAATTGCGACGGATTGTTTAATCCGTCGCAATTTGCGACGGATTTTAATATCCGTCGAAAATATTTTAAAAAAAAAAAAAAAAAATTTTGAAAACTAATTGTGTTCCATAAAAAATAAAATATATATATATATATAATAAGAATCAAATAAAATATGTAAATGAGATATTTTTTTGAAAAAAAAAACTTAATAGTAATTTTTATAAGACATTAACTCAACTAACTAATTTAACTAATTTTTATAAGACATATAAATTTCATTATTCCCTAAACTCACATCTTCTTTCTACTTTTAATTAATTAATTAATTCTCTTATCCCTAAATATCACTTTATAATTTGTTTTGTCAAGTTATCACTGTTTATTGTATAACTAGTTAATATCATTAATTTTTCTAATACATAAAAATTTAATAAATCCTTAGAGTCACACACTCCTCCAACTTTATATTAATTAATTAATTCTCGTATCCCTAAACATCATTTCTTAACATTTCATTTTTCTCATTTCAACATCATCCTATTTATAGACTTGTGTATCATTACCTACTAATACAAAATCATAATTTTAACACATAATTTTTCAACTATACAAAACAGACTATAAAAAAATAATGCAACATTAATATTCTCACTAATGGTCACAAATAAAAAATCAAGAACCAATAATAAATAATTTAATCAACATTAAAGAAATAACAAAAATATTATCACACATCATCATTTTATCATAAATCAACATAATACTCAAGAAAATACAAAAACAATTATCAAATCCATCCATATATACTGTAGTGAAAAAAAATGGAGAAGAGATAGGTTACTTGGAATAGAAGTGCAGCTTGGAAGAGGAGAAGGAAAGGACTCCTGAAACTGATCGGTCGGAACAGGAGGGATGTCACCGGAAAATGATCGGCCGGAGGAGAGGGGATGACGCTGGAAAGTCGCTGACCGGAGCAGTCCACCGGAGTTGGGAGAAGAAGAGAGAAACGGATGAAAGAAACTGAAAGAAGAGAATGAGAAATGAAAATTCGGGAAAATTGCGACGGACGACCCCGTCCGTCGCAAAATTGCGACGGACCGGCGCGTCCGTCGTAAAATGGCGGACTCCTTGTCCACCATTTTGCGACGGACAAGAGTTTCCGTTGCGAATTTGCGAGGGACCCTTGTGTCCGTCGCAACCCTTGTCCGTCGCAAAATTTGCGACAGATTTAATTATCCGTCGCAATTTTTTTTTTTTTTTTTTGCGACGAATTTTTATTCCGGTCGCAAATTTGTTGAAATTTGCGACGGATTTTTTTCCGTCGCAAATTGCGAATTTTCTAATAGTTGCCCATGTGTATTTTTGCTCCTTCACCCTATTTTTAAGTATTATTCTTCGAGTTTTTTCCATACAAGAAAATTATTTTAATTGACAAATGATATTAAAAACGTTAATAAATTTATTAAAATGATAAAAGTAACAACATGAGGTTTAATATTATAAAACAAAATTTGAAATTTGAAATGTCAAGGAGTTATTTGTAACTTATCAAAGTTCATGGGGTTTTGGAAATAGTAATTTGCACAGGATTTCATGTAAGATGCCACATGTCATTTCATCTTTTGTGTGATAATTTTCACTAAAAAGATAACGTTCATTTAACGGAAAGGGGGTTGATGGTAAAAAATGAAAGACAATAGGGTTAAATTTAAACTTTGAAATGTGAAAAGGTTATATGCAACTAACCCAAAATTTAAGGGGATATTATATAATTGAGTCTATTTTAAATGGTCAAACTAAAGAGACTATGTTGTATTAAGTCATAGTTGAGGAATTGAACTATAGCCCAGTCAAAACTATAAGAGTTGAATTGCACATGGTTAAAGGAAGGACAAAAAATTAATTTTCCATTTAATTTATATTTACAATATACTAGTATATCATATATATGTTTTCTTTGCCATCTCATATATATGTTTTAAATTATGTAAAATTTGTATTATATTTTTTTTAAATATTCCAGCCCTTCGTATAATCAAACCCTAGCTCCGTTCCTGCCTAATTAGTGTGAATTTATATAGGAGAGCAGGGAGTACAAGATTAGTGTGAATTTATATGTGTTCTCTTTTTTATAATATGATGAAGATGGGAGTTTAATGTTATGCTTCGATTTGACTCTAGTTAAATTAGTCAAGACCAACATAATTTTTGGGTCATACTAGATAAACTGATTAAAGAAATATACAAATATGGGTGGTTAACTTTTGAAAGGTGATAATAACAATGATATATGTGGGGCCAAAAAAGTAGCATGGGAGGAAAATAATTAAGATCAAAGATATGATCTTGGAAACTACTCATAATGCATTATTTTAAGTGAAGTTTAGTAGGATGTGATGTGATCAAAGATTTCGAGCACCTATCTTCTTATTTTTCTGGAGAGTCTGGTCCCACTCGGGAGCACACAGAAAGCCCCCAAAAAAAAAAAAGCACAAAAATATCTTCTTCCTGGTTTTGTTTTTTTTGCCAGGTAATTAAAGTTCTTTTTAATTTTAGAAAAAAAATGATAATTTAAAATGAATTCTAGGATAAAAATAGGGAAAATTATAATAAAGGACCAAGAGAAAATAATATTTATTATAAAGGACCATAAAAATTGTAATTACTTAGAAGGACCAAACATCATAATATAAATTTCAAATTACTAAATTGCCCCTAATCAATCCTCATGTATTATTTCTTGTATTCAAAATTTAAAAATAGCTAAAATTAAAACTAAAACTACCGATGATGATATGATTATATCTTTTTTCCCCAATATATTATTTAATTAACAAATTTTAAAATCATATTTTTCTTAATATTTATTTTTCACCAATTTATATTACCAACATCAATGTCAATTATTTTCTTTTATAAAAATAAAAAATAAAATTATTTCATATTTTTCAAGATATAATTGGATAATTAGATTTTATTTTATTTTATTAAGATTACATGAATTTTTAACTCACATAAATTTCTTCTAAAACAAAAATACGTCATACAAACTTTCTTGGTTCAACATATATGATAAATTATAAAAGACCTTGACTTTTATTAAAACAATATAATTCTATTTTTAATTAAAATTTTTATTAATTTGAAAAGATATAATTTTTAAAATTTGAAGAATGCATACTTTTTTTTTCCATAGATATATATTCAAGTCATGAAAATTGAGAAAACCATTGTTTAATTTAATGAAACTTAGAAGTTTGTATTAGTTTTTAAAAATAGAATGGTAAAGAATGTAAGAGGCAATGCAAAAGATTTTGTTAGGGGCATTTTAGTACTTTTAATTTTATCTTTTTATATTTGGTCCTTCTAAATAATTACAATTTTTATGGTCCTTCTCCATAAATATCATTTCCTTTAGGTCCTTCATTCTAATTTTCCCATAAAAATATGCATATATTGGAGGGGGCGGTGGAGGAGCCGGAGACGACGTTGACGGTCAACTTCTGTCCATTCTTGCAGTGTTGGCCGATGCTGCAAATGAAGTAGTGGTTGCCAGTTGTATTGAGGGTGTGATCGTAGGGACCAGTTACGATTGTGTTTCCGATCTTATTACTAACCGAACAAGAGTCGTACGATTCTTTTGGAACTTCGACCACGTTATATTCGCCTGTAGTGAACTCGAACGCTACTCCAAAAAACACAAAGAAATTAATTAATTAAATAATTGGTGTATGAAGTATAAACAACATAGGATAAATGAAGAATATGTGTGTGTGTGTACAGACGTACAAAGAACATCGTTGAGGTGGAAGGTCTTGGAAGAAGCCCAAGTGTTATAGAAATTGGGATCACTGAGATCGATCCAAAGGTTATCTCCGACGACATGCACGGTTTGGTCGGTGGAGGAGCCGGAGACGAAGTTGACGATGAACTTCTGTCCATTCTTGCAGTGGTTGCCGATGCTGCAAATGAAGTAGTGGTTGCCAGTTGTATTGAGGGTGTGATCGTAGGGACCAGTTAGGATTGTGTCTCCGATCTTATTACTATCCGAACAAGAGTCGTACGATTCTTTTGGAACTTCGACCACGTCATGTTCGCCTGTAGTGAAATCGAACCCTACACCCAAAAAAACAAGGAAATTAATTAATTAAATAATTGGTGTATGAAGTATGAACGAGATAGGGATAAATGAAGAACATATATATATGTGTGTGTGTATAGACGTACAAAGAACATCGTTGAGGTGGAAGGTCTTGGAAGAAGCCCAAGTGGTATAGAAATTGGGATCACTGAGGACGATCCAACGGGTATCTCCGACGACATGCACGGTTTGGGCGGTGGCGCAGTGCAGAAACAAGAATGCAACAGCAGCGGAATAATAATACCAGGTTTTGGCCATATTGCTGAATTAACTAAGTGGGATTGAGGATGATGATGAGAGAATATGGAATAAGAATGATGAATGGAGCTGGTTGAATTAGGGGTATATATATAAATACATAGTGAGAGATGAGGAAGAAGGGAAGAAGTGTGAGCGTAGGGACGTGTGTAGAATATTCAACACGGCTGTGATTAATGCACGCGCAGGGTCAGTGCAGTCCTTCCCCATTGCCCATTCTTATATTGGTACATATTCTGATATTATTTATAAGTTTATATTCACTTTCTAGGGATTTAAAAGTAAGATCAGAGTATTCCTTTTATCTTCATGAGTCATTTGTAACCAAGGTTATTAAATTTGAACTGGCTTCCAAACAGTTGCGGAACCAAAAAATTTGTTAGCTGTGGCAAAAAAGAAAGAAAGAATACATCTATGCTTTTCTATTTATTCTTACTTATCTTTTTCAACCTACAACAAATTTATCACTAAACATGAATTCTTATACTACTACTCAATCTACAAAACTAACATTTAAATGTTGCATTCCACCTACCTCAAAACAAAATAATTTGAGAAAATAAAAGAATTATAATATGAACCCCAAAAAATATCACTACTACAAATATGGATTATTACTACTCTAAATGACGTCCCTAAAAAAGGGAAGCAAAAAGTGAACGTAATGACATTCTTATAATTATATTGGGGTAATTTTATTTGTGGCGTCCCAAAATACAATTTGGGTCTCCAAAAATTAGGAAAAAAAATTTAACTGGTAATTTTTGGGAGCGAAAATTTTGTGGCGTCCCAAAATACAATTTGGAACCCCAAAAATATATTTTTGGCATCCTAAAATATAATTTGGGTCTCCCAAATTGTATTTTGGGACGCCAAATTATCAATTATAGCTAAAAAATCAAGAGTCCCGTGCTAGCAGCTAACACTCACACTCACACGCTCTCTCACAATCACCCTTTCAATTTCTTTTCCCTTACTTTGTTGCCACCGCATCAACTCCGTCTCCTCTGTCTTTGTTGCCGCTGCATCAGCTCCGTCTCCTCCGTCTTCCCTCTTAGCGTCGTCCTTCGATCGGCTTGCGTGCTCTGTTTCCAGCGCCGATCCCCCTCCTTCTTCGATCTCTTGTACGTCTGAGCCCTAGCTATTTTCCATAGCTCGATGTCGCGCATCCCCCTTCTTAGAAATTGACAAAAAATCTCAGCAGGTTTTTGCAAGTAAGAACAGCTAAGATTATTATTTTTTGGTTTTAAATTCATTGAGCAATGTACTTGTCTCATCCAAGGGAGGACCTAGCAGGGGGGCTAGGAAGATTTTAAGCTCTTGCATTTTTGTTTTACGTTGGACTGGACTCGGAAAGATTTCGGGATTGGCAAGCTCAACAAATAGATTGAGGAGGAAGAAGCAACCGGGGTGGGGGGAGAAGATGTCGTCGGCAACATTGAGTCTCCCTATTATATAGATTCGTCCTCATCTGATCGTTTCTCCACCGCCAAATTGATCCGTCAGGTTCTTCTTCCTCCTTATCCTCTATTTTCTCTCTCTGTTATTCATCTGCTTCTCTGCTTTCCCCCTTCGAAATCTAATGTTTGCATTGCGTTGTACAAAAAAATGAGTATATTGTTTACTGTTCATAAAGATTGTGTGGCTTGCTATGAATTTATGTAGATATACTGATACATGTGGTGCTGTTGCTGGCTAGTGGCTACTCTAAAGCCTAGCTAAATTCAATTTAGTCTCTGATAAATCCATCGCATGCATAAATATTGGGGAGTTCTTTGTTAGTTCATATTTGAATGGTCACCTTTCTGAGAGGATTTATTTTGAGTTAGTTCATATTTGCTTCCTGGCTCTTGTGCTTGGTTTTTTTCCCTTGATTTGATTGGTTACCTTTCTGAGAGGAGTTATTAGTAAATATAGGTTTCATGGAGATGTACTATTATCATCAGAATGGACCACATGAGACATGTCCATTTCAAGATGCAAGTTGAACTGGCAGCCAATGTTGTTTTATAGTGATGGGAATATTAGAATTTATCTCTCTTTTACTACAAGTTTATTGTATTGAGATCAGATTTTCAAATAACATCCCCTTTCAATGAAGCTACTTTTTTTGTGCAACTTGGTTCCTGGGATCACTCAATTTTGCCATATTGAAAAGAATTCTTGTAGGTTTGTATTGTAATTCTGGAGCCATTTTTTTTCACTTGTCATCAGAGGATATGAACCTTTGACATTATTGATACATCCCATTTCATATATTTTGAGTTACTTCAAGCCGCTCTTTTTTTGAATCATTAGAGGACAAAATGATTATACATATATATAATCATAAATTTGGAACACAATTAATTAAAACTAGACTAATATGTGTGTGTGTGGTCTTTAATTTCTTCACTCATCACCATCATCAGGACCATATCACCACTTCATTACTTCGTTTTTTGGTCAAATCTATATTCCTACATAAACATACTCAAAGTCTTCTTATGGATAACAACAATAGGAAACACATACTCAGTGCTTTGTTGATTTGTTTACTTAAACTCAAAATAGATGTTGTAAAATCCTTTAAGACAGATACAGTCGCAACCTAGGATTGAAATAGCGCCGATATAGCGCGCTATACCGGTATAGGTGCGGTTTACGGCACCTAACCGCTACTTCCGCGCCGCAACGCTACATTTTCAGGTAGCGGATGGTGGCGGCGCTTGAGGATCGCGGACGGTGGGTTTGCGGCGCAATAGCGCCCTACTGATGTCGGGCGCGGAGCATGGCATTTGCTCGAAAATTTGACACCAATCAGGGCTAACATGGGAAAATGGCCAAGTTAATGAAGGGTTTTCAGGTCATTTTACCTCTGAAAAAAAAAGAGGGAAACCCACTTAATTTCCCTCTTTTTGTCTTGATCGATTTGTCCGATTCTCTCAATCTCTCTGGCTTTCTCTTCTCTTTCGGACACTCTTTCGGACATAGCCAGCAGCTTCCTCTTCCCTCTTCGGCCTTCGCATCACTCTTCCCTCTTCCTCTTCACTCTTCGCGTCGATCTCTCAGGACACAGCCAGCAGCTTCCTCTTCCCTCTTCGGCCTTGGCATCACTCTTCCCTCTTCGCGTCGATCTCTCAACTGACAAAGCCGAGATTATTTCCAGGTTTTTTAGGGACCCAACATTTGTTTTTGTTTTTCGTTTTTCGTTTTTAGTTTTTAGGTGATGTCGCAACATCTAAACCGTCTTCAGAGATTTTGTGCTGATTTTTTCAGATTTTGTGCCATTAAAAATTTGTATTTGACTCTACTTGGATTGTTTATGTTTCTAGAATGTTATTAATTTAGTTACATTCAATGAACTAGTATGTGGCTTCCTTTATATTTCTTGAATCCTTATTTTGAATGTGTAGTATTTTGGGTGATTTCTTATCTTATGTTGCATTTATATATGTGGTATAATTTATTACAAGTATTTATATGAACTTCACAGTAGCGGCTTTACCGTTACCCGCTATACCGCTTTACCGTTTTTGGGGTCGGCCGCTACCGGCCGCTACTCGCTATTCAAAACTATGGTCGCAACATAGCTTGTTTTTCCAATTTGACACTTACCTCTTCCATGCTTTCATAGCTTCAGAATGTAAGCGCCCAAAAGAAATACCTTTAAGTTAGACTAATCTATTTAAATTTTCATGGTTATAATACAAATTTAGAGCCTACCGTTAATTATTTCTGTTTGTGATAGTTCTAGATAGTGTTCAATCTATTACCGCTTGCAATTAAGTTTTGTACTTGGTTCTCAATAGAACAACCATATGTTGATAATGCAGATATAGGCGATAAGAGATTAAAGGAGAATCATCCTTATCTTTTTTGACTACTTGTTGAGGAATCTTGGTCAAAGGTTTGAAGCAAACGGTTTCGCTCTCAAATTAGGCCAGTTGCTTTCATTTTATTCACAAACATTTATATTTTCCTTATATGATACCTTCTTACTGAGTGAGAACAACATTTTTGTCTTATGACTTGATGGTTTACCATTATTGATTTAAGCGTTTTTAATCCAGTCCTTGAATTTTTCTTTTGTCTTTCCTTTATTATTACTCATCTGAAGTACATGAACTTGATTGAAAAAGTGATGGCTTCATGGTTTACCATTACCATTACCATTACCATTGAAGTATATGTTAGCTAGTAAGAATAATTCTAATGTTCTCTTAGTTGATGAAATTGTTGGATTTAATAGCTGAAATTGATCTGAATTGCCTTAGTTAGTAAGTTTTGTTGAATGAAGCTGAAATTGTTTGTTATTGAAATTTTGGGATGTCTTACTTTTAAGGGGAAATGCTGCCGAATTTTTCTTGAAAGATTGAGAAAAAAACATGTCGTTCTTGAAATTGTTATAAACCTGAGTGTTGTTGGAAATGTCTTACGTGGCAATAAAATGAGTCATAGTTGGATGAATGCGTTGAGAACTAGTGAAGAATATGAGAATGGGGTGGAAGAGTTTATTGAATTTGCTAGAAGAAATGTGGCTACAAAAAATGGGATGTATTTTTGTCCATATGTTAATTGTTTAAATGGGATTCGACGGGATATTGTTGATATAAAGGATCGCCTACTTTGTGATGAAATAAACCTTCGATACACAACGTGGATATGGCATGGTGAGGAAGTAACTATCAGTGCATCCCACGAAAATGAAGTTGAGGTAGATGATGATGGAATGAAGAGAATGATTCATGATGTTGAGGTAGAATCTTTTGCACAATCGCATGAATATGATAGCGTGCGGAGTGATGCAGAAACACCTTTGTTTCCTAGGTGTACTAAGTATACACGGTTGACTGAGACCTTACATTTGTTAAACTTAAAGGCAACTTGTGGGTGGATCGATAGTAGTTTCACGTCACTGCTTGAATTGTTGTGTGATATGTTTCTAGATGATAATGTACTTCCAAATCGTATGTATGAGGCCAAGAAAATTTTGTCTACGATGTGTATGGAGTATAAAAAGATACACAGTTGCCCTAATAACTGCATATTGTACAGAAATGAGTATGAAGGCCATACAAAATTGCTATAAAAAAAAACTTCTAAGGCAAAATTACTCCAAAACCCAAAAAAAAAAAAAAGTTAAAACCGCTATTTATTATATCATATAATATCTAGGGGTGGAAACAAGCCAGACCAACCCAGACTTCACCCTAAACAGGTCAGGCCTATTCGGCAACAAAGTGGCCTGAGCCTGGCCTGTGGCTTGTTAAAGGCCATTTTTCATCCTGAGCCTGGCGCCCTGGCCTGTGTCCTGTTAAAGAGACCTATATTTTTCAAAATTTTATATAGGCTAACAGGCCACAAGCCTTACTAGAAAATAGGTCTACTTCAAACAGGCCAAAAATATGCCTACTTTAAATTTTATAATTAGGCTAACAGGCCTCACTGCAAAACAGGCCTATTTCAAACAGGCCAAAAATAGGCCTACTTTAAACGGGGCATAGACCAGGCTCAGGCTGAAAAATGGCTTCTAACAAGCCACAGGCCAGACTCAGGTCACTTTGTTGCCGAACAGGCCTAGCCTGTTAAGGGTGAAGTCTAGGCTGGCTTGGCCTATTTCCACCCCTAAATATTATATAAATAAGAATTATAAATAGTAATTTTAACATTTTTTTTTGGGTTTGGGAGCAATTTTGCCCCGGAAGATAGCTGACCGCTAGAGTTGTTAATGGAGGGGCAAAATTGCTCTAATTTTAGACTTTCAGGGCAAAATTGCTCCAAAAAAAAACTTCCGAGGCAAAATTGCTCCTGGACGTATACTTCCGAGGTAAAATTGCTACTTAACCCTATATATTTTTCTCTTTCTAATGAGGGTAATATTATATTGGTTAGTGAAAATTTTGGGGTTAAGATTTTGGGAAAGTTTTGAGTTTTAACAATAGAAAACTATATATATGTAGTGGATGATTATAAGTAAATTTTAATCGGTTTAGATTTATTGTTTGGTTGTTATAGAAATCTAAAATGAATTTTTCTATTTAAAAATTTTAGGATTTATGTCCTATAAAATGTTTTTACTAATTAAATGTTATGAAAATAATTTATTTGGGTTGGGGAGATATTATTGGAATTTTCATTGATTTAGTTTTGATATATGAAAGACCAAACTATAATTTTTGGAATTTTGAGACTAAATTGTAATTTTTGAAATTTTGGGACTAAACTGTAATTTCTGGAATTTTACGACCAAACTGTCATTTTTAAAATTTGAAGGACTAAATGGTTATTTTCAAAATTCAAACCCCAAACTGTCATTTTTCAATTTTTTTTTATTATAATATATTATTATTAAAATTGTATATTTTAAGTTATAGGAAGTTATAAGTTTTAATTGAGATAATGTAAAGCCTTATTGTGATCGGTGATTATTCGGGTTTTGCTCCTCAAGCTAAGGTTAAACTTGGAATTGAGGTAACCGCGGTTAATTTATTTTATATGCTTGTTTTGGGCTATAAGGTGTTTTTCTAAACCTTACTTTCATATATACTACTTGCATATGCTTTGAAAAATTATTTGTATGTTTGAATATAAAAAACTTATTTCAATGGAGCAGTGTATTTTCCAATCTGTATATATAAGTGAATATTATTATTGGAGTTGTTATTGTGTTGATGGTTAAAATGTTGGTTGTGAGATGATGTATGTGGAAAAAAGAATTAAAAAAATAATTCAGTAGAATGTTGTTGAAAAATTTAGTGTTATATTATTTATTTTTTTCTGTTGTGGGTTATGTTGGGTTGTGCGGAAGAGATTGAGGGTGAAATTGTGCTCATAGGCTATCTCATTCCTAGCCCAGAATTTGAGTTGAGTGTTTTGGCGGACATCTCCCTGTTACGGTATATTGGTGGTAGCATGGGAGGGGATAGTATTTTTGAAGTGACTAGCTAACCTTTGCCGGGTATACTAGCAATGATAGATTGTACCACGTCCAGAGGAAATAAGAAGGAGCAGGATGGATGAGTGGGGATGGTTCTAATTGTTTTGGACTATTGTGTATTATTTGTTTTAATCATTGTTTATTATTATGTACTATTTTAGTTATTAAATAATATTAATATTATGTTAATAAACCTGTTTCTCTGACTTGCAATCATTTCCTGCATATTTGATAAATTAATTTTTGTTACAGGGACTTTATGTCTCACCCCGTCATTAATAAATTTTTTAGGTGAGACCTCTAACCTTACTTGAGGACAAGGGAAGCAGCCAGAGGCATAGACGTCGTGAAATTTGTAGGCTTCTTTTTGGTATTAGTGTTGTATTGATTTCTATATTGTCATCCTAGGGCCCTCATATTTTTGGAATATTACATCAACTGTTTTTGGATGACTGTTTATTTTCCGAATGCCTTATTTTATACATTAACATATTATAGTGGATCCACAATCATATCTTGTGCAAAAATTATTTTGTGTAGACCCTTTATTGTGGGATTAGTATTGTAAGACTCGTGGGCTATAAAATCTCTTATTCGATAATTGTGCCAAGAGTTATGAATTTCTTGTAGTTGGTTTGTGGGCAGAAATTGCACCTTGGACCCCAAGTGTGTGTATTGAAAAGAAAAATGGTTTTCTATAATTATCTATTAATCCGGTTTTAAGAAAAATTATGGTTAAATGTCGTTTAGTGAGAAAAGATCTTTTCATGTTGTGGTTGAAAGTGACTGTCAAACAGTCATTGCGTTACTTTTCAAAGAAGGTAGTACAGCTCGTGAGTCCCATCTGGTGACTCGAATGCGAGCAGTTATTCGACGTCAATGAGATATAAGGTTCTGTCACGTTCTAAGGGAAAGGAATCAGTATGCGGACTGGTTGGCTAATTTTGCTCTGTCTTTTGTGGAGATTCTTGATGAAGCTTGTTTCTCTGATCCCGTTTCTAGACTCTATCGGCTTCTCTTAGCTGACTCAATGGGAGTAGAGCAATGTAGGCGTGGTTGTGGAGATTTTTGAAGGATTTGCTTTTCTGGATTTTGGGTTTTGATTTACGCTACTACGCTATCAGAATCTGCTGCACCAGCGTTCTCTGTCTTTGATTTATGGGTTCATTTTTAGGTGTTTCGATTTGCTTCTCTAAGTCCTTTGATTTTCAAGCTTAAGATAGCTAGAAAGGTGAACTTAATGAAATGGTAGGCAAAGTGAATGAAGAAATGTGTTACATAGTTTCCATTTATCTCATTTTCCTATGGTTTTGGATGGAGTGGATGGTAGAAGTAGTAATCTGATGCAGAATGAGACGATTTTTGATTCTTCCTCTACACATTTTGGTTTTTTTTTTTTTAAAGGATACGGCGTTCTAAATTATTTGGGGATGCTGTAAATCTCTCTTACAGCGTCCTAAATAATTTGGGACGTCGTATCCTGACTTTACTACGTCTTCGAGATATGCAGTCCTCTATTTTTGAACGTTAAAAGGCAAAAAAACAGGACATTAAAAGCATTATTTTTAATAGTGTTATACGATCTATCTCTTATATTTAGGATAACAAATGACAAAAAGAAAAAAGTATTTAGGAGAACAGGGAGTATAAGATTAGTCTGAATTTATGTATTCTCTTTTTATAATATGACAATGATGGGAGTTTAATGTTACGCTTCTAATTGACTCTACTTAAATTAGTCAAGATCAACATTATTTTTGGATCATACTAGATAAGTTGATTAAAGAAATATACAAATATGGGCGGTTAACTTTTGAAAGGTGATAATAACAATGATATGTGGGGCCAAAAAATTAAAGTAGCATGGGCCAACCAAGAGGATTTGAACTCGATCGATGAGATCTGTTTATTTTCGAGACAAAAACACCACCACAAAACCCCAATTCACGGAAAAGAAGCAAAAACACAAAAAACCAGAAAACTCTCACCTCGGCAGAACAAATCTGAAGAAGGAGAGGGAGAAACACGCCCCAGGGACGAGAAGGGTGCTCGCCGGCGACTTGTATCACAAGCCGCCGGCGAGAGAAGGAAGACCACGGAGGAGAGACGAGGCAGAGAAGAAGAGAGAAGTTGGACCTTCTCTCTCTACCTTCTCTCTCTGTCTTCAAAATAGCTCTTGGAAACTAAGATCAAAGATGTGATCTTGGAAACTACTCATAATGCCATATTTTAAATGAGTGTCTCCATATATATATATATATAAATGGAGACAAATTAGAACTTATAATTGTTGATGATGATAAGGCCACCTTCTACCGCCGTGATGCATCATCTACAGTGATTCAAATCTCAGAAGTTTTGTTCTGATTTTAATTTAAAGGGTTAAAGACCTAATTTGCCAAGGAAGTTTTGATAAGGGAGTGCCCAGCACCATGAAGTATTTTGGGTATCATTTTTGCCTCGGAAGTTTACAAACATAGCAATTTTGCGTATCGTTTGATTTTGACCGTTGGATTGGTATCATTTTTGCCCCAGAAGTTTATAAAAATTTGCTCATAAACATAATTTTCAGGGTAAATTTGCTCCGAAAAAAAAAACTTTCGGGGTATATTTGCTCTATTTTTGTAAACTTCTGGGGCAAAAATGATACCCAAAATACTTTCGGGTGTTGGGCGCTCCCTTAGCAATACTTCCGTGGCCAATTAGGTATTTAACCCTAATTTAAATAAAGTTTAGTAAGGGAGCTGCTCCTCTCTTTTATTTTATTTTATTTTTTTTAGCAAACAAAATTTTGAAGACAATTCCCATGATTTTCCATATAAAAATCAAAACATAAAGCTAGAACAATGCAATAATATAAAGGTTAAGTAGCAAATCTATCCCGGAAGTATAGGCCTAGGAGCAATGTTGCCTTGAAAGTTTCAAAACATAACAATATTACCCTGTTCTATTCAAAAAACTAACGTTGACGGTTAAAAAATTGACGTTGACCGTTAACTTTTTAACGGAAATGAGTAATATTGGTACGTTTTGAAACTTTCGAGGCAACATTGAGACAAGAAAAACTTTCAAAGTAATATTGCTCTTCAGCGAAAACTTCCAAAACAAATTTACTTCTTAACCCATTATATAATGGGAAAATTAGGAAGAAGGACCTAGAAGAGATAATATTTATTAGGAATGACCGTAGAAGTTGTAATTATTTAGAAGGACCAATTGTCAAAATAAAAATTTAAAAATACTAAATTACCCTTATTTAAACCTCCTACATTTTCTCTCATATTTCATTTTTAGAACCAATATGAATTTTTAAATTTTATTATATTAAACGCAATTTCTCTAATTTTTTTTACGACTTACGTAGGAATCTATTAATATAATCAATAAAGTCTATAATATTTAAATAATAATAATGTTAATTTTTTTTTTTTTTGAGATAAAGCTTTTTTAATGACTAAGATATTAGATAAAAAAATTTAACATCTTCTCAAATGGTCTATACTCAGAGTTTATTTTATATAAGATTATATAAATCAGGAAAAAAACTTAATGATTTAAATGGGAAAATATATGTGTTAGTAATTAAATAATATATTGATGATATGATTATGTAGATGTGAGTTAAAGTTTAAAAAATGATAATTTTGGTGGTTGTAATTTTCGTGGAAAATAAGAATTTAAATTACTTTTAAAGTAGAATGTGGGAGAGATTGAATGAGAAAACGTAGAAAGTTTAATCAAGGGAAATTTAATATTTTTAAATTTATATTTTGGCTATTGTTCCTTTTAAATAATTACAACTTTTACAGTCTTTCTCAATAAATATCATCGGTTCTAGGTCATTGGTTCTAATTTTCCCTTATATAATTGAGGCACTCAATTGAACCCATTGAGGTTGAGGTATACATCAAGTTGTCAACAACCATTATATTATTATTTTGTTGATAATAATCAACCATTATATTATAATATAATGGTATTGAAATAAAAGCCACCGTTTATTTTTTATTTTTTTAAAAAAATATAGCCTCCCCTCACTATCATGAGATCAAGGGGGATAAAAATCTAAACAATCATTATGTTTTGAAACAACTATGAATAATATATCATTTTCGGTGAAAACACACACACACTAGAGAACCCTCATTCGCTATGCACAATTGTTAGCCTATTGTAGTACAAGCTTGCCGTAACAAGTTGCCGGTTGATTGATCTGGGATGGTTCATATTTAAAATTTTCTTTTTTTAAAAAAATTTAATGGATATAAACGTTTAAAATATAGATAATTTATGGGATAAGGAGCAATTTGACTAATGAACTATTACCTCAAAAGCGCTCACCACAAATAACTTTTAAGTAGATCAAAAATACCAAAAAAACTTTTAAAAATGCGCAGTGAGCACAAAAATGGAGTAAAACTTTTTTATACTAGGCACTATTGGAGTAAAACTTTTTTATGTTGGACAATCCTAGAGTAAAAGTTTTTTGTACTGACTGCACATTTTCAAAAAAAAATTTGTATTTTTGGTCAACTTCAAAGTTATTTGTGGTAGGCGTTCCTGAGATAATAGTTCGTTGGTCAAATTGATCATTGACCCATAATTTATTAACGGTTAGTTTCTTAAAAAATAATTTTATTATTCAAAATTATCTGTTGAAAGTTTTAAATTTGATTTACAATGCAGATAGGAGTACCCATGGTTCTTGTCACTGTGATGAACACTGAAGGCTGAAGCTAGATTCAACAAGCTGCAGCCTTTTATCTATTCAAATGTCATTATCGCTCAAAATCTTATTGCATTTGCTTTTTTTTCGCTTCCGTTTTTATATTGGAAATAATTATTTTCCCCTTTTCGAATGTTGATGTCCCTATTTTATAAAACTTATATTGCGTCTTTTTATTTTTATTTATGTATTTTTTATTAAAAAGCAACTGTTGAAGATAAAACTTATGTGCTCAGAAATGTATGGGGTGGTACTATATATATAGAGAGAGAGAACAGATTTTATATATATATATATATATATATATATATATATATATATATGGGATAAGATATTGTCACTACCAATTTTATGTCACTACCACTTTTTCACTGTTAGATCAGAATCTCAATAGGAGAGAAAAATGATATAGTGACTTGATAGTGACAATATCCTATCCCTATATATAATATGTTCGCTATTATACCGTTTTCTTATTGACCTCTCACTTTGGCCCAATGGAATAATAATTAAAACAAGACCAAAAATGTAGTCAACAAAATCAGAATAAACCTTTAAAACTATTATTCCGAATGTAAAATCACACAAAACTATTTTTTTTTAAAAAAATAAAAATTCTTAAAACTATTCTTTCTGAAAATTTAATTCTGTTTATATTTCCAAGAATCTAATACATTTGGGAATGAAGGGATGCCAGCTTTCAAACCCAAGCCTCAGTGGTGAGTGGTCACAAGACCAGGTCCAACACCGAGCCATAAAGGCTGGGGACTGAGCCAGTTAATTAAAGTTTTTTTTTTTAATTTTTGAAAAAATATGATAATTTAAAATAAATTCTAGG
This sequence comes from Acacia pycnantha, assembly GCA_025563575.1. Classification (NCBI taxonomy): domain Eukaryota; kingdom Viridiplantae; phylum Streptophyta; class Magnoliopsida; order Fabales; family Fabaceae; genus Acacia; species Acacia pycnantha. The sequence goes on along the minus strand of JAMWYP010000057.1, from coordinate 2,254,794 downwards.
ATAAAAATATGCTTATATTTTATCTAAATAACAATAAAATATTTATCATAATTAATTAATTTTTGTTGTTAAACAAGAACAATTGAGACTTTTTTTTTTTATAAAAAAATTTTAAGAAATGGGTTAGACTCACCCACATTCCAAAAGGTGGGCGAAGTCTCCCTTCCTCATAGGTGATACCAATGTTGGGCAAGGTAAGCCGTTTATTACCCTCAGGCGTTTATCTAAGTATCCAAGAGCTAGGATGCCTCCTCTAACGCATTGACTAACTCTAAGATCAAGCCCTCTTCCTTTGGTGAGAGTGTCCAACTCCTTTACCAGTTGAACCTAAGAATGAAGGGTAATTGAGACTTAATTGTCATCCACCCAACAATTTAGAGTTGGTAATATGGGTTGGGGTCGCTGGCACAATTTGCTATCCCGCCAAATAGTAGCAGTTTTCCCAAACTCCAATCGCTAAAATGATTTTTTGGTCCAAATTAAGGTGCCAATAAGTTTGGTCTCTGGTTCTTTTTAATATTCTACCTGATAAAATTATAATTTCTACAAAAAATGCCATTAATATTTAACAGTTATATTTCAATCTGAAGGGTTGTATTAATTAGATTTGTGTGTCTCATTCTTAAACCAATCGGAATGGAAAATTGATGAGTCAATATCATGGCTTCTTTGCCAATATAAACTCAAATTATTTGTGTGGAGCAGGATACATGAAATTAAAATATAATATCATTAAAAAGAAAATGGAAATTCCACTTCAATATGGGGCCTGTTATCGATCAAGAATACAGAGCAATGAAAAATAAATCAAAAGCAACACAATATAAACATACCAAAACGTACGTACTTGCACCAAAACAATAATATACTGCTGCTCATAAACACTTGAAATTTAAAATGCTTTCCACACACTAGTCCAAAACATACACCATCAGGTATAGCGTTGAACCATTAATTTTATGAGTGATCGATGTTCATATATGACCTAGAGGACCAATTTTCCCAAAACAAAGGAAAGCGTGATGAAAAAGGAACCAGCAGCAGCAAGAGCAGGGGGGCAGCAGAACTGGGCGGTGGAGCAGTGGAGACGACGTTGACGGCCAACTTCTGTCCCTTACTGCAGTGGTCGCCGAGGGTGCAAATGAAGTAGTGGGTGCCAATGTTATTGAGGGTGATGTTGGTGGGAACATTTGTGACGTTTCCCAAGGTATTAGCTTTCGAACACTTGTCGTACGATTCTTTTGTAACTTCGACCACGTTTTCCTGTTCGCCTTCAGAGGAGTTGAACACTACACCCAAAACAAAGGAAATTAATCAATTAAATAATTGGTGTATGAAGTATGAACAGGATAGGGATAAATGAAGAATATATTTGTATATAGACGTACGTACAAAGAATATCGTTGGGGTGGAATTCGTTGTCAGAAGCCCAATGGGAATAGAAATCGGGATAAGGGGGGACGCCCCAACCTTCGGACATTGCGACGAAATTCGACTTTCGGTCGATGTCATAAAAATTATCTCTGACGGAATGCATGGTTGCGGCGGCGCAGTGCAGAAACAATAATGCAACAGCGGCGGAATAATAATACCAGGTTTTGGCCATATTGCTGAATTAATAACCAAGTGGGATTGAAGATGATGATGATGAAGAGCTACAGAATGGAGCAAGAATGATGAATGGGGCTGAATGAATTAGGGGGTATATATATACATAGTGAGAGATGAGGAAGATGGGAAGAGGTCTGAGCGTACGGACGTGTGTGGATTATTCAACCCGGCATTATATGGAATGGAGGGCCAAGTCCTTGTGATTAATGCAAGCGCAGGCTCACTCCTTCCCATTCGTCATTCTTATACCTACTATTTTGTTCTTATTTATAAGTTACTTTTTACTAAAAAATTTGATTATATTTATAAAGCCAGTTTCAGGATAGTAAATGAGGTTATGACAATTTTGTCCATATCAAATGTACCAATAAAAATAGGGAGAGAAGAAAGAGTTGAAAAATACACACATTCATAAATAATAAGAGCAAAGTTGGAAATTTACTCCATAATCATTGAGTTAACTACTTCTCTTTGGTATGCGTGATTTAGTTAAAAAATACTAATAAATATGACCAGAGTGGTACGCTGAGCACACTAACCTCCCGACCAACTAATCCGTACTGTAATTGTCTCCTTTCCCGTTCCACATGATTAATGAAGCGCAAGGTCAGTCCTTCCCATTGGTCATTTTTATACTTACCACTCTGATCCTATTTATAAATCATTTTTTACTAAAAAATTTGGACCTGTGTATAAGTCCAGTTTCAGGGTAGTAAATAATATTATGACAATTTTGTCCATATTAAATGTACCAATAAAAATAGAGAAAGAAGAAAGTTGAAAAATACCTATTCATAAATTAGGGCAAAAAGTTGAAAATTTACCCCATAGTCATTGACTTAACTATCCACTACTACAAAACAGAGCTACGACGTCTTATTTTTTAGACATTTAACGTCCTATTTTCACAGGACGCCTATCACGGGGGCGTAAAAAAAGTGCACCTTACAGCGTCCTAAAATTTTTAGTACACCATATTGGTATCCTACGATGTCCTAAAAATATTTAGGACGCCATAAGAATCTTAAAGCAAGAAAAATCTCAAAACCAAATATGTATAAACAATACAATGAACAAAGCTGAGATGAACTCATAATCGAATTAGATCCAATCTAGATGAGATGAAAAATAAATCGAATCAGATCCATGTTCAACAATAAATTAGCTGTGAGATTCGGCGGAGCAAAGTAGATCGAAAAAAATAAAATGCTAGATCTAAGAACAACATATTTATGGCAAACCGAGTGAGATTCAACGGTACAAAAATGAAGAAATCGATCGATTACGTCGAGCAAAAAAAAAGACGTAAGGACGAAAGGGAGACAATACCGGTGTCTGTGAGGAGAGAAGGAGAGGCGCTTGGATTTGGACGAAGGTTTGAGGCAACGGAGATGGAGAATATTACTAGAGCGTGAGATGAGAGCTAAAGAAGAGAGAGTGTGAAGGTAGAGAACGAGATGAGAGAGCAGATGGTTTAAATTATGCTACTTTTGGCATCTAAGTATCAAAATTAGACGCCAAAAGTGACACTTTTGACGTCTAATTTTTAAACTTAGACGCCAAAAGTTTTACTTTTGACGTCTAAATTCAAAAGTTAGACGCCAAAAGTATTGTTTTTTACCGCCCGTGGATTTAAATTCCGCTACTTTTGGAGTCTAAGTTTTATTTTTGGAGTCTAAGTTTAAAACTTAGACTCCAAAAGTCAAGCTTTTGGAGTCTAAGTTCAAAACTTAGACTCCAAAAGTGTCTCTCGCGAGCCCCACACATAACCCCCTGCTGCACGACGTGACCCCCTGCTGCACGACGTGACCTTCTTTTCTACTGTACGACATGACTTTTGGAGTCTAAGGTTTAAACTTAGACTCCAAAAGTGTCTCTCGCGGGTCCCACACATAACCCCCTGTTGCACGACGTTACCTTCTTTTCTGCTGTACGATATGACTTTTGGAGTTTAAGTTTAAAACTTAGACTCCAAAAGTGTCTCTCACGGGCCCCACACATAACCCACTGCTGCACGACGTGACCCCCTGCTGCACGACGTGAAACCCCCTGCTGCACGATGTGACCCCCTACTACACAATGTGACCTTCTTTTCTGCTGTATGACATGACTTTTGAAGTCTAAGTTTTAAACTTGGACTCTGACTTTTGGAGTCTAAGTTTAAAACTTAGGCTCCAAAAAGTGTCTCTCGCGAGACTTTTGGTGTCTGAGTTTTTAACTTAGACGTCAAAAGTCAAATTTTATCACATATAATTACAAAAATGTCACCGCCTTTATTTTTTACTTCTCTTTTTTTTTTAAAAGACGTCTTTTTGGGACACAAAAACCGTTTTTTGTAGTAGTGATCTCTCATTGATATGTGTGATTTAGTTAAAAAAGACTTATAAATAAAACTAGAGTGGTACCCTGAGCACATTGATTAATGCAAGCGCAAGGTCAGTCCTTCCCATTGGTCATTCTTATATGTACCGCTCTGGTCTTATTTATAAGTCTTTTTTACTAAAAAATTTGGTCATGTTTATAAGTCTAGTTTCAGGGTAGTAAAAAAGATTATGACAATTTTGTCCATATTAGATGTACCAATAAAAATAGAGAGAGAAGAAAGAGTTGAAAAATATCCATTCATAAATGAGGACAAAGTTGAAAATTTATCTCATAATCATTGAGTTAACTACCTCTCCTTGGTATATGTGATTTTGTTAAAAATAACTTATAAATAGGATCAGAGTGGTACGCTGAGCACACTAACCTCCCAACTAATCTGTACTATAATTGTCCCTTTCCCGTTCCACACGATTAATGCAAGCGCAGGGTCAGTCTTACCCATTGGTCATTCTTATACGTACCACTCTAGTCTTATTTATATTTACAAAATTGTCACTAGTCATACTTTTTAAACTTAATCCTCTATAATTTGATTTAAATGTAGCGGCCCAAAAACCTATTTTTGTAGTAGTGTCCATTCCTATTATTCTCCAAACAACCATATGAACCACTACTTTTCTCTGATAGTTGTATTAACATCAAATCAGTGCCCCCAATAAAACTTCTCGTATGTAAGACTTTCTTAAAGCTGAAACGAAAAGTCTTATTATTTGATTTTTTTTTATTGAAGGCATGCCCCTTATAGTTTCCTCTAAAATAATATATTCTCCTGTATTTATTCCTACATTTTCTTTTGCCAACGCTTTCCGTCCTAAATGTAAGAGTTAGATAAATTATTTATTTTAATTGGCTCTAAATATATAAGACCTTAATCCACTTTATCTCTTAAATTTATAAGTTTTTTTTTTTTAATATTTGTTTTGATTGCGCATAGTAATTATATTTTCATCTTAAGATAATTACAATGCACATGATTAGAAAATATATTCTGAGAAAACACCACACATTTGTTATACATAACTAGTTTAACTAATGTTTCATATCCCCAAATTAGTTATATGATCTAAATGGCATATATATATATATATCAGTGGCGGAACCAGGAATTTAAGTTTGTGGGTGCACAATTAATGATGGGATTTGGGGGCTGCCCCCGAATTTTTTTTTAAGGAGGATAATAGGTAACTCACTCCTTCATAAAGTTTAGGACTAGAAATGGGGTTCAATTGAAAAGTATTTCCGAGAAAATCAATTTAAACAGAACAATATACCCTAATCTCATGGCATACAAATACCCAGATGTTACACAATCAAATTCCAAAGTAACATGCAAGGAAAAATTATTATGGTTTGTCATATGTGATAGGATATTAAAAAGTCAACTATCAACGAAGAAGTAAAGGAGCATAACAAATGCTATAACTCACCAGACTGTCCACCAGAGAGCACGACACTTTCAATAGGTTCAACACCAAACACCTACATAAAGGAGGAAGGAAAACAATGAGAACACAAATGCATTACAACTCTACACTATCATAAACACAACTTTATACAAATAAGTTTCAAATTTAGGCACAGAGTATTGAACAAAATTCAAGTCAAAACAAAATCAATAAGACAACACATATTTCTTACTTCAACATCTCAGCAAAGCTCATTGTCTCATCAATTTCAGGTATAACACTTGCAAGTTCTAAAAATTCTATTCCCACAGAACTCGTTTCATCTTGTTCAACGGTAGGATCCACCTCCTACAAACCCTGTGTAAACTAGTTATAGTGAAATATTTTGAAGACCTTGATTACATCCTATGACAAGATATCAAAGGAACGATATAAACCAAAAAAGTTTCTGCCAAAAAAACAAAAGAATATAAAGGGTTGTCTGTATAATTACATACCAATTCTTGCTGCAGCTTTTTATTTTCCTCAGTTGTGTAATTTTTCTCCTCAGTCACCTTTAAATACTCTGTATTTGCTCTCAAGTCATCCACTGAAAGATTGATGCATAAATTATTTTAATCAATTGATCTATTCAAATTCAATTAATCTTTGGAACTTTTCTATTTTATGCAGGGAAGTTGCTCTCAGAACTCTACAAGCTAAGTACATGTGACTGTAGATTTTTTTTTTTGAGAAACTATGTTAATTAAGTCTGATAATATTTATATTTAATTTAATCAAATGGTCATATTAAAAAAAACGTCATACTAAAAAAAGTAAAACATTGGCTCTGGCAGCGGGTAGTAAAGCTTGGGGCCCATAAAAATAAAACCACTAATGGGCCTCATAGCACTATATAATAATGTCTCATGTTTTGAGGGGGATTATGGGTGTTTATGCTAAGATATGTAGTAACTCAGCAGCCAGGGGAAAAAAAAAAAAACTCAACAGCCACAATTTATGGGTGCACTTGCACCCACCTGCAATAACGTGGCTCCGCCACTGATATATATATATATATAGGAGAACATGGAGTACAAGATTAGCGTGAATTTGTGTGTTCTCTTTTTATAATATGATAAAGATGAGAGTTTAATGCTATGCTCCTATTGACTCTACTTAAATTAGTCAACACAAACATAATTTTTGGATCATACTAGATAACTTGATTAAAGAAATATACAAAAACGGGCGTTTAACTTTTGAAAGGCGATAATAACAATGATATATGTGGGGCCAAAATTGTAGCATGGGAGGAAAATAAGATCAAAGATGTGATCTTGGAATCTACTCATAATGCCTTATTTTAAATGAAGTTTAGTAGGATGTGATCAAAGATGTGGGGGCTAGGGGCCTATCTTTTTAATTTGGGAAAATCCATAAGGGCCTAATTAAGACCCAAAATTTTAAAAAAAGGCCCCAACAACTTTCACATACCAAAAAGGGCCCTAGGGCCTTTTCTGGGATTTTTCATTAAAACGTTAGTTGTTAATCTGACTGATTTAGTTGTTAACCGAGGCTGATATTGTTGTTAAAGTGACTGATTTAGTTGTTAAAATATTGTTGTTAATGTGATTGATTTAGTTGTTAATGGGTATTGATTTTGTTGTTAATGTGGTTGTTTTAGTTGTTAAAGTTTATACCAGAAAAGGTCCTAGGACCCTTTTTGGTATGTGAAAGTTGTTGGGGCCTTTTTTGAAATTCTGGACCTTAATTGAGTCCCTATATGGATTTTTCCTTTTAATTTTCTGGAGAGTCTGGTCCCACTCGGGAGCATACGGAAAGTCACACACAAAAAAGCACAAAAAATATCTTCTTCTTTTTTCCACTCAAACAAAAATATCTTTTTATAACTCCTAAAGAATTCCGTGGTTCTCTCATTCTCTTTTGTTAGATTATGATAATAGCAATAAAGAGCTTCTAATAGCGCGTTAGAAAAAACAAGCTTCTGTTTTTTTTTTTTTTAAACACCTTTCAAATATTAAAATTGGACAAGATACAATTATATAAAGCGTAAAGCTACGTTCATATGATTTTGCCTTTAGTCGGTCTATTGTATAACAAAACTAATTTTTTTTAAAAGAAAAATTCTTAAAACCATTTTTCTGAAAATTTAATTCTTTTTATATTTTCAAGAATATAATACATTTGGGAATGATGGGATGCCAGCTTTCGAACCCAGGGCACTGTGGTCACAAGACCAGGTCCAACCCTGAGCCATAAAGGCTGGGGAGCCAGTTGATTAAAGTTCTTTTTAATTTTAGGAGAAAAATGATAATTTGAAATAAAATTCTAGGATAAAAATATGCATATATTTTATCTAAAGAAAAATAAATAAAAAATATATCAAAATAAACAAATTTTTGTTGTTGTTTTTTTTTTTCTTTCGGTTGCCCATCCGGTATCCAAAGCTTCGCCCTGACTAATCCAAATCCGACCTAGGTCACGCGCCTGACTATGGTGAGTGAGTCTCCCAGCAGGGCTTTTCTGCATTCACAAGGCTCGAACTCGAGACCTTACTTAAGCAATACAAGCCTTTTATCATTTGTGCCAACTCCCGTTCGTACATTTTTGTTGTTTTTTTTTTTGTATAAAAAATTTAGGAAAGGGGTTGGCTCACCCACAATCCAATGGTAAGGCGAAGTCTCCCTTCCTCCTAGGTGATACCAATGTTGGGCAGCGCGAGCCGTCTATTACCCTCAAGCGTTTACCTAGGTATCCAGGAGCTAGGATGCATCCCCAGTGCCTTGACCAACTCCAGGATCGAACCCCCTCCTTTTAGTGAGAGTGTCCGACCTCTTTATCTGTTGAACCTAAAGAGGAAGGGTCAAATTTTTGTTGTTTTTTTTTTTTTGATATAAAAAAGTTTTGGAGGGGTTCGGCATCAGTCCCCCACCAAGGCCAGGGCACGGCCCCGCTCTATGAGCACTTACTGGGGACTTACGAGATCGCCTACCAAAGGAGTCCCAGCGACGGCAGAGGGAATCGAACCCACGACCCAAGAGCCTAATCCTGGATCCCTTACCATCTAAGCCAACTCACATTGGTTCAAATTTTTGTTGTTAAACAAGAACAGGTGAGACTTGTTATCCACCCAACAATTTAGAGTTGGTAATATGGGTTGGGCTCGATGGCACAATTTGCTAACTCGACAAAAAGTAGCAGTTTTCCCAAAATCCAATCGCTAAAATGATTTTTTGGTCCAAATATCTCTGGTTCTTTTTAATATTCTACCTGATAAAAATTATGCGGGGAGAGCTAAAGTTACAATTTCTACAAAAAATGCCATTAATATTTATCAGTTTTATTTCAATCTGAAGGGCGGCGTCAATTACATGTGTGTGTCTCATTCTTAAGTCAATATCTTCGCCTTTGAGTCAATTTCTTGGCTTCTTCTTTGCCCATATAAACCCAAATTATTTGTGTGGACCAGGATACATGAAATTAAAAAAATCATATTATTGTGTGGAGATCCACTTCAAAATGGAAAAATCTTTATTATGCGGCCCGACATCGATCAAGAATACAGAGCAATGAAAAATAAACACAAACAAAACTTGCACCGAAACAATAATATAATATACTACTGTTCATAAACACTGAAATTTAAAAAATATTAATGTTTTCCACACACTAGCTCAAATCATACACCATCAGCTATAGTTTTGAACCATTAATTTTATGAGTGATGTTCATGTTGTGTGTGTGTGTATATATGATCTAGAGGACCAATTTTCCCAAAACAAAGGAAAGCGTGATGAAGAAGGAACCAGCAGCAAGAGCTGGGGGAGCAGCAGAACCGGGCGGTGGAGGAGGTTGTGGGTTGGACGAAGACGACGGAGAAGGCGAAGACGATGACGACGGAGACGGGGCGTTGGAGGGGGCGGTGGAGGAGCCGGAGATGACGTTGACGGTCAACTTCTGTCCCCTATTGCAGTGTTGGCCGATGCTGCAAATGAAGTAGTGGTTGCCAGTTGTATTGAGGGTGTGGTTGTAGGGACCAATTACGATTTTGTTTCCGATCTTATTACTCTCCGAACAAGAGTCGTACGATTCTTTTGGAACTTCGACCACGTCATGTTCGTTTGTAGTGAACTCGAACGCTGCACCCAAAAAAACAAGGAAATTAATTAATTAAATAATTGGTGTATGAAGTATAAACAAGATAGGGATGAATGAAGAATATGTGTGTGTGTGTAGACGTACAAAGAACATCGTCGAGGTGGAAGGTCTTGGAAGAAGCCCAAGTGGTATAGAAATTGGGATCATTGGGGACGGCCCAACGGGTGGTATCATCTCCGACGACATGGACGGTTTGGGCGGCGGCGCAGTGCAGAAACAAGAATGCAACAGCGACGGAATAATAATACCAGGTTTTGGCCATATTGCTGAATTAACTAAGCGGGATTGAAGATGATGATGATGAGAGAATGGAACAAGAATGATGAATGGAGCTGATTGAATGAGGGGGTGTGTGTCTATATATATATATATATAGTGAGAGATAAGGAAGAAGGGAAGAAGTGTGAGCGTACGGACTGCGTGGATTATTCAACACGGCTGTGATAAATGCAAGCGAAGGGTCAGTCGTCCCCCGTTGGCCATTCTTATACGCTGAGCAGACCAACCCTCCAACTAATCTGTAATTGTCTCCTTTCCCATTCCACCGTTAATACAAGTCCACATAAACAAACACACATGCCAAAAATGACACTTACATGGTTATATATCAAACTACGTACTCCCCTTTAATCTAAACTGTAGGGTCCCTTTCTAGGGGGGCAAATTGGTACATATTCCTTTTATCCTACTTAATGAGTCATTTATAACTAAGGTTATTAAATTTGGACCGGCTTCCAAACCGGTCAGGGTAATGGGTTAAGGTGTCAGATCAAAAATTAAACCAGAACTAAAAGGAAGTGAAGAATTCATCCGAGTTATTAATATGAAATTCTGAATAAAAAAAGGATTTAATTATATTTTTAAATACCGATTATGTGGCCAGACATGTTAAGTGATTGCTTCGCCAGTTTCCAGCTTGAATCGGCCGGTCCGGCCAGGTTTAATAACCTTGCTTATAATATATTTCACACCGATAAGAAAAACCTTAAACATTATAACTTTAACATAAAATTCAACAACTTTCATATTTTAATTTATCCTTATTTAATATATATTATGTCTTATTAGAACAAACTCACCATAGCATCACTTTAATGCCCTCACTTAAGGATACTCGGGGGCTTTAATTTCAGGAAGATATTTGGGGGCTTTGATGGTTCATGGGATGGTAACTAAACAATGCTATAAGCATATTGTGGACAAGCTATGAAGGAAACTAGGTGGTTGGCAACAGCAGTGTCTATCTTAGGAAGGAAGAATAACTCTTGTCAAGTCCATATTATCTACTATCCCTTATTTCCATATGCAATTTCATCTTCGACGAGCTCATACATGCTACCAGTCCTAAATCTATGGGAGGGCTTGGTTTGAAGTTTGTTGCGATTATGAATGATGCATTTATGAAGTGTGGTAGGAGGTTCCGAAACGAGCATAATGCCCTCTAGGTTCGCTTTTTACAAGGTAAATCTGGGTCATGTACCTATTCTTAAATCTGGTGGTTCGAATTTCTGGAGGGCTTTATGTAATATTTTTAACAGTATGAAGATGAGGTGGTGTGGGAAATTGAAAATGGGGCTTCTATCTCCTTTTGAAAAGATAAATGGGTTTCCCCTTCTATTTGTCTTTAAGATTATGTCTTGAGTCGTAATCCTGAGGAGTTGCGGGACTGCATGATTATTAGCTTTGTTGGACAAGATGGTCGATAGGATGTGTCTTTATTACAAAGGTTCCTCCCCTAGAATGTGGTTGGTATAATTATAGGTTTGCTCCCTCCCTCCTTTGATGATGGTCCAGATTGACCCTATTGGTTGGTTGGTGATTCGACTTGTGTTAGTGTTAAAAGTTGTTGTATGTTTTTAACTGAATTCGGCTTTCAACAATCCGTTATTAATGGCGACATGTGGACAAGCTATGGATGTAGGTACATATTTTTGGTTAGAAATTAATTAATTCATCAAAGACTTCCTTTGAGGTCGTGGATTCGTTCTTGGGTGCTAGTGATGGTCTATGTCTAATGTATCATTAGGAAGAAGAAACTAGCTTACATGCGTTTAGGGACTGCCATGTTGTTCGTCTTTTCTGGTATGAATTTTTACCCTATGCTCGATTACACCCACTTTTTCATTGTGATTGGAATGATTGGTTAAAGGAAAATTGGACGTTTGATGAAAAATAAGTTGGCGGATATTTTCGACATGCTTTACTCCTTATCTCTTGTTGGTTTATTTGTAAATGGAGGAATATGTCCATCCATAACCCTGAGGATAGTGGAGACAAATACAGCTCTTCTTGAGTTCTTGGAAGATATTAGGAAGGCATCTGTCAAGGTTGGGATTACAAGCTTACAACAGTCTCCTATTACTGTCAGTTGGACACTCCATGGAGCGCCTTTTGTGAAACTTAATTCTGATGGGGCATCAAAAGGACTCTTACAGGTGGCGGCCATTGGGGGTTTGCTTCGGGATTTTTCTAATGCATGGCTCAGTGGGTTTGTTGTAAGGTTGGGTAATTGTTCTGCGCTAACTGCTGAATTGTAGGGAGTATTGAGAGGTCTGGAGATGGCATGGGAGGCAGGTTGGAGGCATGTTGTGATTGAAAGTAACTGTCAAATAGTCATTGCATTACTTTCTAAAAAAGGTAGTGGAACTCGTGAGTCTCATATGGTGACTTGGATACAAGCAATTACTCGATTTTGTTACGGTCTAAGGGAAGGGAATCTGTGTGCAGACTAGTTGGCTAATTTTGCTTTGTCTTATATGGAGATTCCTAATGAAGCTCATGTATCTGATCCTCCTTCTGGACTCTACCGGCTTCTCCTAGCTGAGTCAATGTGAGTAGAGAATTGTAGGTGTGGTTATTGGGATCCTTAATCCGTTTTTTCTTTTTGGTTGGTTCTTTTCTTTTCTTCCCTGTATCTAAAAAAAAAAAAAAACATAGCAATAACTGAAAGGTAAAATTTTACCTCCGTTTGAAAAATTTAATCTGGTGATTTATAAATAGGACACAAAAAATTCTCTTCTTTACCTTATAAATAAGATCAGAAGAGTAATATAAGTATTAATTAGTACTATATTTTTAATTTTATCTCTATTTATTGGCAGTATTAGATTGAATAGGGGACAAAGCTATTTTTTTTTTTTAATTTAAGGCAGATTTAATGAATTAACAGTTCTTTTTTATTTTGGTCGGTTAATTAAATTTGAGTACTTCTCATACTATTTTAAATTACTAATAATATTTAATTAATCGTTTTGGAAGGACAAAAATTAGAAGAAGGAAAAACTTGTTAAATGTTCTAATTATCTTCAAACTTATTAACTTCTATCTTGGATTAAGAAAAGCTGTGATAAAAAAGATTTATATTTTGAACAGGCGGAACATATATAAATATCTAACTCCACCCACAAATAATCTCATAAAGTAATTCATACAATTCTTAATGATATACTTTTTTTAACTCATAATATAAGTCATGTTTATTTACCTGGGCACATATCAAAGATAGTAAATGGAAGTTGGCTAACTAAATTTAATTGTACATTAAAGAGTAAAATAGGGGGGGTTATTATAGATATTATCAAGCTAAAATTATATTTTTTTCCAAAAAAAAAAAAGTGTAGAGAAAAAGTTTTATGTTGTAGAGATTCCTAATATTTAATTTCACATTAGGGCCAACAAAGGTATATTTACTAAGTGGAGAGATTCAAAATCTCTCCCTCAATTTCTCCTATTTAGTATGCATGATGTATAATTTATGTAATTAATATATTATGAATTATATATAAAGAGACCATAATTTATACATTTACACATATATTGCCTAAAAAGTCAAATGATTAATAGGATGGGACCATCAATGTATATAAGTGTGTGGTCGAAATTCAACGTTCACTTGTGTTTGTTTGAACGCAAGACTTTTTGGTCGCAAGGCGTTGGAATTTTGGAAAATAGCTTCCCCTCAAGTTTCTTAAAACTTTGGACCAAGTCGAAATAGACTTGTTTTCCAATTTGCCCTCTCCACGATTCCAGTCCAACCACGAACCCTCCTCTAAACTTCCTTTTTCTCAAGTTGCTGAATTTTCTTTCTTTCTTTCTTTCTTTTTTTTTTTTAATTTTTATGAGAAGCTTCTGAATTTCAATGCAAAATAAGTTAGGTACTTATTCGTAAATGTTCATTTTCCTTTTTTGTTTATAAAATAGGTTTATATTGGATTATGCCTTATTCACCCTTAGTAAATTAGGCTCAAGTCAAAACGCAAGTAATAAATTATGTGGATAATTATGGTGATATACACCCACTCAATTCATTCATATGTATTGGAGGGAATGCTTATTTAGACATGGGATTGAGGGGAGAAATGGGAACTGTATGCTCCCTCCGGTCCTAATTATATGATATATTTAATAGATTTTGGAGAGATTAAGTCTAGAAATTAAATTAATTAATTATATTCATTTTTCTAAAATACCTTTATTTAAAATTTAACTTGCAACAGGCCATAGATACTTTGTGGAGAGTTGGAGATATATTTGTGGATTGTTTTTCTTTAGATTTTATTGGGTCAAGTATTCATCTCAATCCCAGTAAAGAGACTCAGCTCCAACGGTCATTTTTTTGGTGTTGGATATTATGATCTTTATGGTCTCTTTTATGTGTTTAATGCTAGTTTATAATTTAAGGGGTATTTTAGAAATAAATTGATAAAAATTATTTAGGATTAAAATCAACTCTTAAATATTGTCATATACTTAGAACCGAAGGGAGTACAAGTTATCCTCTCCACGCACAAATTTTGTATTTTCAAGTACACTCTTCTCCTCCTTCCCATGTGTATTTGCTTTGAGGCACAACTAAGTTTGAAAATGTGATCCGATTTCGCTTTCCTACTATACCTAGGAACCTTTAATTTAATTCTCTGTTGCAACAGCACAATGTTATAAAAAAATAGACACATGTAATGTGTGGGCTCCACTTATCTTGTGAGGTCGCCCTACATTGTGTCCATGTTTATTATTAATAGAAGTGAATTGCTTGATACATGCTTTTATTGCAAATTCTCACATACTCTTTTATGGAGAAAGCTAGAGTCGAGAAGAATAATTGATTAAATAGTATTACACTGCTCAAATGTGAAGGGGGAAAAGGTAATTAAACAACAAAGATCAGATCATCAACTACAACAAGACAAGAATGAATGCCTAGAACGTTAAGGGTAACATTGCTGTGAAATGGAGGGTTAATTGAAAAGAATAAGGTTGACTTCACAATATAAGCTTGGTGCCTGCCTTCAATATAATGATTATAACGCCAAAAGAAGAAAAGCAACGCTTGTTGTGACAGCCAACATGTATGAACATTCAATTCCCTGCACAAGGGCAAAATACTTGTTAGAATACAAACATTAGCCAACAGAGATAAACAAATATACCCATCAAAGATCTATCTTAAAAGCACCAAGCTTTTGATTGTTTCTATGCTAATTATCTCATATAACACCTAATCATCAAGTTTCTATGGTGAAACATTCACCATATTGGTTTATTAACCCTCCCCTGAAACTGACTAAATTAAAATAGGTGTAAAAGGAAAACAGAGTACTCACACACATATATAACAAAAGAAAAAATTTGTAATTTGTTATTTGAGTATACAAATCATAAATGTAAATATTGTGAAGAAAGAGAAAAAGTTATGCAAGATTTCAAGGAACTTGCTTTAGATCCTACTATACTCTGAAAAAGAAGAAGACAAAGAAGCTTGCCGACACTGCCGACAAGTTGAAGAAAAGGAAATAGACAAGAAGAAGAACATGTGAAGGGTGTTTTTAAAAATAGTCTTGGAAAGCACAATTTGTAAGGTAGCATTAAGTGTCTTGTATAATACAATAAATAAGTGACAAGTCTTTGTAAGGTATAAAAAATCTATCTTAAAAGCAGCAAACTTTTGACTGTTTCTATGCTAATTATCTCAGATAACAGCTAACCATGAAGTTTGTATACTGAAACATTCACCATATTGGTTTATTAAGCCTCCCCTGAAATTGCCGTATCATTTCAAAGTGCATAAACAGTTCATGGATGCTAAGAAACATGTGACAAAGTACTCATATATATATAGAGTGTGATGCTGATAGAACAAACATTTATAACAAGACAACATGGTATTTTTCAAGAAATCTCAGAGGATATTGATGTTTTTATACCTTGAAGGAAAGAAGAGAAGAGGTAGCTGAAGACTTAAGGCCAGTGAAGCCAATGTCATAGGCAATGCTTCCATCAGGCTTAAACAATCCAAAGTTTCTCTCAGACGTAGGACCAGGCTTCAAATTCTCATTGAACAAAGCAAACACATATGCCTTTGCCTTGATCTTTGGCCTGTAAGGTGTCCCCTTCTTCTTCAAAAGCCTCTTCCTCAAATGATAATTATAAGTCCTCGCATTCTCCACCGTCGCCCCGGCCTCATCCGCATCCCCACGAGATGCCCAACCGGTCTCTGAAACAATAACCTCCATGTCCTCAAACCCAGCCTTCTCCAAAGCAGCATAAGCTGCATCAACCATAGCCTCAAACATGTTATCATAATGCAGATTTGTCTTTGCATCATAAATCCCATGAGTTTTCTTGAAAAGAGCATAGTTAATGTCAATATGTTCAGGATCATTCTTATAAGCCAAAAAAGGGTAAGCATTTATGAAGAAAGGGGTGCCAATCTGTGAGAAGAACTGCAAGAGAGGCTTCATGAATGGAACAATGTCTTCTCTGAAAGTGCAAGAAGATGGAGGGTAGGAATTGGCAAAAACAGCCTCAGAATGTGGACTTGAAACCTGAATATCATCAGTTAAACCAAGCCTATGAAGGACATTGTAGACATTTCTAGCTGCAGGAAGAAGAACTTCCCAGAGCTGCAAATCTGTCCCTCCCAGAATCTCATTTCCCACCGCGATTCCTCGGATTTTCGTTCCGGGAAGAAATGGCTGAACATTCTCTTTGATCCAAGTCATGGCTTGATCTTCACCTACACTGATTCCTGTTAATAACTCATTGGGAAGACCAATCACAATCTCAATCCCAGATCCTTTGAAGGCTGTGAGGACACTATGATCAGCATCATATATTCTTATGTTCTTGATCTTTGCAGCCTTAAGAAGTGTAACCACACTGTGAGGTGAAGGTAGATTATCTGCTATCCTTCCATAGTTCACTCCATATGTTCCTGTAAAGAACTTATCTCCCTCAACTGCATTTCAAAACAGGTGAAAGAATAAAACTATATTAGAGACAATCATATTTCACTAATCAAATAGGCAAAACTTTTATTGAGGCTAAAATGTTCCAAAGCAAAAGATCGTCCCTTTCATGCCAGAAAATGAGACAAACTGCTAAGTGAACCAAAATGAAGTAAAATCTGAAACAAGATGAGATGATCAACCCTTATTATTGGGTGAAACATTAACGCTAAATTCTAAGGAATTGATGAGGATTCAATCATCCTTCACACGTTAAATTAAGACCCTCATATTAAGATTTTAGGGTCATTAACAAGATCTTAACTAACTAATCTCATGTTAATATCTCCAACATGCTCCCTCAAGTTGACACAAACATTTCTTTTCAACTCAATCGCAATGTTATGAAAAGATAGCTCCAATACATGCCTATATATAAAAAATATATAATATTCGCAAGCAAAAAGTTGTCCCTTTCATGCTAGAAATTGAGGCATGCAACTTTATAAGACGAAAAAAGACAAACATTTCCTATATATCAACTTGATGGCATTGTTATGGAAAACACGAAGAATGAAGAAGTGGATGATGATGATGATGATATACCATGGGAAGTGAACACAGAGAAGAGAAGAAGGAGAAGCCAAAAGAGGAAAGAAGAGAAGACCATCTGGGAATTGAGCATTATTATTATTATTTAGAAGAGCATTCCAAAGATGGAAATAAATGTGGGGAAGGGAGGCTGTATTATGTAATTGATCAGTAATGTGTTGGGGTTAACGTCAATAGTGAAAAGGAGAATCCATGAACAATCCTTGTGATGATGCAATACTTTTCCTCCAGGCATGCCCATAGGAACCCCCAAGATTCTTAGCCTTAGTGCATCAAAGAAGAGATATTTTGTGTGTGAGGGGAAAGATTCTTAACCTGATCAAAGCCAAAGAAGATGCTTTTTGTAGGGATTAGAGAATAGATTCTTCCTTTTCTTCAACCCTTTTGCCTCTCGATCTTAAAGTTCACTTTTTGTTGTTGTTTCTTTCTTTCTTTCATTACATATACTCTAATCTCTTACTGTTGCTTTCATTTACTTGTGTCGCTAGAAACCTGTTAGTAAGAGACCCATCAAATACTTTTCGTGGCCAGGTGGTAACTGGGTTCTTACACTTCTTACAAGAGAATAAGCAACCTCGCGGGACACCCATGGGCAGGAACATCCCCATTTTAATTTAAAATACTCATTCATTCAAGTTGTTAATATAAAACATATTTACTTAATTTGATGAAATTAAAGAAATTAGTTAATATAATATATATTTTATAAAACATCCTAGTCATTTTCCTTAATTTTCTAGTTCCCTCCCTTTGTTGATTATTGTTAAGGGAGCATGAGTAAATTAACAAAATATTAATAAATATAAAAAAATATGTCTCATATTTAGAATTAAGATTAATAACTCCCTAAATAGTCTTATATTAAGAATTGGAGGGAGTACAAAATTTAAAGGGTTAAGGTTCAAAAATAGATATGTGCTTTGCTCCGAGGAGCGCCCAGTAGCAAATGATTTTTTCAGGTGCAAAAGTAACTATGTGGTTACAAATTAGGTGCAAAAATAGTGTTTGACCGTTAAGTTTGACTTTTGATCGTTAAGTTTGACTTTTTTTGCTGACTGGACGATGACGTAGCATTTCAAATATTTTTTCAGTATCCTTTTAGTACCGGTCAATACTTGAAATATTTTTTCAAGATCCTAAAATAATTTTTCAAAATTATGAAATATTTTTTTGTACCAATCGGTATCCGAAAATACTTTTAGTACCAATCGGACTCTGAAATATTTTTTTCAGTATCCTTTTAGTACCGATCAATACCGAAATATTTTTCAAGATCCTAAAATTATTTTTGCACCTTTGAAATGCCACGTCATCGTCCAACAAGAAAAAAGTCAAACTTAACGGTCAAAAGTCAAACTTAACGGTCAAACGCTATTTTTGCATCTAATTTGTAACCACATAGTTACTTTTGCACCTGAAAAAAGCATTTGCTACTGGACGCTCCTCGGAAAAAAGCATATGTCTATTTTTGCACCTTAACCCAAATTTAAAATACAAGTAACTTTGAACTATCTCATTCTAACCAAAAACGGGTGGTTAACTTATTAAATCTATTTAAAATTGATTTTTTTTTTCAATTTTATCCATATAAATGAGTTTTTTTTTTTTTTAAGTTCAATGTGTTATATTTAAACGTTGATTATAAGAGAAAAATTGGTAAACAAACATTAATTTTTCTTTCACAAAAAAGGTACTACCTGCGTTCCTAAATACAAGACCCGATTAATTTTTGTTGGAAAAATTAAGGAAATTAATTAAATTACTTTAAATTATTTATTTTTATCATTTTTTCTCAAAAATATTTTTTTATTTATATACTGATATATAATTTAATCAAATACTCCTACAACATATGATATGATTAAGTCAATTATACCTTATATTTATAATATAAGATAGTATTAATTACTCAAAGGGAGTTATATTACACAGGGAGTATATATAATGTTTCTATATGCACTTGGGAGTATTTATATAAATAATTCGGATGGATAGCCAGGCAATTGATATTAATGGACCCGGGTTTGGTCCTATACCCCTCCCATCCGTTTTGGCTAGTTGTGCCTTATATATATATATATAATATAGGGTTTATTGTTTGTCATGTCACTTGACATAATCTATGTCAAGTGAGCCCAAAACTACGTCGTTTTGGGAGTTAAGAAAATTAATGAAGGGTGTTTTTGTATTTTTGTTTTAGTATTTATTATATGAATTTTACTAAAAGATCCTTCATTAATTCCCTTGACCCAAAACTACGTCGTTTTGAGAGTTCATTAATTCTTTTAACCCCAAAACGACGTAGTTTTAGAGTGACTTGACATAACCTTATGTCAAGTGACATGACAAACGATAACCCCATATATATATATATATGGGAAAAGGATTTCTCCAGTCACTGGAGATAGAGTTATCTCCAGTGACCCCAAAACTACGTCGTTTTGGATCAATGAAGGGTGTGTTACTAATTTTAGATTAATTAATGAAAGGTGTTTCGGTAAAATTTATATGATTAAAAAATAAATAATGAATTTATATGATTAAAAAAATAAATGAAGGGTGTTTCCCATATATTTACTGATACTAAAAAGATACTGAACGATATTGAAAAAATGCTTCGTCATCTTGAAAAATTACTTTTGTATCCTGAAAAAATATCCTTTTTAGAATATTTTTTAGTACCAGTCAGTGCCCTGAAATATTTTTGTAGGATCCTAAAATAATTTTTTCAATATCATGAAGTATTTTTTCAGTTTTAGTCAATATCCTGAAGTATCCTTTTAGTACAGTACCCTAATTTTTTTTTCAAAAACCTGGATCATAAAGTATTTTTTTAGTACCAGTTAGCCTCAAATATCTTTTAGTACCAGTCAGTATTCTAAAATATTTTTTTTAGGATCCTAAAATAAATTTTTAAGACCATAAAGTATTTGTTCACTATCTTTTTAACATTCATCAATACCTTAAAATATCTTTTCACCAAAAAAAAACAAAAGGCATAACTGCCCTTTTTTACGCCAAAACGGTGTCGTTTTGGTGCAAATGAGGTTAGTGGACGGGAGGTGTATAGGACCAAAGCCGGTCCGATATTAACTCACGCATCTTCATTATTTGCTTTGTTTATTTTATTTAATTTTTTTTTAAGGGCATATAATTCAAAAATCAAACACACATAGACATGTATATGTATATATTTTACTCTTAGAAGTAAAAATATTATATTTCTTCTCTTTCTATGTAGAGTTCCCCCTTCATACTTGATAATATTTTAAGGGCCCTTTTGGATGGGCTTTTTTCATAAAAAAAAACATTTTTTTAATTTTTTAAAAAAATCAATTTATGTGTTTAAATGATATTTTTTTAAAAAAGTAAAAGTCACAAAAAAAAGCTAAAATGCTGTTTTTTTCAAAAGCTCCAATTTTGAGCTTAAAAAAAAAAAGCACTACAAAAAAAGCACAAAAAAACACTTTTTTTTTTAAGTCAATCCAAACGGGTCCTAAGTACCATTTGATAAATGTACAGAACGTTGGCCCCAAACAAAAATTGATATATGTGCAGAACACCATGTTGTTTTGAACTCGATGTCAAATGTTTCACATCCGGGGTTAATCACAGTGATAGACACCTAACTTTTTATTACTGTGATGCGATATCAACTATATAATGGTCTAAATTTAAAATTTGTGATTTTTTAAATTATAAATTCATTTTTATGACAATTTATAGTTATAAGATTCTCTATATTTTTATTTTTTCATATATTAAAATAAAATTTTATCTAAAATATAAAAAGGGGTAAAGTGTGTGCAGCATCCTGAATTATTTTCCCACATGCATATAATATCTTAAAATATGTTTTTGTGTACCCAGCATTTTGAAGTATTTTCTCATGTGTTTACATCACTCTAGAGTAATTTTTTGTGTTTGCATCTAACAATTTAAATAATTTAGGATGCTGAATACATATGAAAAAATATTTCAAGTTTATGATGATATTAAGTGCACCTGAAAAAATAGTTCAAGGTGTTTAGTGTACCGCAAAATACGTTATGGTGCTAGATGCACCTTAACCCATGTAAAAATTAAATTAAATTAAATCCGGACCATCCAAAATATATCTTACGATGTAGATGCGTGATTAGTACAAAATATGCTCCTCCGTCAAATTGTATTGTTGATAAATTATTACTGTGTTTTAAAATTAGTATGTTCAATTGTTTATTTTCTTACTTTTATATTTAATTATTGATTATTTAATATTATTAAGTCAAACTCAAGTATTATTAACTTAATCAAAGAAAATCTTCTGACTTATTTTTTTTTAATATAAAAAGTTTACATTTCTTGCTTTACTTAAAGAAAACTGAATCTTTTCTATATTTTGAGCCGCAATATTCCATTGGGATCATAGTATAGCTAATTATTTGACCTAAAAAAGTTGAATTAGAAGTGGGGAAAAGGTAATATAAACAACAGGGTTGTTCTTTATTCCTTAGCATGATTTCAGACGATAGATATATACAGAATTCAAACCCTAGTGGGACACTTATTTTGGATCAAGACGAGAAGCTGCCTTCAAAGTATATTTTTGATCCTGATCAGATTTATGGTTCCACTCTTCGTCTTCTTCAGTATCCCACAGGAATTTAGCATATGAAGCAGCCACATAACTGCACATGAAGAGGAGTCTCCACATTAGCTTCATTAACTTCCATAAACAAACCAAGGCCATCTTTATAGATATTGATTATTGATCAGATTAGTTAAAGTTGTCATCAATTATTAATTCAATCATCGAATATTAGACTTCTAACAATCCAGTCCTTATACTTGATTAAATCATACACTATTGAAACAA
Source organism: Acacia pycnantha (assembly GCA_025563575.1). NCBI lineage: Eukaryota > Viridiplantae > Streptophyta > Magnoliopsida > Fabales > Fabaceae > Acacia > Acacia pycnantha. The sequence goes on along the minus strand of JAMWYP010000057.1, from coordinate 2,232,535 downwards.
CTCAATATCTCTATATTTCTTGACTCAATAAATTATAAGGACTGAATTGTTTTGATTCAAGATTCAGAAACTGAAGTAACGGTTGAGATATAATTCTGAGACTAAGAAGTTGTATTTTCACAGGAGGTTAATTTCTCACCAATCATGAGGGGCAATTTGAACAGCTTGATCATAATACCATTCAGCTCGATCTGCACTCTTCTCTGTTAGCCATATCAAGTCTGCATAGAGAGACAGAAGATTGCCATCCCCTTGATTCGTCAACATCGCCCTTTCAACATACTCCTTTGCTTTACCATAATCTCCAACCTCCTATTCACACTGTCAAAATCAGAAAAATTCCAACCAAAAAAGAAAAAAAGAAGAATCAACAGGCACTGATGAACTATGATATGTGTGTATTAGTCAATATACCTCTTTCAAGAACTTTGCATAGTTCCCAAGGAAAAGAGCACTATTGGGGTTAGTTACAATCATCTTCCGATAATAAGAATCCGTACTATCTTCCCCATCATCAGAGGAATCCCATCCATTTCCATGTTCACCAAATCCATTGCTTCCAATTCCATCACCCATTGTTTCAACTTCCTCTTCATGCTTCACCACTCTCTTACCCAAAACAGGGCTAGGAACAAGTTCATAGCAAGTTTTCTGAAGTTGGGTTTCTACTTCATCACTTTCTTTGACCTCCAAACCCTGTTGATTCTTATGTGAAGTACCATGGAGATGTGGTAAGTGGTTTTTGCTGTTAAGCTTTGATGGGTTGATAAAGTCTATGTCGGAGGTGAAGGATTGAGTTTCTTTTTTTGAGGTGGTCAGTGAACGTGATCTTGTTCGAGGAAGATGGAGAATGGGTTCTGATTCAGTAAAGGAGTAGTCTTTGGAATAATGAAGTAGCCATGACCTTGGAATCGGAGCTAAAGAGCTTCTGAGTAGCATGTTTTTGCAGTTCAGAAACACAATATGGTGAGAAAGAAAAAGAAGAAGAGCACTTTCAGAAAACAAGAGGTTGATTATCCAATTCAGAGAAAAGTAAGCTTAGGAAAAGCAAAAGCAGAAACCATACAGACGAACAGAGATATATAAGTGTGTGTCTTGAGAGAGAGATTTTGCGCAAAAACTAATAGTAAGATCCAAACTGTAGAAGCAAAATGAGCCGATTATTATTGGGATCAAGTGTCAACAAATGAAAAGTCTGACATTGAATGAAATTAAGAAGGTTGTAGATAAATAAAAACAAAAAACTTTTAAAGATTTTAAGTCATGGGGAAAAAATGAACGGCCACAAGGTGAGTGACAGAGAGTGGCATCCCTTTCGCCTTAGCACTTTAAGACTCCCAATTGCGGCGATCGAACCAATCATGGATCAACACTTTCTTAAAGGTAATTTTCCTTCATTTTTTGTCACCATGATATCTATCTTTGATTCTTTTCATCCATGTATGTTACACTTTCTTCTGTTTCCTTCACCTTTTGAGATGTTAACGTCAATAATATAAATGAACACAAGACATGACCACATCAGTATAAACCTGTACCCTATAATTTAACCCAACAGCTCTGTGAGAAAAAAGAAGAAGAAGAGAAATCTGTGGTTATTCTAACCTGCTAATGGAGACATTAAATTTTTTCATTGCCAAAGATTTTGTGGCCTAGTAGCATGATAGTTCCCTCTAAGTGAGAAGTCGTGGGTTTGATCTCACCTTAAAACTCAAATTGTCAATGCCTAAACTTTTAAGTTTTTTTTTAAAAAAAAAAAAAAAGAATGACAAATGGTATCATTCATAGATATGAATAGTAAAAGCATAAAAGGGTGACACGCCTAAATAGCTTCTGTATCAAGTTATGCTCATACATGAACAAAATTGAATCATTCCAATCATAGAACGGAATATAGAAGCACAATTACTATACTAGCTCTAGTTACTAGCTAGGACCATGCGATGACAACTTCAATTTTTCTGAAATTGGAATAATGGTTGGAACCTTTAGAACAAATTTTTTAATTGTAATTTACTGTGAATGATATATATATTTAAGGTGCCCAGTCGAAATCCCAAACTAAACACAAGCAAAAAGCAAGCAGAGGGGGAAAGAGAAATCTTAAGATAAGACTAACAGACAATAGTAGTAAACAAAGTACCCAAAATAGATTGACCAATAAAGAGGCAACCTATAAGATAGATGGCATCTGAATTATTGTGTGTGAAGATGTGGCTGTTGAAAACCAAGTCAAGAAAAATCCAAACATCAACCTCTCAACCCTTGTGGATGATACCGCAGCATTTTCTGCAGGAATGTATCTGATATTTTTTATTTTAATTACAGATAGTGTGGGCGCTCCCGGAAAATTCTTTCTGTGGCTTTGGTACAAAGGTTAGAGAAAGCAACAAAAGAGATGTTGTCTTTATCCACTATAGTATCGCACGCCTCATGAGGCGGCATGAGGTGATTGAAAGATTGCAAACCACTTGCTCCCATCAGTAGTCTATTTGCACTAACGAGTCTGGTGAAAATATCAGCACCGTAAAGTAAAAGTTATATTGAAAGATATCCTTACTTACATAATGTACCAGCCTCCCACTAGAAATCATATTAAGTGGAATCCAACAGTGATAGAAGAAGATTGTTAAGCGTGCTAGCAGCAGGGGATCTCAAGTGTAAACCCGTCCTGTATCTTGTATCTGCCTCCTCGATAGATTAACTTAATACTCCTCTAATCCCATCTAAAGGAAAAATCCCATATAAATTAAATACCTTATGAATTTGCAAAACCCTTAGGAGCCCCCCAAATTTATTAAAGGATTTAAAGGTACCAAGGATTATATGAAAATTTACAAATTCGGGTAAAATTATTCTTTTACTCTTAGTTTTAAATAAATTAAAGAAAAATAAAAATGACCCTCGCCAGCAACAGTGATGGTTTTTCTTTTGGGGGGTGGGGTTTTTTTTTTTTTTTTTAAAGATTCATTGAAAGTGTGAGAGGTGGGGTTTGAACCCCCCACACCTCCATGGGCCAAGTGGCCCAACCACTGGACCATTTGGTTCCTTTAATATATATATATATATGGGAAAAATATTTCTCCAGTCACTGGAGATAGAGTTATCTCCAGTGATCCCAAAACTACGTCGTTTTGAATTAATGAATGGTGTGTTAATAATTTTAGGTGAATTAATGAAGGGTGTTTCGGTAAAATTTATATGATTAAAAAATAAACAAAATTACAGAAACACCCTTCATTAATATATATATATATATATATATATATATATATATATATATATATATATATATATATTGTTCGTAGCATTTTTTCAACAGTAGTTACAAATCTTTCAATGGCATTTACGACTTTTTTTTTAGGTTTTCCTTTTTTGCTTCTGAGGGAAAAACAAAAAAAAATAATAATTCATTATAACAAATCTTTCAACGGTAGTTACAAATCTTTCAACGGAATTTACAAATCTTTCAACAACATTTACGACTTTGTTTTAGGTTTACCTATTTTGCCTCTGAGGGAAAAACAAAAAAAAAATCGTAAATGCCATTGAAAATTTTGTAAATCCCGTTGAAAGATTTGTGATAATGCATTATTTATTTGTTTTTCCCTCAGAGGCAAAAAAGGTAAAGCTAAAAAAAAGTCGAAAACGTCATTGAAAGATTTGTAACTACCGTTAAAAGATTTATTATAATGAATTATTTTTTGTTTTTCCCTTAGAAGCAAAAAAGGTAAACCTCAAAAAAAGTCGTAAATGCCGTTGAAAGATTTGTAATTACTCCATTAAAAATATATTAAAAAGAATATATATATTTTTTAATGCATATATATATTAAAGGAATCAAGTGGCAAAGTGGTTGAGCCACTTGACTCCATGGAGGTGTGGGAGTGGGGTTTCGAACCCCACCTCCCACACTTTCAATGAATCTTAAAATAAAATAAAAACCCACCCCCACGCCCCAAAAAAAACCCATCACCAGTGGCCGACAGCCCTTTGACAGGAGTTATTTTTATTTTTATTTTAATTTATTTAAAACTAAGGGTAAAACGGTAATTTCACCTGAATTTGTAAATCTCCATATGGTCCTTGGTACCTTTAAGTCCTTTAACAAATTCGGGGGGCTCTTGAGGATTTTGCAAATTCATAAGGTATTTATATGGGATTTTTCCCCATCTAAATATAACAACTAAATGAATGATATATAGATATTTAAAAAATTATTTAATTGGAAAAAAAAGTGTCCTAAGGTTTGTTTGAATTAATTTGAGAAAAAAAATGATTCTAAAGAATAGATTTAGTAAAAAAATCGATTTTAATTAAATCATAGTGTTATCATTTTTTTTATGTGTCAATTTCAAAAAAAAAAAAGACATTAGATAGTGTAATAATTGCATATAATGGGAAAGGAAAGAGAAAGAGGAAAGAGAGGAGGGGGAGGGGGAAGGAAGGAGAAAAAGGGGGGAAATTTTGTTTTTCCAAAACCATGATGTTAAGGCCCAAAATCATGGTTTGGGATAATAATAAAATAAAAAAAGTGCTTCTCCCTTTTTTTTTCCACATGTGTGGCTACTCTTTCAGCAAACCATGCTTTCAAGCTCAAAAGTTTTTTTTTCTTTTTACCCAAACGGGCAATAAATTGGGATTGGCTTCTCTCTGTTGCAAGATCTATCCGTTGCCCTTCCTTCTCTTCAAACGTAGTCGTTTTTGTCTAATTGATGAAGCGAAAATAACTGTTAGGATTGTGGTAATTGGGGTGGTGATGTATTTTTGTGTTGTTGAGATCACATGTGAATCCTTCAATGTCCTCTTGCTAGATCCTGTGTGGTATTCAGAAACAGAGTCATCAATGTTCAAATCAAAATTTCAACCAATCTGCTTCAAACAAGTTATGCATTGAAGAAAGTGAGACGAAAGAATCATACATAAATGAATGAATAGAGACTTGATTTACTCATCTTTGGTCCTAGTGGAATAGGTTTTCACCACTTAAGAATGAGATTTTAAATTTGAGTTTGTCCGAATGTTGAAAATGGCTTTGGGGGAAGTTTCTCTTGATTGATTGAGTTTGATAATGATTTAATCTAATCAAAATAAATATATCTACTAAAATAATTATAAAAATACACTTCTTTTGATGTAAATTAAATATATATATTGAAAATCAAGAATTTATAATACTTCTTTGAAATAATGATGGGGATAAAAAAGTCAATAGGAGGAATAAAATATGGCCTTGTTTTGAGCATGCAAGGAATAAAATATAGTTTTTAATTTTGCCCCCTTTTTGAGTGGATTAGATTGACTAAAAGTGTAATTAAACCCAACATTATAGCTTCAAAGTTGAAAATAATAATCAAAGATGGACTCTAATGTACTCGGTTTGATCCTAAATATAAGATAAAATTGATTTTTTTAGAAATATTAAAAAAACTAAATAAATTACTTAAACATATCATATGTTATGTTATGTTGTAAATCCTTAGATTATATATCAGTTTATTAGTTAAATTAATTAATTTGAAATATAATAAAATTAAAATACCCTAAAATAATTTAATTAATTTTTTTAATTTCTCTAAAAAATCAATTATATCTTATATTAATATTTATGATTGTAAGGGGTATTGTTTATGCACAAACGGTGAACTATGTTTCAAAATGGACAAAATCAATTTTTTTTAAAAAAAGTGTTGAATGCATTAAAAAAATTTGTTTAGAACAATGACTGTTACTAAAATATATTTTAGGATGTTAGATGCTAGTTATCTCTTTAATTTTTCTATTGGATAACTTTAGAAATTGTTATTTATTCTTAGGGAAAATTACACTCAGGTCCCAAGGAAAGAAAAAAATTACAAAAAAGTCCCTTGAAATCATAAAATTATAAAAAAGTCCCAAGAGAATTTTTGTTGTAAATACATACATTTCGTGTTGTAAATACATACATTTTCTGTTGTAAATGGTTTGGGACTTTTTTTATATTATTTGTACGGAACTTTTTAAATGTTGTTGTAAATACATACTTTTTCTGTTGTAAATACATATTTTTTCTGTTGTAAATGGTCAGGTGTTTAAATGTTGTTGTAAATATATATTTTTCCTGTTGTAAATGGTTTGGGATATTTACAACAACATTTAAACACCTGACCATTTACAACAGAAAAAATATGTATTTACAACAGAAAAAGTATGTATTTACAACAACATTTAAAAAATTCCGTACAAATAATATAAAAAAAGTCTCAAACCATTTACAATAGAAAATGTATGTATTTACAACAGGAAAAGTATGTATTTACAACAAAAATTCCCTTGGGACTTCTGGGTAATTTTTTGATTTCAAGGGACTTTTTTGTAATTTTTTTCCTTCCTTGGGACCTGAATGTAATTTTCCCTTATTCCTATTAGAAATTATAAAGAATTTTAAATTATCATAACATTAAAATCTACTTATTCAGTCTTAAAGATAGAACCTAATTTGGAGTGAATTTTGTTCATAGTTATAAAACCTTTATTCATTTTGGTCCCAGTTAACTTCCTTAATCTCTTCAGATTAATAGAAATATCTTATATTAAGGATAAAGGTGTATAATTTAAACTTCTTAAATTTACCCAAAATATTAAATTATTGTTGAATTTTAATTTTTTCAAAAACTTTATAAAGTTTGGCATTTGAATGAAATTTTTCCTTCCCAGGACTAAGAGGAATGGCTTGTCCATATGTCATTTTTGCTTCATCAATTAGACAAAAATGACAACGTTTGAAGAAAATGAGGGGCAGTGGATGAATCTTGGAGCATAGAGAAGCCAGCTCCATCCAAACTACCCCTTGATTAGAAACTTTCTTGGTATGGGCAATCAATATGAATATTTTAGACAAAAAAATTATAAATTTAAGAGGCAAAATGAAGTAAGACCTCACATTTATGACTATGGGTTTTTATATTCAGTATTTAGGCTGCGTCCAACACAATAATACTTCCCAAATTCGGAACTCCAACAGTCAAAATGGATACCACAAAGTTTACCCTTTATTTATCTGCCCCATGGAAAAGATAAGGTTGTTCACTCCCTCTAGAAGATGATTATCATCTAGATGTTCAAGAATGTCAAATTCAAAAAGTTGTAATTGCATCTTCAAGTGTAATTTTTCCTGTTATGTGAAATATCTAGAATAAAATTTATTAACATGTTTGCAAATATCATCATTATTAAATTACGTATACATGTTTCTTAGATCTAAAGTCATACTCAAAGCAAGTAATTCAACAGTTTTATCATTGAACCTACTATTTAATTCTTGCAATTAATAATCAATTGTAGCATAAAATATATTTACTCTATAAAATTTTTCAATAAAAAAATCACCTTGTTCATTTTAAGTACAACATCTCCTTCCAATATATTTTATACTCATATCCGAAATTTCAAACATGAATTAAGAAAGTATCACCACATGTCTCTCTTAATTTCCAAAATAACTCTTTTGTAGGTAAAACTGGGTTCACTTTCCATGCTTCTCCTTTATATGATCCTTACATACTCATCCCTCTAATTAGAGGATGGGGGCATTTTTTTAAAATATATTTTATTTATTTAGATTAAATTATATTCCACCTCCTGATTTTTTTTCCATCCAGTATCTCAAATTAATTGATTTTTCATGGTGTTACATGAAAAATATTTATGAACTCATGACTAAAAATTAATTAATTTGAGATACTAAGTGAAAAAAAAAAAAAAATCAGAATGCAGCATATAATTTAATCTAAATAAGTAAAATATATAAATAAATAAAAATGCCCCCATTCCTTTAGTTAGAGGGATAAGTATGTAAGAAGCATATTACGGAGAAACATTGAATGAAAACAACCCCCAAAACACAATTCCGCCCCAATGACGGAACTTAGTGAATACATGGCCTCCAAAAAAAAAAGAATAAATTTTAGAATAAATTTTACATTATATTTAATTTTTAAAAAAATTAATAAAATTTAATGTATTTTTGCATAGAAAATATTTATCCAAAGGCCATGCACCCCAAAAAAAAAATTATTCATAAATTTTGTTAATTACTTAATGAATATACATTTGGTCCCTAAATATTTATCCCAAAGTCTACCCCTGGTTCCATCCTTGAGTGTGTGTGTTGAGAGAGAGATTTTGAGCAAAAACTAACCGTAACATCCAATCTGTAGAGGCTAAATGAGCCCAAGTATGTGGATCAAGTGTCAACAAATGAAAAGTCGACATGGAATGAAATTAAGAAAGTTGTAGATAAATAAAAACAAAAAACTTTCAAAGATTTGGAGTCAAGGGGGAAAAATGAACGGCCACGAGTTAGTATGGTAAGTGACTGAGTGACAGTAAGTGGCATCCCTTTCGCCTTAGCACTTTAAAACTCCCAATTGAGGCGAACCAACCATGGGTCAACACCTTCTTGAAGGTAATTTTCCTTCATTTTTTGTCACCATCATATCCATCTTTGATTCTTTTCCTCCATGTATGATGCACTTTCTTCTGTTTCCTTCACCTTCTGAGATCAACGTCAATAATATAAATCAACAAGACATGATCACATGACCATGTCAGCATAAACCTGTACCCTACCCTATAATTTAACTCCACAGCTCTGTGAGGGAAAAAAACGAAAGAAAGAGAAATCTGTGGTTATACCAACCTGCTAGTAGAGACATGCACTAGTGCAAAAAAGGGCTTTAAGACTGCCTCATTTGGAGCGGATAATCGACGCACCGGTCTTAAAGGTGTGACCGGTGGCAGTTTTGTAAATAAAAAGAACTTCTTAAACAATGAAGGGCTATAAGACCGCCTCATTTAGAGCGGATAAACGAAGCACCGGTCTTAATGGTGTGACCGGTGGCAGTTTGTAAATAAAAAGAACTTCTTACACAATGAAGGTCGCCTCATTAAGACCGGACTAATTATCGACCGGTCCTAAATATGTGACCGGTGGCATATTTGTAAATATAAAGAACTTCTTATTCTGATCAATTTTTCATAGATCTTATCCAGACCTGTTAAAATAACAACCGGCCTTAAAAATGTTAATAAAAAAATTGAAATATCAAATACTTTTATGTAGAAATCTCATCAAGGCAAAAAAATTAATTAATTTTAAGACCGGACATATATAGAGATCGGTCTTAAAGGTTATCTTTTAAGACCGTATATTTGTATTTGTCCGGTCTTAAAAATGAAGCGCCAAACGTTAACTTCACGCGGAAGCTTTTGTCACTCTCACATTGTCACTCTCATACTCTCACCGAAGAACCCCTGTTCACGTTGCGAAACCCTTCTGTTCCATTACCTCTCTTCCTCGCCCGCACACTGTTAGCCTCTCATTACTCCCTCATTTTCTCGTGCATTCCTCTCTTCTGTCTTGAAAATGAACGGTGAAAACGATTCCACTCGTGTTCTTGAAACTCCGGATCTTGGTTTGACCGGGAGGGTCGGACAAACGAACCTCTTCATCTCACATTGAGCCTCCTCAGCGCCGTGCACGCCGTGGTAGAAGCGGCACACGAATGATGGAAGTATCCCTTAGTCGAATACCGGGACGAAGCTCGAGATTCATTTTGATGAAAATTTGCAACCTTTCGGTCCTAATAAAAGCACATATACTAGTTTTGTCGGCGCTCTAGTACGCAGCAAGGTTAGCATTTTGACCGATGAGTGGAAAAATGTGGACCAAAAACAATAAAGGATCCTATGTGGGACACTATCCGGCTTACATTCACCGTCCCCGAGTCTCGAGAAGTTCAAAGACTCAACATTGTCTTATTGTCCGAGCGGTTCAGGAAGTTTAAGATCTTTCTGCTAACACTTATATTTTTGCCGAGGAGAAGCCTGACCATCAACCCTGGGACAAGTACAAATTTCTTGATGAACAAACTTGGCAACAATTTGTTCGAAGCGACCACTCTGAAGCTCGGTGAGTTATATTTAGTTTTGTTTGCACTTTTGTTTGCTTATTAACTCGTGAGGATATGTGAATGTTATTGTGTACATCTAATCCTGTTAGTTAAATGGTTTGGTGTGTGAATAGAAGTATACATTTGCTGCCTTTGTCCCGCATGAGAGGAGCATGTCCTAGTTCCATGCAAGTTTGATATGTAAACGTGTAATGGCCATGGTTAGACGTTGTTTGTTAGTTAGTTAGTTATTCTAATATGTGTAGGAACCATTTATGATGAATGAATGAATTGACCGAGTTGGCGGCATTTCGCAACTCCCTTTCCTTTGGTTTTCCCAATTTCTTCTACAATGCTACATCTTCCTTAAGTAAAATGTTGAAACTTGATGAAGTGAATTTGACTAATGTTTGACGTTCATATCAAGCGAAGTTCTCTAATTTCTGTTAGTGACATGGCCGGAATTCATAATTGATATATAGTTGTTTTCAATCCCGATTCACGTAAAATAAGGGAAAAATATCAGAGATTGGGAGAAAGAATGATTGCCCACACAGGGCTTCTCGCGGCGGATATGAAAAGGCCGAAAAGATTTGATGGCAAACCAAACGGAAGAGATTGGAAGATGAAGCTGAATCCAATCCTTCTACGGTAGTTGACCACCGCCATCTCCAATACGTCGCGAGGAGCTCGGTTGTATATTCGGCAAAGCCAAGCGGCGCCTACACGAGTGAAAAACTCGTGTAGTTGCTTTGAACGAATTGTAAGTATCGATATTGTTATTTTTTACTTACTAAACATGTTTCATCACTAAGCTTCTCGTTATCCGTATCTTACAGAAGATCTTAAAAAGAAAGAGGCAGAGGGATCTTTTGCGCTCGGACGGGAGGAATGATGTTCTGACTGTTGCGACCGGAAAGGCAGATCACTCAGGGCATGTAAGGGGGATTGGAGGACGGGTAGGCCTAAAGCAATACTTTGGTAAATCCAAACGCCACAGACAAAGTATGGTTACCCTGGGAGGAGATGGATCGACGCCGCCAAATTAAGTGAGGAATCGGCGCGAAAGATGCTACATTGAGGATGTTTCAATCTGAGATGAGCAAGATGAAGGAGGAGATGGAGAAAATGAAGTTCCTCCCGAGCTCTCGGCCGAGACCAGTGTGGATCCCTTGACACCTTCAAATGAACCTATGCAAAGCACAGAGCACTAGAGGAGCCGCATTGTTGGACAATCGAGTCGAGCAACCTTGTCATCTGTATGTGGAGGATCGTGATGGTCATAGACAATTGGTTGCTAAAGGGACTGTCCACAACTTGGGATCAACTGTACACCACGAACAAATGGCCGATGATGAAGTCGAGTGTCGCTTGAAGAGGTGATCTTTGATGCACCTGTCCCTCTCCCAACCGATGAGTGAAGGTTGTGAGTGATGTCAAGGGAACCTTCATCTCTTGGCCGCTGAAGCTTGTAGATGTCTCTACTCCTCCTCAAGCTCCACCCCCTCCTCAAGCTCCACCCCTCCTCAAGCTCCACCCTCCTCAAGCTCCACCCTCCTCAAGTTCCATCCCCTACCGCTAACTTGACGGCCAAGGAAAAATAAAAGATTTGGTAGCCAAAAATGGTTTAAAGATAAATCGTGGCCTGTCAATGAAGTAGTAGGCCTGAGGTTACTAGTGCATGTGTTCAACTATTTATGAAGTAAGTATCTTCTTCCTTGATTACATAATTGAAATGCACCGTTTAGACACACATATATACATATATACTAATTCCCTCATCGATGTCATTCTTGTAGGTGCATGCACGAGAAACCGGTTCAAGAGGGCGAATTTCGGATTTTGGATTCTTGTGCCCAGTGTATGCAAGCACAACACTACCTCTCGGAATTGAGACAGAGTACATATCAAATAGGTTGTGTAAAGTGCAAAGAAAGGTGTACTTGTTTCCACACTCGCTCCTGTATACATATATACTTGTCTGCAATTCACTTAATATAATTATGCTACATATATATATATATCACCGAGTACTTTATGCTGTGTGAATTTTCAGCAACCACTGGCGCTTGGTCATCATGAACATGGAGTTGCATTATGTTATCTTCTTATGCTCCACTCACGGCGATCCATCGACTACGTTGCACCGATGATCACCAAGTAAGAATGTCATTTTGATCGTCTTGTCTCGAAATCTCTGTTAGAATTTTCAAGTGAACATTACCGATAAATTTCGATTTTGATGATAGTGCCATGAAGACCTTCCGTGTTGATGTAAAAAAAAGCGTGGTGCTCACCACGATCCTAAATGGCACAAAATTAAGGTTAGTACATAATTGGACATGACATAATTGCCTTCGAAGTTGGTCAAGAAGCTATATATGCTCTTATATATATTTATTGTTATTTTTAGACCCGTCGGCAACCGGAACGATCGAACTTATGTGGCCCGTACGTCATGAAACACTTATATGATATTGTGACGAAGGGAAACACTAAAGTCACTTTAAGGGTAAGATGTTATGGCTGAATTCAGTCACTGATGGCTTAATGTTACATATGAAATATGCACATAATATGTTAATTATGTTTCTGTCTTTGATGTTACAGAGGTTTGCCTGTGAAGAGCCATTTGATGATGATGAAATCGAGCACATACGCGAGGTTTTTTGTGAATATCTGTATAAACTAGTCTTAGAAAATCCAAGTCAAGACAATAATTAATGTCCTAAATTAATTCATTTGTAAATAATATATGATGCTGTAGCAACAATAGCCTTCTGTACATATGTTTATTTTTTCGACTAGCTAATTAATTCATTTGTAAATATAGCAATGTAATTCAATAATAAATTTGTTTATTTTTTCGAACAATTTGTGTGTGTCCATTTTGGGTTTCTGAATGAATGGGATGGTGGATAAAGCTATTTAGTGCTTGAAATTTGAGGTACAAGTTAGGACCGTATATTTTTTAAAAGTGCGGTCCTAAAGGTCTTCGTCCATTTTAAGACCGTATATTTAACAAATATCCGGTCCTAAAAGTCTTCGTCTAATTCTAAAAATTTGGGTAGAGACTTTTAGGACCGTATATTTGTTAAAAGTACGGTCCTAAAGGTCTCGTCCATTTTAAGACCGTATATTTAACAAATATCCGGTCCTAAAAGTCTTCGTCTAATTCTAAAAAATTTGGGTAGAGACTTTTAGGACCTTATATTTGTTAAAAGTACGGTCCTAAAAGTATAGAAAATATACGGCTAAATTATTAGGACCGTTTATTTGTTAGTAGTCGTCTTAAAAGTCTTCATTTTATTTAATAGATTGCCGAAACCTTTAGGACCGTATATTTGTTATTTGTCCGCTCCTAACTTTAAATTTTAAAATAAGGCTTAATTTTTAGGACCGAGGATTTATTAAACGTCCGGTCCTAATATTCTTCATTTTAATAGAGTTGGTGACTCGATTTTTAGACATATCGTTAGGGTTCAAGGCAACCATGTTTCGGCGTTCTTCTCAAGTTTTGTGCTTCGTTGTTCTCTTTCAACTTTTCTCGGATGTGAAGAACGTCATCGGTGTCCCTTTTCTTTTAGTTGGAAAAAGAAAGAAGATAACGAAAACGACACCGAAAATTTTCATCACATCCGGAAAAGTTGAGGGAAGACAACGATGGTCCAAACTTGAGAATAGTCGTCACTCGTTTGTTTTTATTCGAAAAAAGGTAAATAATGTTTTTTTGTTTTGTTTTGTATGGTCGCAATCGTTAACTTTATTCTCGCAAATTTTTAAGATTGATCACCACGAATAGGACAATGTTTTGTTTGTTCTTGTTGTCTGAGAAAAAGAACATAAAGTTAAAGACAAACAAGGAAGGCGATTGGGAAATAAAAATTTTATTTAATAATTTTTTTTTTCTGGCGCCTCATAAGGCAAAGAAGACAAAAAAACTTAAAATTCTAATCCTCCCCATCGTTGTCGGAGGAGGGAATGGTCTGAGACGTCGTCATCAGAGGTATGGTACTCAACGTCATTGGCGCGAGTACCGCTTTCACCTTGTTGTTGACGGCGTGATAGACCAAACAGCTTTGCCCAAGCTTCGGTCTATATGATCGACGCGGCTATCAGTGCTCCAAAGATCCATGAAGTTCGGTTTTCGGAGGCAACGGAGGAGGATATGGAGGTGCCTCAGGATTTCGCCCAAAAGGAGGACCTCGTCGTGGTGGAGAAGCCATTACGGTGGAGGTTCTAGGAGGAGATGGAGATGAATGTTAAGAAAGTAACAACGGGTTTAAATAGAGAACCCATCCTGAAGAATGTGAAACGCCTAAACATTAACGAGGAGACGATATTTGCTCGTAATACGAGGAGACGCCTAGTTGGGAAGTTTATGTGGAAGCCGAAGAGACTCAATTCATTTCAACAATGGGGAAGGGACTCTTGAAAAGAATGAACTTTCATTTCAACAATGAGTTTTAGGACCGGATATTTGATAAAAGGACGGTCTTAAAAGTAATTGAATTAAAAATTAGTTTTAGGACCGGATACCAAGTAATATATCGGTCTTAAATGAGTTTTAGGACCGGATATTTGATAAAAGGACGGTCTTAAAAGTAATTGAATTAAAATTAGGACCGGATATAAGATAAAAGTCCGGTCTTAAAAGTTTGTATAAAAGTAAATTGACGAATTCATCATCGACGTTTATCTCTCCCGCCATCCGTCTTTATATACTCCACACACTACCTCCTCTTTGTCCTTGTTAACTCCTCACTTCCTAGCTCTCGCCCCAACTTCTCAAAATCCTCAAACCATGGTTAGATACAAGCAAACCGCTCGTAGGGTGCATACACGCCTCACTCTCGTGCCATGGCTAGATCATTATATGGTGCGCTCCTCCAAATGACAAGCGTCGTATTGTTTCCGAAGACTCTGGTCGTTGGACCCATTGTTATTTCTTCGGATGATGAAGAGATTGCTCATGCCGCACCCCCTCGATCCTTCCGCCGATCCTTTTCTTGCCGAGTTCAACCGTCATCTTGAAGCCGGCCATGCAGATGTTCGTAATCCCCTCTCCAACCTCGTTGGCCCCAGCGCGCCTACCTCTCGACCCCTCTCCGCTCTCCCGTAATGATCCATTCATATTGCGGGTGGAGAGAATAAGACAACAACTTGCCGATCTCCGGCGGGAAATTAATGCTCTTCACGCCGAAATCGCCGAGGTTGTTCAATGATTCTTGTGGATGATAATATTCAGCTTGTTTTTCATTTGTGTTTTTGTTGTTGTGTATATATTCAAGTAATGTAAGAAACATTAAGAACACCGTATGAATTTTTGGCTCTTCTCCAAGAATTCATTAAAGAAACTTATTCTCCAATTTTGCTTTATTTTTTGTCCAAAAAATATCATTTATTTTATTGATTTAATATACCAATCACGAAGGCCATTAAGACCGGACATTTTATTTTATAAGTAACGGATCTAAAGATAATTTGAATTTTAGGACCGGATGTTTTATAAACCTCCGGCCTTAAAAATTAAAAATCTAATAAAATTTTAGGACCGGATAGTTTTAAAACTCCGGTCTTAAAATGTTAGTTGTATCTTTAGGACCTGACATTTAATTAATAACCGGTATTAATAAAATCCAAAAAGCTAAATAAGGTATCTTTGTCGCGCGGAAAAATTAAATTTCCTCTCTCGAACTCTTGTCGCGCCGAAAGTGAATACTGTGTTCCGACTCGAAATTTCCCTCTCGCCTTCGTCGCGCTTCGCGTACCTTTCTCGACAATCACTCGGTTCCTTAGCTAAACGTCTATAGACGAAGCCGTAAGAGATGTTTCGGTTAAAACTTTATTACTTTCCAACTTATCGTTATTGGTTTTTCATGGGTTTAACGAAATCGGTGTAATGTTGTTATGGGTATTCTCTCGTTGTTAACGAATATTGTTTTTTGAAGATTATATTTGCACTTTAGACCTACCCAACCGACCAACAAGTGTTTTTAGGTTACTGTTGCTGTCTTGTCTGCAACATCAACGTCGTGAGCGGAGAAGTAAGACGACTCAAAGAAACGCATATGCTACAAAGTTAGTCCACAAGACCTTCATCCCCGCATTTAATTTCCTCGTCTTGCATTTATTTTGGTTCTTCGATTCACCGTGATGCATTTATGACCAAATGTAATTCTTAATTCGTCTAAATAATATATAGGAATTCTACTATGGATCACAAATTGGATAGATGCTTTACGAACGAGTATTGAATATCGAATGGGGTTAGGAATTTATAGAATTTGCTAAAAAAATGCCCATGATGATGGGGGAAGTATTATTGCCCTTGTGTAAAATGTTTGAATGAGTGTCGACTATGTCCCGAAGTTATACGCACACATTTAATTTGTCACGGATTTTGTAAGACTTATACAAGATGGGTATGGCATGGTGAACAAGTGCCATCAAGTGGGAAACAACATGGGGAAGTGGCCTTTGATGATAATGACACGGATATGGATGATCGCATAGAGGACATTATCCGTGATGTAGGAGAAGAGGCTTTTGAGCGATCACATGCATATGGTAATATGTGCAGTGATGCAGACACCGCTATACCGTGGTGTAAAAATACCAATTGTTGAACGCCGTATTGAAATTGGTAAGCTTGAAGGCACGTCATGGATGGAGCGACAAGAGTTTTTCGAATTGCTTGAGGCTTTGAAGGACATGCTTCCGGATGATAACGTGTTGCCGCATCGCTACTATGATGCTAAGAAGATACTTTGTCCACTCGGGATGGAGTACAAAAAGATCCATGCATGCCCGAATGATTGTGTATTATATAGAAAAGAGTTTGAAGAGAAGCGAGTTGTCCGATGTGTGAAACCCCACGGTACAAGTCGATAAGGGGCCTCGCAAAAGTGTTGTGGTATCTTCCAATCATACCAAGGTTCAAGCGGTTGTTTGCGAATGAAAATGATGCAAAAATCTGAGGTGGCATGCAGATGAGAGGATTTCGGATGGACAACTTCGACATCCGGCCGATTCTTCTCAATGGAAGAAGATCGATCAATTATTTCCGAACTTCGGCGAATAACCTAGGAACCTCAGCTTGCCCTTAGCACGGATGGAATGAATCCCTATGGAAGCCTTAGCAAGATACATAGCTCATGGCCCGTAGTCCCGATTGTTTACAACTTATCTCCTATGTTATGCATGAAACGAAAGTACATCATGTCAGTCTATGTTGATTTCAGACCAAAACAACCCGGAAATGACATAGATGTTTACCTAGAGCCCTTAATCGAAGACTTGAAGGAGTTGTGGGAAGAAGGTGTCGATGTTTTTTACTCTTTCAAGAAGGAGGTCTTTAGAATGAGAGCCATGATATTTTGTACTATAAACGACTTCCCAAAGATATGGGAACTTGTCAGTATAGTGTAAAAGGCCATAAAGCATGTCCGGTTTGTGAAGAAGGCACATGCTACCATCAACTTCAACATGGAAGAAAGACGGTGTATCTTGGACATAGGAGATTTCTTAGACGGGGCCACCCATATCGTCGATTAAAGAAGGCCTTTTTTGGTGGTCAAGAGTATGAAGAAGCTCCGGTGGCATTGACTGGGGAGCAAGTGTATGAAAAGGTTAAAAATATCGGTGTCATCTTCTGTAAGCATGGAAAGAGTAGAAAAGAAACAAATATATGGAAGAAGAGATCTGTATTCTTTGATCTTCCCTATTGGCGCAATCTTGATGTGAGACACCGTATTGATGTCAT
This sequence comes from Acacia pycnantha, assembly GCA_025563575.1. Classification (NCBI taxonomy): domain Eukaryota; kingdom Viridiplantae; phylum Streptophyta; class Magnoliopsida; order Fabales; family Fabaceae; genus Acacia; species Acacia pycnantha. Next base: position 2,214,838 of record JAMWYP010000057.1, on the reverse strand, counting down.
GCATGTGGAGAAGAACGTATGTGATAGTATTGTGGGCACGCTTCTCAACATACAAGGTAGTTCAAGGATGGTGTGAAGGCAAGATTGGATTTGCAAGCAATGGGAATACGCGAAGACTTGCATCCAAGGCCATATGGGAAGAGAACTTATTGTCCCCTGGCTTCTCATACTTTGTCTAAGGATGAGAAACGAAGCTTTTGTGAGTGTTTACATGGCACAAAAGTTCCCTCGGGGTATTCTTCAAATTTTAAGAGGCTTGTCTCGATGAAGGACTTGAAATTAGTAGGCCAAAAGTCTCATGACTGTCATGTCTTGATGCAACAAACTACTCCCAAGAGCTATTCGAGGGATCGCCGAATATGATCTTCGGGTCGCTTTGACTAGACTTTGTTTCTTCTTCAATGCGGTTTGTAGTAAAGTTTTCAAGATTGAAAAGTTGGATGAATTGGAGAATGAAGGATATCTTATCTTGTGCCACCTTGAAAAGCTTTTTGTTCCTTCATTTTTGACATCATGGTTCATCTCATTGTTCATCTAGTGAGGAGATAAAGTTGTGCGGCCCTATCCATTTACTTCTGGATGTACCCTATTGAAAGATCTATGAAATTCCTAAAAGGGTATGTGAAGAACGCGCACGCCGTGAAGCATCAATTGTTCGAAATATGTTTCTGAAGAGGCCATGGAATTTTGTCAAAATTATTTGTCCAAAGTAAGACATATTGGGCTTCCAAAACGTCAAGATGTCAAGGGGGTAGACGTGGGGCTTCGTAAAGAGTGTGGATCGTGATGAATTGTCACAAGTCCACTTATACATCTTGAATAATGTTGATGAAGTTCAAGCCAGCATATCTGCACATAAAGAGGCCGTAAGGAAAGAGAACCATCGAATGACCGAACAAAGGTTGATTAGGAGCATAATGTAACTTTTGCAAACTGGTTCAAACAAAAGGTCGAGGGATCCGAATGTGTTTCGAGACAATGAAATGGTTAGCACGTGGTCCCGAGTTTGATGTCATAAGTTGGAATTCGTATGTGATCAATGGTTATACATTTTACACGAAGTCCCTAGATGATAGGAGCACACCCAGAACAGTGGTGTTATGTTAGAGGCCGAATCTATGCACTTCTCCAGCTCGAAAGACAAGAGGCCTAAATTGGCAATCATGCCATATTATGGGGTTATTGAAGAGATTTGGGAGGTGGACTATGTCAAAGTTAGATTTCCCATCTTCAAATGCAAGTGGGTTAATGTCAATAATGGTGTTCGGATCGATCGACTAGGATTCACTTTAGTCGATGTCAATAGTAGAAGTTTTGGAGATGAACCTTTATTATGGCGAGATCATGCAAAACAAGTGTTCTATATCACCGATCAAGAAAATAAAATGTGGTCTCGTAGCTCTCCAAGGAAAGAGGGTCATTGATATTGATGAGGAAAGTCATTCAAATTATGGTGATCTTCCCGAGAGTACTCCTTTTACAAGGGGTCTACCTGACATGAACGAAGAAGATGAAGCGGATAATGAACCCGGCATAAGAAATGATCATCAAGAAGGGATATGGGAGGATATCACTTTATAAAAGTGTCAATTCATAAGGTAATTAATATTCATATGCAGTATTCTTAGAAAACTTTAAGGTTTTAACAATTATTATATGTCAGTCTATGTTCTTAATTAAACAATGTCATCATTGAATATGAATTTGTTCTTGTTTTGTTTTTGTGGCGTGATCCGTTTCAAAGGGGCATGTTATAAAAGAGGATGCATGTTACGTTGTTGGGTGGGAATCAAATGAAGGCATGGTGAATAATATATTGGACTACATTTGTATGTTGAATTACGTGCTGCATGTATTGTAACTCATTGCCTTTGTAATTAGTTATATGTTAGCTTATTTTATAAATTACTTTAGTTGTTTTAGACTTAATTAAGAGGCCACATAACTCATGGTGGATAATATTTGTATTCTTTTTCCCAATTCAATTTATTCATGTTCATAGCTTGTAGCTTAAAGTATATCGACTTTTATGTGCTGTTTTGTATGGTGGATTTGTGTATATATATTGATCAGAAGAACAAAACAGGGAAAAATACGGAAAATTTAGACCGCAAATAAAAATACGGTCTTAAATGTTCAAATATTAAGACCGGATGTATATATAACACCGCTCTTAAAGGTGTTAAGCCGGTCTTAAAAGTTGGTCTTTAAGACCGGTCCATTGAAACAATCCGGTCTTGAAAGTCAGTCTTTTAAGACCGGGTAATTATTCCTCCGGTCTTAGAGTCCGCTATCTTTAGGACCGGATTGATATTTGTCCGGTCTTAATATTTGGATCTTTTAAGAGCGGTCGACTTTTTGTCCGGTCTTAAAGTTTGAGTTTTAGGACCGAACCAAAAATATTTCAGATTTATTTAGTACGACTTTTAAGACCGAAGGTTTAAAATGTCCTGGTCTTAAAGAAAATCTTTAAGACCGTGTAAAAGTCCTGGTCTTAAAGGTCGACTTTAATACCGCCCGGAACAAGATCAAGCCATGGGTCCGGTCCTAATGTACCTTTTTTGTCCGGTCTTAAAAGCCTTTTTTCCACTAGTGATGAGTTAGATAAATGGCATCGCCCAAGACTTTATGGTCTAGTCACAGTCGCATGGTAGCTCTCTTAAATGGGAGGTTGTGGGTATAGGCTCAAGCTCAACAGCTGTGTGAGGAAAAAAAACGAAGGAAAGAGAAATCTGTGGCTATACCAATCTGCTAATAGAGACATTAGTTAGATAATTGGTATCGCCAAAGACTTTGTGGTCTAGTCGCAGTCACATGAGAGCTCTCTTAAGGGCGCCCGTTTGGTACAGAGAACATTTAAGAAGGGAAATGAACTTATAAGAGTGAAAGGAATGGAAAGGAAGATTGAGAGAGAACTTAAAAGGTTAAAACTGTTTGGTAGATGATAAGTGCAGATTTTATGATTAAATGAGTATCAATTCTGAGATATATTGGATTAAATTTATTACTATTTATATATCTTGCAGGAGTTATTAGCTGATTGGGAAAAAAGCAGAAAAAGGAAATCAATTTGAATTAATTGATTGATATGAGAGAGATAAGGAAATTTCTATATAAAGAAGGAGGGAGATACACACAAGGGAGGACCTGGAGAGACAAGCGTAAATAACAAAAGCACAAAAGAAAGAAGAAACATCCTTATGCTCTCTAAATCTCGGTATTTACCAAAGGTTTAGAGAGAAAGGACGAAGAAAAGAAGGAGACGGCTGAAGGAAGAAAGAGGATGCAAGAACAATTCCAATTTTCATCTCTTTTCTTCTATTTTGTTAATCTAGCCATGCTCGGCTAATTTTCTTTAGTAGTTAGGGCGAGGATGAACCCTATGCGAATTTAAGTATTTGTTTGAATTCTTGATTGAACGTTATTTTCCATGATTGAATGAATTATCTTTGCTTAAAGCTTTCTTAAAGAATGATCACCTTTTAGATTGTTCATAGGTTGGTGTATGACAATAGAGATGTTGGTGCATTTAATCGAACCGTTAATTCGTCATAGAGTTGCATGACCTAGACATAGGCTTACGAGTTTATGCGATCTTATAATTCTGGTTTAAATAATTGATCTTTCCAAACAATACTAAGACATTAGGTTGTTTTTAAAGATAACGGACTAAGGTAGCGTCAAGACATTGGGACTTAGTCTAATTTTAGAGAATTGATCGTCAATCATGGGAAATAATAGTCAATTAGGGATTTAATTCAAATACTTGGAGGAACATAGGGGATTTCTATGCCCTAGCTACGTTTTCTCCACTGATTAACTTTTCTAAACTATCATCTTTGAGATTCTTCATCTTGAATGCGTGATTTCTATTAAACTCTTTAAAAATTCTGTTAAGTTACAACTCACCCTCTTTACTCATTTGTCCAACTAAAGCTAAGATAACGAATTAGTGGTCGGAATACTAGTCCTCGTGGGACGATCTTCTCTCACTACTTTATTACTTGATACGGCCCGTATACTTGCGGAGTTTATAAGGCTTTAAAGTTTTGCCCTATCAAGTTTTTGGCGCCGTTGTCGGGACTATTTTTTTCAACACTAAGAGTAGTTATTGAAACTCTAGATTGGATTTTTCTTTTTCTTTTGTTATCATACTGCTTATGCGAGGTACCATTGACAGAAATTCTCTGCAGCTTTGATCCCGAAATTGAAAAGACAAAGAAAGAGAAACCTAAACTTGCTAAACAGAGAAAAGGAAAGGTTGTTAGCTCTAGTACCGAGACTAAACCAGCTTATAATGGCGAGAATATTGCAGATCCTCCTCCTCCTCCTCCAAAAAGGACCATGGGCGATTACATGACGCTTAATCCTGCCGTGGCTGCAACTAGCATCGTCAATCCCGTTGTGAATGCAAATAATTTTGAAATCAAGCCATCTCTCATAAGCTTGGTTCAACAAAGCTCTTTTAGTGGGAGTGATTTAGAGGATCCTAATCAGCATATCGAGACTTTTCTCGCGAATTTGTGATACCATCAAGATGAATGGAGTTTCGGAGATGCTATTCGTGTGAGACTGTTTCCTTTCTCTTTGACGGGGAAAGCAGAGCTTGGCTTCGTTCTTGTCCTAATGGAAGTCTCTCCACTTGGGACATTATTACCACAAAGTTTCTTCAGAAATTTTTCCCTTCTTCTAAGTATACAAAGTCGCTTTCGTACATCAATTGCTTTACTCAAGGCAATGGGGAATCATATTGTGAAGCATGGGAAAGATTCAAGGAGTTGCTTAGGAGGTGCCCACAACATGAGCTGCAAGACTATGATCAGGTGAGAATATTCTTCAAAGGGATGCTTCCGTCCTCTAGGATGATGATTAATGCTGCAGCAGGTGGTACGCTAAAAAATAAAACTCCCGAAGAAGCATTGGAGTTGTTTGAAGATATGGGGTCCTTTGAGAATGAAATTGTTACTCCACAACCAAAGAGGGGAGTTCTTCAGCTAGACTCCTACAATACAATGTTGGCCCACAATGAGACCATTTCCCAACAAAACAAGGTGATCCAACAAAGAAGTTAGCTTCCATCACTAAACAAGCTTGCCTCTTCTCAAGTATCATCTATCACTTCTCAGCCTCCTTTGCTTTGTGATTTTTGCCAAGGGGAACACGCTAATGGGGAATGTGCAGCATTCATTACTGAAGAAACAACTGAGGTAAAATACATGGGTAATCCTCCTAGAAATCAGTTTAATCCTTATAGCAACACATACAATCCTGGTATAGTGGTTCAGCCGGTTGAGAAATCTGTTCCAATGAAGGACAAGTCTGAGAAAGGGGAGGAAGAGGTTGAGCAATGTAATGTGCAGCAGGTTCCAAAGGAGATAGCTACAAAGAAGCCTCCCATTCCTTCTTATGCAAAACCTCCTTATCCCCAAAGGTTGAAGCAGCAGATTCAGAAGCAACAGTATGCCAAGTTCTTGGATATTTTTAAGAAATTGCAGATTAACATCCCTTTTGCAGAAGCTCTTGAAAATATGCCTAATTATGCAAAGTTCTTGAAAGATTTGCTTTCCAAAAAGCATAAGTTGCAAGAAGCGTAAACAGATGGCTTTGACTCAGCGAAGTAGTGCCATCATTCAAACAAAGTTGCCACCAAAGCTCAAAGATCCGGGTAGTTTTAGCATTCCTTGTGCAATAGGGAATGTCAATATGGGAAGAGCACTTTGTGATCTGGGAGCTAGTATTAATTTAATGCCCTTATCTGTTTCAAAAGCTCTCGGCATTAAAGAGATGAAGCCTACTATGATGTCATTACAGCTGGCGGATAGGTCCATTAAAAAGCCGAAGGTGTCATTGAGGATGTGCTTGTGAAAGTGGACAAATTCATCTTCCTATGGATTTTGTGGTTCTTAACATGGAGGAAGATGCTGAAATTCCTTTGCTTTTGGGAAGACCCTTCTTGGCTACTTGCTAGAGCAAGAATTGATGTAGTCTGCAGGAAAATGGAGTTTCAAATGAATGATGAGAAAGTCACTTACAATGTGTTTCAATCCATGAAATACCCAACTGATAATAGTGACTGCCTTAATTGATGTAGTTGATGAGGCCATTCAAGAAGTTCTTCAAAAAGATCCAGATGATTCCTTAGAGGATGATATTGCTCAGTTGTTGCAAGTGGAAGAAGAGGTTTCTGCAGATGAGAATTCTGATTTACCGGTTGAGAAGCTGAAGAAGAAAGATTATGATGCGCCACCTGTTACTCCTAAGGTGGAACTAAAGGAGCTCCCGTCTAATCTGAAGTATGTTTTTCTAGGGAAGGATGACACTTATCCCATTATTGTTAGCGCTGAGTTGTCCCCTCACCGACGAAGAGAAGTTCTTGAAAGATTTGACTACCCACAAGACTACCATAGGGTGGTCTATATCCGATTTAAAGAGGATTAGTCCTTCATTTTGCACTCATAAAATTGTTATGGAGGACCATGTGAAACCAAGAAGGCAGCCCCAGAGGAGACTTAACCCGACTATGAAGGAAGTGGCGAGAAAGGAGGTGGTGAAACTGTTAGATGCAGTCGGAGAATGTGTATGGATTGTAGGAGGTTGAATGATGTCACTCGCAAGGACCACTTTCATTTGCCATTCAAGAAAAAAACCAAGAGATGGCATGACAGAGGATTCTTCCAAAAGCGTTTCATCCGGACAACGAGATTGAAGCCTTACCATGGTGGAGACATTGACAGAGGAGGAACCTCCGTGGCAACCGGAAGCCGAGAATTAAGGTGATATCTCATCAGGCTCAAGACGTTAAACAAGCGCTGATTGGGAGGCAACCCAATAAGTTTTCTTTTTCATTTTTATTTAGTCTTAGTAATTATTGGTAGGATAGGAAGGATGTGAAAAGTGTGGATCAAATTATAAGATTCCATGCTTTAAAAAAAAAAAAAATGTAAAAAAAAAAAAAAATTAAAAAAAAAAAAATATTTGGACAGAAAGTTGGCGCCCAGGGCGCCAAAGTTGGCGCCTGGGGCGCCAACTCTCGGCCAATTCGGCAAAAAAAAAAAAAAAAAAAAAAAAAAAAAAAAAATTAAAAAAATTAAAAAAAAAAATTCCCTTTTTTTTAAAACCACCCTCCTTCCTCCTTCTTCTTTCTCTTTCTCTCTCACTTATCTGACCCAGATGGTCGAGGCCCTTTGCATCAAGAATATAGACCCAACTAGTTGTCAACCAGCTGAGGACGACAATGATTCCGACGATGCGGTCACACATGAGGATGCCGATGACCACTCCGATGACTTTGACAGGAGCACTCTACATCAGAGTTCACGGCTTAAACCAGGGGAGTACTAGTTCCTTTCCTTTTATTTATTGTTATGACATTGAGGACACTGTCTGATTTAAGTGTGGGAGAGTTAAGGAATTGAATTCTTTGATGTTGCTTGTTCTTATTCAATTGAAAAGAATTCCCTTAAAAAAATTCTTGAGTTTTTGTTCAGGTTGACCTTAACTTTGAGCATCCCCATCTTAGAGAGTATTATCAAGTAAAACAATAAAAAAGAAAAGAATGTGTCAACTAAGCCCTGAGCATTGAATTTTTGTAAACAATCTGGAGAGGTTTTGAATATTTTGATACCTGATTCCTCTAGGAGATGAGATTATGCCCTTTGTTGACCAAGTAAAACTTTTGTTTAGGGAAAGGACTCAAGTGAGTTATTATGAAAAAAAAGAAAAAAAAAAGAAAAAAAAAAAAAGAAACACAACTCCAATGATTTTTCTAGACCTACTTAGTAACCGGCGCTGCATCACCCATGTGCAGGGTCGCGTCAAACGGTAAGGTAAAAGAGGGTTATGAGTTGAGCTAAAAGCCTCTTGAGGTTCCTGTTGGAGTAACCGAGTAACCGGTGCTGCATCACCCATGTGCAGGATCGCGTCAAAAGGGGACCTACAACAGCTCAAGATTATGGTGCCTGTTGGAGTAACCGAGTAACCGAGTAACCGGTGCTGCATCACCCATGTGCAGGGTCGCGTAAAAAGGGGACCTACAACGGCTCGAATAAAAAAATAAATAAATAAATAAAATGAAAAAAAAAGAGTTATTTCTTACATGAGGATCCCTATAAAATTAACTGCAAAGCTTGGTTTAATGGGGGCATTTGAATTTTTCTGGAGGAATTAAGTAGAATAATATTTTATTAAACTTATTGTGGTGCTTATTACTGGCTATTGTTTAAGGCTATTGGCTTAGTGACCCAATCTTATAAGACAATAACTGGATAAATTTTGATAACATGATCTGAGTGTGGTGGTAACTGCTCACTGTTTAGGAAAGTCAAAAACAATGTCATTCTCATTTAGATAATGAATTCTCTTTCTTTTGCTTGAGGACAAGCAAAGATTTAAGTGCGGGAGAGTTTGATAAGTGCAGATTTTATAATTAAATGAGTATCAATTCGAGATATATTGGATTAAATTTATTACTATTTATATATCTTGCAGGAGTTATTAGCTGATTGGGAAAAAAGCGAAAAAGGAAATCAATTTGAATTAATTGATTGATATGAGAGAGTGGATTACAAAATAGTTGGAATGATTGGAGATCTCAAAAGATGTTGCATATCTTTTATTTAAGGAAATAATCGATCACAACCCAGGAGAGCTTAAGGAAATTTCTATATAAAGAAGGAGGGAGATACACACAAGGAGGACCGGAGAGACAAGCAGAAATAACAAAAGCACAAAAGAAAGAAGAAACATCCTTATGCTCTCTAAATCTCGGTATTTACCAAAGGTTTAGAGAGAAAGGACGAAGAAAAGAAGGAGACGGCTGAAGGAAGAAAGAGGATGCAAGAACAATTCCAATTTTCATCTCTTTTCTTCTATTTTGTTAATCTAGCCATGCTCGGCTAATTTTCTTTAGTAGTTAGGGCGAGGATGAACCCTATGCGAATTTAAGTATTTGTTTGAATTCTTGATTGAACGTTATTTTCCATGATTGAATGAATTATCTTTGCTTAAAGCTTTCTTAAAGAATGATCACCTTTTAGATTGTTCATAGGTTGGTGTATGACAATAGAGATGTTGGTGCATTTAAGCTAGAACCGTTAATTCGTCATAGAGTTGCATGACCTAGACATAGGCTTACGAGTTTATGCGATCTTATAATTCTGGTTTAAATAATTGATCTTTCCAAACAATACTAAGACATTAGGTTGTTTTTAAAGATATTTTGCCTATAGACATGGGAATGGAACTGAAGTTGAAGGAAAATAAAATGTTTGATATGAAAAATTGGGTGTGGGTTAAGTGGGAAGATGAGGCAAAATTCCCATATTGCCCCTAAAAATAAAAAACCTAGAAAAAGAAATTGGACTGAAATTTTTTTTCTTCATCGGACAAAAACGAACCCTAACCAAATCGCGGCGTGGTTCAGATGCAAATTGCAATGAGACATCAACGTAATCAAAAATAAAAACTTCCAATAATGCGTGATATGAACAAATTTGAATGACATGAGAACAAGATTCAAATAAAACAGGGGGCCAAAAAACTGTGAGTAGACGTTCAAACTTTATGATTACGTTCGAACGTAAACACACAACAATGGAATGCAGTTCAAACGGATTACATGACAGCAACGTATAATTTGACAGCAGCACAACATCATACCACCAGCCAACATATATAACACAAAACGAACAACCCACAGACACACAGGACATATAGACAAACAATATTTCATCATACATGTTTCATAATAGGCATCAAAATTTAACGAATCTAAATCAAATAGAACATTTAAAGCAAACATTCATGTGGATTTAAACAGGTACACCTCCTACATAGAAGAAGAAGAAGAAGAAGAAGAAGAAGAATTTGCTGCCACTGTACAGAAGAAGAAGAAGAAGAATTTTCTTCGTCATTTCCTTCTCACCAATACGCAACCCGAAGAAGAATTTTCTGCCATTGTACACCCATGGCTTCGTCCTTTCCTTCCTCACCAATACGCAACCCACACACCGAATCGATCTTCGTTGCCTACTCGTTCGATTGAAGCTTGCTATCGTCTGAACCTTGTTTCGTCTACTCCTTCCAGCTCCAACCTCGTCTCTGGTTTATGTTTCGCAAGGGCTTTTAAGTCAAAAAAATTCACTCTCCCAGGAAGTTTTCAAGATCCCGCCATAAATGGAGGGAGCTGAAATTCCCACGTTTGTGGGAGCTTGGACGAAGGTGGGAAGCTGAGTTCCCAGGAAGTAGACGCGCCAAACAGGTTTCTCGCGTAGGAACTGTATTAAGTTTCCTCCCCCTCCGCCGAATTCTCTACACCAAACGGGCCCTAAGGGTATGTTTGGTTTGAGGGAAGGGGAAGGGGAGGGGAGAGAAAAAAAAAAAGGAGAGAGAAATGAATTTTTTTTGTTTCAAAATTGAGTGTAGTAGGACCCATGGCCACAAGTTTTTCTCTCCCCTCTTTTTTTTTCTCTCCTCCCCTCCACTCCCCTCCCCTTCCCTCAAACCAAACATATCATAAATGGGAGGCTGTGAGTTGGATCTCGCCTATAATATCAAATTGTCGGTGCATTCCCTTTTAATTTTTTTTTAAAGAAAGATAAATGGTATCATTTCACATTATCTTCACCAAATATTGGTTTGGTAGCCAGAGATATGAATAGTAAAAGCCTAAAAGGTTGACACACCTGGATAGTAGAGTCGGGAAATCAGGCCGAGCCCATCAGGCAGGCCCGTTTAAGCCCTGGCCCGTCAAGGGCCGGGATTGAAAAATGGATGAGATATTTGAAATTGGCCCTGTAGGGCTGGCCCTGTAGGGCTGGCCCTGGAGGGCCTCGGGCTTAAACGGGCCAGCCCTGCAGGCCATTTTCACTGTAGCTTTTTCTTTTTTTCCTTTTTTAATCTATTAATTTATATATATTTTGTATTTGTTATAGAGTTATTTATCTATTTAACTACAAATAGATAATAACTATACTCTAATTCTATGATTTGGTTTATTATTTGTAGCAAATAAAGATTATGGATGTGTTCATGATGCGGGAGAAGAAATTTATGATATTCTTACTTATGAGCTAGAGGCTACTACTCAAAGTAAAGAACAACCAAATATCGTTGAAATTGATGATAGTGGCGAAGATGACGACAATAATAGTCATCGTACTAATGTCGCTTAGTGGTATGTTTCTTATGTTTTATATGAGTTATTTGTGAACATAGTTTGCTTTTGATTACGAATTAGTGACGGTGTTTATTTGTTGGAAGATTCATGTTGTAATTTACTAATTATATTTCTTAAAAAACGGAGGAAAAATAGTTAAAATTTGGAGTAGTAATTTTCGGGCCTTGGAGGGTCGGCCCTGGTCCTGGTGCTCTCGGGCCAGGCTTTGAAAAGCAAATGTTTTTATTACCTTAGGCCCTGGACTGTTAGGCCCTGACCCTTTACGGGCCGGCCCTGATTCTCAGCTCTACTAGATAGGTTCTGTATCAAGTTATGCTCATACATGAACAAAATTGAATCATTCCAATCATAAAGCGGAAGATGGAAGCACAATTGGGATCCGGTTTCTCTCACATGCACTTCTCTCATTATCCCTCCTCATCCTAATCCTGACCGTCCAAATCTGGATCCAACGGCCCAAAAAAATTTTGGTTCACACCGCATGCGGTGTGGACCAAAATTTTTTTGGGCCGTTGGATCCAGATTTGGACGGCCGAGATCGGACTGTGAGGGATGGGGAGAGAGTGCGCCAATGAGAGAATCCCCTTCCAGCACAATTGCTTTACTAGTTACTACATAGGACCATGTCATGACAGCTTAAGCTTTTCTTTAATTGGAATAATGATTGAAGTCTTCAAAAATAACTTTTCAATTGTGATTTATGTTGTACCGGATAAATATTTAAATGGAGTTTTGTTTTGACTTACATAAATAAAAGTTTTTCAAGTGCCCAATCAGGATCCGAAACGAAGCACACAAGAAACAAGAGAGGGAAAAAGAAAAATCTTAAGATAAAACAAATAGACAATAGTACTAAACATAGGACCCAAAATAGATTGACCAATAAAGAGGCAACATACAAGATGGATGGCATCTGAATTATTGTGCGTGAAGATGTGGCTGTTGAAAACCAAATCAAGAAAAATCCAAACATAAACCTCTCAACCCTGGTGAATGATTCCGCAGCATTTTCTGCAGGAATGTATCTGATATTTTTTATTTTAAGTACAGAGAGTGTGGGCGCTCCCAGAAAATTCTGTCTCATTTTCTCTGCTTTCTCTGGTTTTGGTACAAAGGTTAGAGAAACCAACAAAAGATATTGTCTCTATCCGTATCGCCCGCCTCTTGAGGTGCCATCAGGTGATTGAAAGATGTTGTAAACCACTTGCTTCCATCAGTAGTCTATTTGCACTAATGAGTTTAGTGAAAATATCAGCATCGTAAAGTAGAAGTTATATTGCACTAATATTTATGATTTAGGCTAATAATTATAGATTATATCCATACTTACTTGATGTACCAGCCTACCCACTAGAAATCATATTAGGTGGAATCTAACAGTGATTGAAAAGGATTGTGAAGCGTGCTAGCAACAGGGGATCTCAAAGTGGAAACCTGTACTGGTGTCGGGTTGAGTTTCTCTCATCATCTTTTTCTCATTATCCCTCATAATCTCTAAATCATATTCATCCATCCAATCAATACAATATTACTTTAACTTTTCTCTCACTTTTCCAATCAAGGGCCCAGATGAAGCCAATGAGAAAAAAGAGAAAAAAAGAGAAACAAGATAAGGAGAATATCTCCTTCCGTACTGTGTCTACCTAGTTGTTAGATTAACTTAATACTATTCCACTTTATACTTGGGGTTGGATGATTAATTTATAGATATTAAAGAAATTAGTTAAGTTAGTTATAAATATATAAATATAAGTATCTATATATATATATATATATATATATATATATATATAAATATATAAATATAAGTATCTTATATATATTTAAATTAACTTTTGAAAAATAGCTTCCGGAAAAAAAGTGATTCTAAAGAATAGATTTTGAGCAAAATAGATTTGATGGAAAAAGTGATTTTGATAAGTGATAATGTTTAGATATTGTTATAGAATCACACTTTTTCATTTGCAAATTTAAAAAGAGAGAGAGAGAGAGATTAGATAATGTAATAATTGCATGTAATGGGGAAGAAAAGATAAAGAGAAAAAGAGAAAATGGGAAAACGAGAAAGGAGAAAGAGAAAAGGGGAAAATTTTGTTTTTTGTTTTTTGTTTTTTGTTTTTTGTTTTTTGTTTTATAAAGTAGAAGATATCTCAGCTAATGCTCTATGGAAATATTACACCCATTACAATCCTTACAAAGAAGCACCGTTAGAGCCTCAGAATGCTGATACACTTCAACAAGACCCTGCCCTGTTCCAAGCCCTTGCTTTGCTAGATAATCCGCTGCATAGTTGGCCAACCGAGGTGCATAAGTACCCTTATTTCCCAATCCATTTCCATCAGACTTTTCACTTTGTCAAGAAGACTAGAATCCCTGTGTAGCTGCCTGTATCCATGCCGAATGAGGTTCATAGTCTCTAAGGAATCCGTTTCTACCCAGAATTTCCTATAACCCATTGCCCTTGTCATTTTTAACTATGATTTGAGATAGTAAAAAATTCTTCTCCCATTTTTTTCACATGTTTGGCTAATATTTCACCAAACAATGCTTTCAAGCTCAAAAGTGTTCTTTTTTCTTTATCCTAAAATAATTTTTTAAGATCATAAAACATTTTTTTTAATACCAGTCAATATCCTCAGTCAGTATCCTGAAGTATTTTTTAGTACCAGTCAGTACCCTGAAATATTTTTTCAACATCCTAAAATAATTTTTTATAATCATGAAATACCCGTTAGTATTTTTAAGTACCGATCAGTATCCTGAAATATCTTTTTAGTATACTGAAATATTTGTTAGAGAGAGAGAGAGATCAGTGTTATTTTTGCCCAGTGGACGGCCGCGAATTGGAGGTAGAGTGGATTGAATCCAAATCCAAACTTCCATCTATAATCATGTGCATCCATCCGACTCAAGGCTTTTTTCACTGTGAGCTTTTCTCTCCCATTGAGCATTTTTTCATTGCCACTAGGCTTTTGCATGGTCTCACTGTTGTGCCAAACATAAATCCATCTACTCCAGTCTCCATCCGCTGCCCCTCCTTTTCTTCAAACGTTGTTGTTTTTGTCTAATTGATGAAGCAAAAATAACACATAAGCCATTCCTCTTCGCAGCAGGTAGGAAAAATTTCATTCCATGGCGAAACTTTATGAAGTTTTTTAACAGATAATAATTTAATATTTTGGCTAAATTTAAGAAGTTCAAATTTTAAATTTTAAATCTAAAAAATCAAGATATTATTTTAATTTAGGTCAAGTTACAGCTAACTTTTAGCGGTTAAGTAATTTTTTTTAATTAACACTTAATATTCCAAATTAATTTTTGGTGCCTTCAACACATTAAATATTTTTTTTTCTGGTAGCACCCATTGTCTTCAAAATTATTTTTGTTGAACTTTTACTCTTAAAATATTTTTCTCAATTTTCTTTTCAATAGCAATTATCACCTTGACCTTAGGATATTAAGTGCTACGAGAAAAATACTTTAAAGTTTTGAACGTAGAAAAAAAAATTTAGAGCAATGAGTGTTATTAAAAAATATTTTGGGATGTTGGTTACTACTTATCTCTTTAATTTTTCTAATGGATAACTTTACAAATTATTATTTATTCTTATTAGAAATTATAAAGAATTTTAAATTATCATAACATTAAAATCTACTCATTCAGTCTTGAAGGTAGAACCTAATTTGTAGTGAATTATGTTCATAGATATAAAACCTTTATTCATTTTGGTCCTAGTTAGCTTCCTTAATCTTTTTAAATTAGATAAATATATCTTATATTAAAAATAAATGTGTATAATTTAAACTTCTGAAATTTAGCCTAAATATTAAATTATTATTGAATTTTAATTTTTTCAAAAACTTCATAAAGTTTGGCCATTGAATGAAATTTTTCCTTCCAAGGCTAAGAGGAATGGCTTGTGTGTAATACCCTAAAAACCTGTATCATAATTGGGTAAAATTATACCTATAAAAAGTAGGTGAATATGAGGTGTCAAACACTAGATTATAATTATTTTATTTTCTAAGGAAAAATCTCTAATAAATTAGAGAATTTAAGGGCCAAAGTGCCAAAGTGACGAAAATACCCTTAAGGGACATAAAGGACTTAGAAAAATTGTGGAAAATTCTAAAAGGCAGTAAAATAATTGTTAAAACTAAGAGAGTATATTATCTCTAATTTTGGTAATTTAATAAATTATGAACTTGGAGAGATCGAATAAGAATGCTCAAAAAGTATTGAAATGACTAACATATCCTTGTAAATTCTAATATAATGAAGGAGACATGAAAACACAAATGTCAATGCAAATGTTATGAGGTAATGAGTTGTTCTAAGTAAGAAAATTATCAACTTGTGATAACTAAGTAATTAAGTAATATTGGGTTAATTACTTAAGCATAAGCAAAGGAAATTCAGGGAAATTATGTAGAACCCTAAAATTAGTGGTTTTTGGCCTAAAATTAGTAAAAACATATTTGTTAATTAATTGGAAATTTTGGAGAAAAATAGATGAGTTTAAGTATTTTTAAGCCTAAATACAAGAATGGACCAATTAGGTAATTTTGTGGAATTTTTGGAAAAATTGAAGTAAATAATTAATTAAATAATTAATAAATATTTATAAAAAATAGAAATGGGGCAGCCAAAATTTTGCCCAAGAAAAAGAGAAAAAAAAAATAGTATATATAAGAAAACTTAGTTTAGAAGTTTTATTATTTTAATAATATAATTAATTAAAGTAAAATAGAGTGAATAGTAATCAGATAAATAGGAAACGGATCCTATCTAGAGATCTAGGAATGGGAATTCCAAAGTCAAGGTAAAATATTGATCAGTGGGTTTTTATCTTCCGTTAGACTTTTCCGGAAGTTAATTCTGTAGCCGATTGTGCATTTTCCTAATAAAACAAAATAGGGAACAATGCAGTTAGGCACATTTTTGGATCTAAAGAAAATAAATTCTAACTCAACATCTAGAAATGAGTTTGAAATTATCTGGACATATTTGGAATCAGTGAATTTTTGTCCAGAAGTTGATGATTCCGAAAACGAGTTTCGTAACCGGACCCGTACGGACACGTTTTTCGAGGAACTTCAGACTGACAGTTGGAGCCCTATATGGAATCAAAATTTAGGTTAACTTGGACATTTCTAGTAAGTGAGAAAATGTCTTCAAGGTTGTAAATCCAGAATTTTGAGATTTTTCCAAAATTACGCGAATCGGGTACCGATCGGGGAAATCTGCCAGACCGGGCATAAAGCAGGGGTGAGTCATCATTTTGGTCCAATGATTTGCTGCCAAATCAGCCTTGGATGTCGACTAAAAGGGATGGAGGGGTGAGATTTTGCCTTTCACAAGAAGTTTAATCTAATGGTATAAACAAGTTGTAAAATGCCAAACATGTCCCAAAATTTCTCTATAAATAAGAGCAAGCACTCTTCATTTTTCACATCCATTTGGAGAGCCCCAACCGAACCTAGAGAGAGGATTCTAGAGGGAGAAGCTCTGGAAAAATTGTGCAGAAGTCTTCAACGGGTAAGTCCTTCGGTCCTTAGTCTTTAGTTCTTTCGGTAGTTTTAGTAGAGCTGTTAGTTAAATCTAGGAAGTAGGAGATGAGATTCCTATTCTTGTTTTTAAGCCTCATTGCATTGAAAGATGTTTGACGAGGTAAAAACATAATAGGGATTGAGTCTCTGAAAGTTGAAAGTTAAAATAGCGAGCTTTAAGCTTTCATAGTTCTTTCAATAGTTAGAGTAGCCTTTATTTTTCAAAGTATGATTGGATATCATATGATAGGGCTATTTTAGTCTAGAATTTCGAAAATCATAATTTCGTCGAAGTTCTGGCGAAATTTCGGGAAGAAAATTTGTAAGAGTAACGAAGTGCTGACAAAATTCCGCCAATTAGGGGCATAGGGGCAAAATGGTACTTTTTACCTAAAAATGCCAGTCATAATGCCAAATCACTAATGAAAGTGATATTACTCTTATAGGACATCAGAAACTCTGATCTGCTGTCGTTACGCTGCCCGACGTGCCGCTGTTGGACATTTCACGTTTTTCCGTAAAAAGTACGTTTTACGCGAAAGTACCTAACGCCGTCAACGAAGGTACGTTCGCGTCTTGTAACACTAATCTAGTGCTGCTCATATACATATATGTGATAGGTACATTCACGGATAGAGATTCATAGGAGTCAGGAGATACATTCACGAGATACATTACCAATTATACATGCGATCGCACGGTTATAGACTTAATGATACTGTTAGAGTTTTCCTAGCGCAGGACACGACCGTTCGTGGCATACATTATTGTGTAGGACTTTACACACGCTAATGCTTATGTTACGTCTCGTGTCAACATGCATCTGCTATATGCTTAAGAGATATCTTCGTGTTATGTTTTGAATATCTCATCCGTATCTTCGTTTTATTTGAGCATAAGGTTAACAGATTACACGAGATTCAATTCGATAAATTGAATCTCGGCTATAGTTTCAGGATCCAGAGGACCACGGATCGGAGATCGAGGCAAACAACAGAGTAGGCTCCCTACCGAAGATATCATCACCGCTTTCTGTATTTACTTTCAAACACTAGGATTACTGTACTCAATACTATGTTACACTATGGTTATGCTTTGTAATGGATCAGTTACTCTTTCGCTCCAATGCTCTACTTTGATTGAAAAAAAAAAATCCACTTTAGAAAATGGGATGTTACATTGTGCATATGTCATTTTTGCTTCATCAATTAGACAAAAACGACATCGTTTGAAAAAAAGGAATGGCAGCAAATGAATCTTACAGTGGAGAGAAGCCAGCTCCATCCAAACTACCCTTTGATTATAAGCTTCTATAATATATGCAATCAATATGAATATTTTAGCAAAAAAATTCTAAATTTAAGAGGTAAAGTGAATCGAAGCCTTATATTTATGACTAAAGTGAACTCATTGCCTAGCTTTTATAGTTAAGGCTAGAGGTAGTATTTGACGAGCGCCCAACGCAATAATACTTCCCAAATTCGGAACTCCAACAATCAAAATGGATACCAAAAAGTTTACCCTTTATTTATCTGCCCCATGGAAAATATAAGGTTGGTCACTCTAGAAGGTGCATTTTATTTTCCAATACTATTATAACGATTATTATCATGTATAATAGGGACAGTGATGAAAGTAATTCTATGGGTGAAAACGATTTAAGTTTACAAAACAAATATGAATTCCAAATAGTAAGAACCTTAGAAATTAACCACTGATTATGGTCACCCCAAGTTTGGGCAATGCAGAGGAACGAGACCAATGGCTCCTGTTAACAGAGGCTAATCATAGCGCAGATTTCCTTACCAACCTTGCAAGCTGCGACCACCTCTAACTCCAATTTCCACTAGCTGAGTGTTTGTTTAAATTAACGGTAGAAATTGCTTTTCCAACGTGATTTACAGTATATAAGGTAAGTTTGTGATATGAGTAGTCTCGACTTACGTGAACATACTTTTCAACTCTTCTACCACCGCCAGCCCTCCTAGACATCCTTCTTGAAGACGAGAGAGTGACCTCACTGCCTAGCTTTGTTGTGTGTAATGGCTTTTCAACTCTGATTCTGTCAGTATCCCCTTTTGTTAGTTGGGGGAGGAATTAACCATTAAAATGTTTTTGCCCCCATCAGTGTATCTTCTGATTCTATTCCCTAAACTATAATTTGATATATACAAGTGAAATGCTTTGCATGTTATCTTCTTCGTCTAGATCCTTTGTTTGGTCCATTACTCCCATCCCATGCAGACGCCCAAAAGAACAGAGACATCCAGAAAAGAACAGCAAAGAATATTTGTACTCTATCTTTAGTTTTGGACAAAGATGTAGAAATGCCTGCTCCTCAAAATCAACCAAAAACAAAAAAAAAAAGTTCAGTCAGTACTGCGAGATTCACTAGGCGGTAGAAGAAGAAACAACCAAAGCAAGAGTCAATTGAAGTTGGGCATATGAAACCTGATAAACCAAATGTTTACAATACATGGCATCAAACGTTGTAACTTGCAAGAGAAATCCAGGCATGCATGATTCAAAGTTTCAAACACAGGTTTCGCTTTCAATACTGCTACGTACCGTCAGATTTCATTTTACTATTAAAAAAAGATTGAATTTTACTCTCTTTCTGATCCAAAGTTCATGTCACAATGTATGGCCAACATCTAAACTTTTCTGAACCAATTCTCAAGAAAATGAACAAATTTCTTGGCAGCATGCTCAATAGAAAACCTGATATCTAAGGAACAGAAACCAGGCTATCAGGAATTATCACGGTCAAGTTATATCAAAGGAAGAACTTTAAATGTTGTATTCTGATAA
Organism: Acacia pycnantha; assembly: GCA_025563575.1. Lineage (NCBI taxonomy): Eukaryota > Viridiplantae > Streptophyta > Magnoliopsida > Fabales > Fabaceae > Acacia > Acacia pycnantha. The sequence continues at coordinate 2,195,301 of JAMWYP010000057.1, read as the reverse complement.
ACATGGTTACAACCTGATATAGTCAAATTGTAATTACGGACAGAGTCTGTTAGTTTCAAATTCAACCAACTATTAAGTGTTCTTATATTCTCTGAACTGAATAGTGACAAACTGGCTGCCTCCATTGTATTGAACAAAGAATTAATGAAAAGCAGCAAAACCTTGAGAACCTCAAATAACCCATTAGTCGTCTCAATTTCACATAGGCTTAAAGAGGAAAGCTTCTCCACTTATCATTGCTTACATGAAGCCAAAGGTTATTGGCATTACCCAATCCTCTAATCTTGACTTGCTTCAACGAATCTGTAAATTCCTTTTATACTAGAATTATAATTTTCATTGCAACCCTAGAATCAGCAAAATGGGGTCATTTTGGATGGAGTACAGCCGTACAAGCAAAACAGCTGACCCTAGGAATTCTGACTGGAGCAAATACAGCCATGGCTTTGAGTTAGGCTTAGGCCTTGTGCTGTACCATAGAAAAATGAGAAGGTAATAGACATCTTTGGCTTGAACACACTATACTCACCGTGCCAAATCGCACTTCAAAAAGAGATAACTAAAGTCTAAGAACTTGAATTACTGAATCTCCGTTTAAAGAAGACAAAATTTCCCCTAAAAGCTAAAACTAACCAATGGACATAAAACATCGTCTTATCTGGTTCAGTTTGAACCGAAAGCAAATTTCAATCAAAGCTCAAAACATAATCACAAAAATCCTAATATGATACAAGTATGGTCGTACACTTCATACCACACTAGCCCGAACTAGAAAACTAACAAAAATGCAATTCAATGCAATCAACCAACTAAAACTGATATTGAAATGAGAAAAAAAGCATGAAAATCCTGACCTTGAAGCTGCCTTGGACTATCTCCGGGAGGTGGGTCGGTCCGGGGCGGAGGAGGAGGAGGGCCGGAGCTGGCGGCGCGACACCGGGCGCCGGGACAAGTGACGGCGGAATGAGAAGTAAGAGGTTGAAACAGAGAACGAGAAGGGATTGATAAGAAGGAAGAATTGGAGGAATTAGAGAAAGCGTGCAAGGAGAGGAAGTAGAGAGGAAGACTAGTTCCGGTGGTAGAGAAAAGCGGCGCCATTTGAAGAGCAAAATGATTGAATTAAATCTGTCTACAGGTCCCTTGGCATGACAGTTTCTTTAGGTATTTGTGGGCTTAACTGTCGACCCGAACGGGTCCGTTGAGTTGACCCATTTTTCCCTTTTATTGGGGTTGAGATGATTGGCCATTTGCAGGATCACTCTTAAAATAAATAGATAAATGAAGGGTCAAATAGCAATTTTGTTGGAAAGTTTTTTCAATGAGCATTAGTTAAAATTGTCATCTTTACAACATTTGATCACCATTGATTATTTGATCACCAGCAAGAGTCCTACGTGCCAGCATGCGCAACCTAAAGAAGACCATGCGCAACAGGAACAATTCACGAAGGACTAAAATGACTGAGCCCACCCCACATGCCCACCCCCACCAGTTGGTACCTCTGGAAATTAGCAATGATATGGCTACAAACCTTTGTCCTTCTAATATTGAAACCTCCCACAACGCCGATGGTTGCCACCAAGCAGCCATCGGTTCGCCATGAGTCTCCTATCTTAGAACTGTCAGGGGTTAGGGGTTCCTCAGACAGTGAGGCACCTAAAAGAATTATGTAATCAACAAAAACCCCATATAGTCTTCCTCATGGAGACTAAGAAGAAACGAAAGTATGTGAGCAAGATCAGAGAAAGGTGTGGCTTTGATGAGGAATGGATAATTGAACCTGTGGGCCTTAGTGGTGGTCTTGCACTATTCTGGGAAAAGACTACTACTGTGAACATTCTTGCCTCCACCAATAACTTTATCCATACATCAGTATGTGACACATCCACTGAGTTCCCACAGTATATTTCCTTTGTCTACGGCCCCCCAACGGAAACTGATAGACTCATTGTCTATGGTAACATTGTCAATTTTGCTAAGTGCAGAGCAGAGAGCTGGATTTGTTTAGGGGACTTTAATGATATCACATCCCACCAGGAAAAACAAGGAGGCAATCCAAGAGCTATTAGGAAAATACTTAATTTTCAAAAATTTATTGCAGATTGCTCCCTTATTGACTTGGGATATAATGGTTTGTGGTTTACCTGGTGCAACCGAAGGCAGGAAGAGGCTACCATCCGAGAAAGAATAGACCGGGTCATGGGGAATGATATGTTTTGTCATAGTTTTCCTTTTGTCCAAGTTTTTCATATTGATCCTTTAGCTTCTGATCATCACTCTCTGTTTGTCAATTTTAACTATGTGTCTTCCAATAAAATAAGACCTTTTAGGTTTGAGGATTATTGGACTCTACATACTGATTACATGCAGGTGGTCCATGATAGCTGGAAAGGGGGATATGCCCTTGACTGCAATACTATTCTCCTGTTTGCTTCAAAGTTGAATAATTGTCGAAAATACCTAATTAATTGGAGCAAACAAAATTTTCCTAATCGTAAAACGAAGTTGGCATCACTAACCTCTTCCCTTAGTATGTTGCGTCAGGGATATCAATCTGAGGAGAGCAAACGAGAAGAATTGGACATCTTACAGTGCATTGAAGAACTTATGTCACAAGAGGAGAATTATTGGTGGCAAAGATCGCGGATCTCTTGGCTATCTTCAGGAGACAAAAATTCAAAATTTTTCCACCTATCAACTGTCATTAGAAGGAGACGAAACTCAATCCTGTGCATTAAAGATGAGAATGGAGTGTGGACTAGAGATAAGCAAGCTATAAACACTTTGCTTGTTGATTATTTTACTAATATGTTTTCCCCTTCAGGACCACGACACTTCTCAGATACCCTAGACTCAATTGATGCAAAAATAGATGAAGATGATAATGTGACACTACTCCGCCCTATCATGCGTGAGGAGGTCCGATTAGCAGTTTTTGAGCTTGGTGGTTCCAAGGCCCCGGGCCCCGATGGATTCCCTGGTAAATTCTATCAATTCTCCTAGGATGAGGTGGATGATACTATTGTTAATATGGTAAAAGCTTTTTTTGAGAAAAGCCTCACTCTTGCAGATATAAATGGGACCAACATTACCTTAATCCCTAAGGTAGACAAACCGGAGTCAGTAGCACATTTCAGACCTATTGGCCTTTGCAATTTTTCTTATAAAATTTTTTCAAAAGTATTGGCCAATAGGATGAAATGTTGCCCTGATAAGTGTGTCTTCGCCAGTCAAGGGGCCTTTGTGCCAGGGCGTTTAATCCAAGATAACATCATTATTGCGCATGAAGCTTTTCATTATTTAAGGCGTAAAAAAATTGGTAATAAATTTGAATTCGCCTTAAAAATGGATATGAGCAAGGCCTATGATAAAGTTGAATGGGACTTCCTACGAAGTGTGCTATTAAAGTTTGGTTTTTCTCCTAAGTGGGTTAACCTTGTTATGACCTGCGTGGAAACTGTACACCTTAACCTTTGTATTTCAGGCGAGAAGATTGCTTCAATTAGCCCAAGTAGAGGCCTCCGCCAAGGGGACCCCCTATCGCCCTATCTATTTATCTTATCCCTGGAAGTTCTTTCATGCATGATTAATAAGGCTATTTTCCAGGGCCATTTATCAGGGATTAAATTAAGCAATACTTGCCCGATAATATCTCACAGTTTCTTTGCAGATGATGCCTTGTTTTTCATGAATGCAGATAGCCAAAATTGTCAAGTACTAGCTGATATCCTTAGAGGCTATTGTATAGCTTCCGGACAATTAGCAAACTTGGAGAAATCTAGCATTGTCTTCTCAGCAAACACTCCGCAGGCCCTCCGGGGTGATATTTGTGACATTCTAGGCATTGGAGAAAGCTTGGATCAAGGTAGATACTTGGGCATCCCCAGTGTGTGGGGGAAAACAAAATACCAGGCCCTGGCCTACGTTCGAGAGAAGGTTAGCAAAAAAGTCCTCGGCTGGAGCAGTAAACATCTATCCTTTGCAGGACGAGAGGTCATGATAAAAGCAGTCATCAATGCCATTCCCATCTTTCCTATGACATGTTTCAAGTTCCCAGCAAAGACATGTAAGCAATTAAATAGCTTGGTGGCAGATTTCTGGTGGGGAGGTCAAACTAAAACACATTGGATTGCCTGGCATAAGTTGACAAAGCCCAAAACAGAGGGAGGCATGGGCTTTAGGGACTTTGCAAAATTCAACAATGCCCTTCTTGCAAAAACGGCCTGGCGTTTAACACAAAACCCAAATGACTTGTGGGCAAAGGTCCTTAAAGGTCTATATTTCCCTGATTGCTCTTTCCTTGAGGCCACTAAAGGCCATAGAACCTCTTGGTGCTGGTCAAGTATCCTGGAAGGGCGGAAACTCATTAAAGATGATCTATGCTGGCAAATAAGCAATGGAAAATTGGCACGAGTATGGCAGGACAAGTGGATCCCTTCTCTTACATCCAAGCAATTGCTTACGGAGGATGAGGTGTTGAAAAAATCAGAACAAAAAGTTGTATCCCTCATCTCAAGCGACCATAGAAACTGGGACCTCCACTCACTAAGGCACTTGATTGATGATACCACCAGTGACGCCATAGCTGCCATCCCCCTCCCAGGGGTGCCCTCTGACGATAGGTTAATGTGGTCACTAGCAAGGAATGGACAATATACCGTGAAGCTTGGCTATCATCTAGCTAAAGCTGACCCTCCTGTGAACACGATGAGGATCGCTGGCCCCTCGGTTATGATTACTGATACAGTATGGAAACGCACTTGGAGGATACAGGTCATTCCACGTGTAACTTGTTTCATTTGGAGAATCCTGTCAAATTCCCTTGCCACCAACGAAGCCCTATTCAAAAGAAAACGAGGCAACTCAGCAATCTGTCCCATTTGCCATCACAAAAATGAGAGCACAGAACACTTGTTCTTCCATTGTTCATGGGTGAGATGCATCTGGTTTGGATGTAACTTATCTTTGAAATACAATCTTGAGCGAATTCAGAACTTTAAGGAATGGTGGATTGATTTCTTAGCTCCCAGTAACCCATTTACTGAGACTGATGTAGCATATATTTGCTGGCTCCTTTGGTATATTTGGAAAGGTAGGAATGATGTTGTATTTAATGGGGCAAGGCCGGATCCAGTGGGGGTAATTGATCGTGCAACACAGAACCTACAAGATTACTGTGGCGCTAACGGTCTTAACAAAGGTAGTGAAGCATCAGTAAAGGAGCAGCCAGCTGTAACTATATGGGAAGCACCTCCGAATAACGTTCTCAAAATTAATATAGATGGCAGCTTCCATGACAAGAAGAAGCTAGCAGCTATCAGTGCCATTTGTCGTGACCATTGGGGCAGCATGAAATGGGCCTTTGTGTACAAAGTGAAATCCCTCTCGGCATTTATGACCGAAGCTCTAGCCATGAAGAGAGCATTGATGTTAACCCAGGACTTGGGCAACAAAAACCTTATTGTGGAAACCGACTGTCTACTACTTGCGCAATGTATAGGGAAAAATCAACCAATCTAGTGTGAGTGGAAATCTCGGGGCATCATTGATGGCATCCTAGCGCCCTTAACTTCTGAACCCAGCTTTAGTGTTCAGTTCACTCCTCGAAAGGGGAATCAAGCAGCAGACACCCTCGCTGCTCTTACTGATAAGGGAGTGTGCCCTATTGGGTGGGTAGAGATACCCTTACCCCCTTTGCTTTCGGTACTGGAGGAAGATGCTAAGAACATTAGGAGTCAGAGGAACCATGTCCCCTCTCATCCCTGCTCTGTGGAACCTGGTTGATCCGTCTTAGAGTTTGAGTCTTTGTTTTCTTGTTGTTTGTTGCTTCTGGTGTGTTATTTCTTCGTTCCCTGTTAGTTTTTGTTCTCTAGCGGCTAGCGTTTCAGTCCAGTATACCTGGTGTGATCTCTTTTGATTGTATTAAGTGTTTTCTCTCAGTAATGAAAGTCATAGAATTGTTTAAAAAAAAAAAAGGTTACAAAAGCGATATCAAACTCGCGGTCTCTCACAATTATAAAGAAGTTTTCATGTCACCAGGTTACAATGTCATTGACTTCATCAATATAGAAATTAGATCATATCGTGTGAATTAATGTCTTTAAAATATCTGTATTATGCAAATTTTATACACACAAAAAAATGGTACTTTGATTTACGTCCTATTTATAAGTTCCCTTTGATCAAAAAATTTGATCCTATTTATAAGTCATCTTTTAGGTAATAAATGAGATTGTGACAATTTTGCCCATATTAATTATACCAATGAAAATAGAGAGAGAAGAAAAAGTTGAAAGATACTCATTCATAAATGAGGGCAAAGTTGAAAATTTACCCCACAATCATTGAGCTAACTAACCATCCTTGGTATGTGTGTTTTGGTCAAAAGGGACTTATAAATAGGATCAGAGTGGTATTATGTAATTTTCTCATTAATAAAGTTTTCAATGTGGGACATTTTCCCAATTTTCTTTCTTTTTAATTAATGGATTTTAAATTATATTTTGAAGCTTAGGAGCAAACAACATAATATATTATTTAATATGAGTCACGACTGGGGCACTGGCTCACCGTCACAGCCCATTTGATCTACGAACATAAATTTTTCTTTATGTTCTGGAGAAGTGGAGAACCCCTCGTAGTGAGGAGGAGAAAGAGTGTAAATTTGGATTTCATCATTTAAAGTCTTAAGTGGATTTTACCCAACACTATTAGTAATGTGGGATTGATTGATTGATGACTTTAAATTAATCAAAATACCATTCTAATTCAAAAATAACAGTTTAATATTCTTTCCAACTCAAAAATAAATACTCCCTCTAATCCTAATTATAGAACAATATTTTAAAGTTGGTTTTGGTCTTAATTATAGGATACCATTCTAATTTTTATCAATTTCTTCCTAAAATACTTCTATTTTATTCTCTCAAATGTGTTTGGTTTTTTGTAAGTATATGTATGTAGGTGAGTAGACTCTTCTAGTCAGTGAAACTTTTAGATATATATATGTGTGTGGGGGTGTATCTATGTATGTATATATGTGTGTCTACACACAAACACACACACGTGTGTGTACATACATACATGTAAGTATGTTTATATGTGTGTGTCTGTATATATGTGTATATATACACGTGTGTGTCTACACACAGATATATATAGATACACATGTGTGTGTTCACACACACATATATATATTTGTGTGTGTGTACGCATATATATATTTGTGTAGATATATGTACCCACACACAAATATATATGTATATATCTCCACACACACACATGTGTGTGTAGATATATGTACCCACACACAAATATATATGTATATATCTCTACACACACACAGTTAGACCATTATTTCAATTAGATAGTATGTCAAAAGGAAAATTCTAGGTCGAAGAGGTATGTGGCAGGAGCTGTTGATTCATTTTTACTGATATCATTTTAAATTTATATAAAGGCATTTTAGGAAATTGAGTAAAATTAACTAATTTAACTTCTTTTCTTAATCTCCCCAAAATCAGTTAAATATGTCCTATAATTAGGATCAGATGGAGTAATTAAATAAAACATTTGTGTTAAATTGTTGCGGTGCGGCTGCCGCATGGTTAGATCACTCTAATCTTCATATCAATATTAATATAAGACATATTTAAGAAATTAATTTTGGTTATAAATATAAAATATAATTTTTATATTTGTTAATATTTTCTTGATTTAGCCTAACTGATATTTCTTCAACAATAATCAATGAGAAGAAGGAATAAGGGAATTAAGGTAGTTTTTTTTTTTTGCTCAAAGGAATTAAGGGAGATGAGTAGGGTGTTATAGACAATAAATGTCATACTTCCTCCGGTTCTAAATATAAGACAATTAACTTTTCTAAAGAGACTAAGAAAACTAATTAAATTACTTTAAAATATTTTTATTTTTTCCCCAAACTAATTAGTTTGACTAATAAACTTATATATAATATAATAATACACAATCTATGATATAATTAAGTAACTTATTTAGCTTCCATAATCTCTCAAAAAAAAGTTAGTTATGTCCTATATATAGCACCGGAGGGAGTATTAACTAATTTAATTAACTTCATTAATCTAATTAAATTATATAAATTTGCCTTAATGATAGGGGGGGGACTATCCTCCGTTTAAAGTATTTGAATTTTATGGTTTTTTATTCGGCGTTGGTCAAAACAGTAATTCAAGGTTAGGAAAAAAAAAATTACAACACACACATCTAATTAACACATTCAAGTCAAAATTAGTCTATATAAACACAAGAGTATGGAAAAAGATACATTCAGGCATTCCCAGTTCATGCAGCAGTAGTGTTAGTGTTAATCCATGAAGCACGGACACTCATATTTTTTAAAAATATGCGTGTTGGACACTCCTATTTTTTTAAAAATATGCGTGACTTTGAATATTATTGAATTTATGATGAAATTTTCTTTTGTATTTTTTTTTTTTAAAATAAGGAGGCAAGGCTTTTATGACGAGGTCGAATCTAAAATGAGCCAAAGTTAGAGACTAGGATTTTAAGAAATATTAAACTTGAATGTAAATTATAATATATATATTTAATATCAAAACATGTCGAAATTTAGATTTTTTTAGGATTAATGTGTCGGAGTGTCGAGTCGTATCTCGTGTGAGTGCAACATAGGTGTTAATCACTAAAATTAAAATGTCTCAACTTTATATCAGGCATCATGTCTTGAAACAGCGTTATTGTTAACACTAATAAATAAAAATCCTTTTTAATTAGTTGGTTTCCTGAAAAGCTTCAAGATTGGGGAATGTTATTTTCTCCTTTTATTTCTTAAACAAATGACATCAACACTAGTTCCAGGCAGACCACCGTATCATTGTTAATTGTGAAGACACGACCTTCCATGTCAGCTTTAATTCAGAGAAACATTTTATTCTATATACTCTTGAGAGACTGAAATGAGAAATTAAAGAAAAATAAAGAACATCGATCTAATAACATTAAGACAACACTGTATATACTTCTGAAGAACCACAGAAACTCTCACACTTCTCTGCTCCTTCTCTAGTTTAGTGAATGAAAATGAGTACCATGAAAGAGAGATAGATGATTCAATCAACCATTTAAGGCTGAAACAGCTTATCCTTACAGGTACATTTCCATGAAAGGAGATAGTAAGGATCATCATCTTCCCCACGAGACCACACTTTGAACAAACCCTTGTTATTATTACTATTCTTCTTCCTCTGGTGATGATCAAGAGTCACAAGTGTAGCCAAACATGGCCTACACTTCATGCACTTGTTCACACAACTTGGAGGCTTTGACCCTATCACCTTCTTGCTCTCTTCCTCTATATCCCTCTCTGTACTACCTGCTCACACAAAAGTGATCAACCCAACCAAAATAGTACTTTGAGACAGCAATGAAGGAAGAAAGAAGATTTTGAGACAAACAGAAACTATGATGAAGGGCAAAGACCAAAAGTAACAGAATCAGATAGATAAATTAAAGGGTAATATCTTTTTACCTGATTTGGTAGGCAGAAGTAGAAGTGTGAGGAAAAAGATGAAAAGCAGAGTGACTGAAACTTGCACTCCATGTAGAAGGTAGGTTTTAGTTCTACAAGGTGAAGCCATGGGAATTGAATGTGATGTAAGTCACAGTGAAGTGAAGGCAAAGATGAAAATATGTATTTATGATAAGGGAAAAGGAAGAAAGAAACAGTGAAAGGCGTGATTGGTCTGTGTTTGTGTTGGAAACTTTGAATTGAAATGTTGTGTGTGAAGAGTGACGGGATGAAAGAGAGAAGGGTGTTAAGTAGAGTGATGTTTCCTGGAGGAGAGACAGAGACCAGATTTCATGGCCATCACTTCACCAATCAAAAGTGAAGTGTGTTTTTGGGGAAATGGTGAAGTTAGTGGTGAAATAGAACAGTGAAGAGACAGTGAATATATTAAGAAGACAAGGAAATGAACGTTGGGTACATCAATGACTTTTTTGTTTGGCACCAAATTACCCTCTTGCTTTTGTATTTTCCTTGTTCCCTTATTCAGCCAAATTGTTGGGTTGACCTTTTGACCCTCAAGAAGAACACGTGTCCATTGTGAACTTCAGAGAGTGGGAGAGGACGAAGGTGAAAAAAGTTTCTTTTTCAGTGAGTAATTTTGCCTCTGCCATTTGATAGGGATGCATGAGAGATGAAAGGTTTTATTATGATGATAACTATATGATGAATTGATGATGATGGGCAACTAAAAAAGTTATTATTATTTTTAAAGTCTGGTTCCCACTAGCACCTGATATAAATGAGAAATTTTCTATTTTGTGAAATGTGTACTTTTTCCTTAAAGTTTGCTAATGACATATGAATGGAATGAGTTTCTTTACTTTCAAATGTTTTATATTAAATGTTTTCTTGTTCTGGTAAAAAAAAAAAAAATTAAATAATCTCTTGTCTGGGAGTGAATTTATAAACTAGTGAATAGTGGTGCATTCTTAATGATAAAAATGCAAGCTTTAGACATGTTATCATTTTTCAATAAATTAAAAAACACACCCAAAGGTGGAATTCGCCGAGTTGGAATACAAAATACAAGCTTTCGTATTAATAAAACATGAGTAATGATTAAAATCAAATCTTTTGTATGAAGATTAAAAAAAAAAAATCTTTACCATATATAAATAAGAGTACAAAAATAATTGGAAAAACGACATGAAAATACGGTCAAAATTGGTAAACAAAAATAAGTATATTAAATTTCAATAATTTTAAAGAGACTGATTTAAATTTTAGATAGATATAAGAAATTACCTAACTACCCACACTTTCTTAACGTTGCATGGTCTGATGAGTCGGGGTGACATCCTGCGTCTCGTAAAGTGCCATGTTGGCGTCCTATGGCTTGAGGACTGGTGGTGAATACCAATGTCCAAAAAAGGGGACCGAGGTAATAACCTCCGGTCCTAAGAGCGCCGCGGTAAGAACCGACGACCAATGGGTCCGAGGTGGTAACCTCCTACCCTAGGAATGCCGTGGTGAGGACCGACGACATAAGGGTCCGAGGTGGTAACCTCCGCCCTAGGAATGCCGTGGTGCGCTTCCGGGTTGGCCTGAGGGTGGCGGGGCGCCTTTGGACGAGGCCCCTTCCAAGCTAGAAGTTCTTTTCTTTTATTCTTCCTTTTCCTTTTGTTTCGGCGTAAGATGCCGGTTTTGTGTGTACTTTTGAACAATTAACCTTATGAATGAAAATTCAAGTAATTGGTCCATTGTGTACTTTTAACTTTATGCATAAACTGCACATAGTCAAGTTCTAGACCGGGCCAGGGTCTTTAAGTAATTAGAGTCCGCTTAGTACTCTTCTGGTGTCAAAAACCAGGTGCATGAGTAGGGGTGTCTAAATATACCACGCTACGAGGTTCGGAGTCGTTATCCGGGATTTTAACCAGGTAAGGGCAAATTGTCACATGCTCATCCGTGGTCGTCGTCAGGACACACTTTGACCAAGTGGACTCGATCGGTTCCGATATGACTATTCGCCTTCTTACTTAGGTGTCAATTTCGATGCATCAAAATATATACCGGTGCCCGGGCCTCGGTGTGATTCACGGCGTATGGACCTCGGTGTCGATTCCGCTTATTCAAATAATCATTTAAGCACTCTTAGAATTGAACATTCGGTTAATAAACCCTTTATTAATTCTATAGATGATTAGCTTTGTAAAGTGACTTTGCGGCCAATTTGCCATCTCTGGCTTTTTTTGTTACTGACGTCGGCCCTTCGTAGGACTAGGTCTCCCCAGTCGAATACCCTGGGCCTGACCTTTCTGTTGTGTTTGGCCGTGATGAGTTGTTTGGCCGCCATGTCTAGGCCGTGCGCCGTGGTTCATCTTTGCTTCCGTCAAGACTTTACGCCGAGCCCGAGTTTTAACCGGGATCGGTGTAACCGGGCTCATGCGTTCTTCTATTTTTGGAGGTGTACGGGCCTCGGTGTCGTTTCACGGGCTTATGGACCTCGGTGTCAATACAAGGGCTGATGACAAATGCCTCGTGTCATTTAAGGAAGTCTTGGAAGCGACCGAGTTGCAAAAGCTTACGTGGACGGCTTTGCTTAACCGGAAGCCGGTTCGATGGCCCTCGGCATCCTTTGTTCAATGTATCCGGGTTCCAACTAGGGAACACTACCGGTTTATCCGAGTTTTGAACCGACCATGGAGAGGCGGATTTAATCTTTTTTTCAGGTGTTACCGAGTTCGAACCGGTTATGGAAACGTGGATTTAACCGTATGACTTTATCTCGCAAAACTCTACACGAGCCCGGATTTTAACCGATTTGGTTTAATCGGGGTCCTTCTTCAAGACTTGGCACAGAGCCCAGATTTTAACCAGGTTCGGTGTAACCGGGGTCTGCCTTCAAGATTTTTCATGGAACCCGGATTTTTACTGGATTCAGTGTAATCGGGTTTACTGCATTCTGGGTGTTGTAACCCGACATTCATTAGTCCATTATGGGTGTCGTAACCCGGACTTCGTTTATCCAGTATGGGTGTCGTAACCCTGAATTTGTTTATCCATTATGGGTGTCGTAACCCTGAATTTGTTTATCCATTATGGGTGTCGTAACCCTGAATTTGTTTATCCATTATGGGTGTCGTAACCCTGAATTGGTTTATCCATTATGGGTGTCGTAACCCTGAATTTGTTTATCCATTATGGGTGTCGTAACCCTGAATTGGTTTATCCATTATGGGTGTCGTAACCCTGAATTGGTTTATCCATTATGGGTGTCGTAACCCTGAATTTGTTTGTCCATTATGGGTGTCGTAACCCTGGACTCGTTTATCCGTTCTGTTGTCCCCTGCACCGTAGTTCTGTCTTTGAGCCGCGGGATGTGTTGATTTACCAACCCGGATCGATTGTTCGTGATTGCCTGGATTGCTCGCGTCTTGACCCGAGATTCCGGGTTTTAACTTAACACCAAGATTCCGGGTTTACATACTCTAACACCGAGATTCCAAAGTTGAGATACTCGAACACCGAGATTCCGGTTTATTATTTCTGGATTCATACATGTAAATAGACTTGGTGGGATTGCGGTTGCAACACTGAGCCTAAGTTTTAACCGGATTGGTGTACCAGGGTCCGTCTTCAAAACTTTGGCAGAGCCGGGATTTTAACCAAATTTGGTGTAACCGGGATCCGTCTTCAAAACTTTGGCGAGCCGGGTCCTAACCGATTCGGTGTAACCGTGGTATGCCTTCAAATTTACTCTGAGTAGGGATTTTAACCGATTCGGTGTAACCGGTCCGTTTTCAAAACTTTGGCAGAGCCGGGGTTCTAACCAGATTTGGTGTAACCGGGGTATGCCTTCATCCCTTTCGTAGGGACAAAACTCCACGATTTATCCGGGTCCAATTGAGGAGCGCGGATTTGTCAGTATATAATAGACTTGAACATGATTTTCTAAACGGGCTTATGTACCTCGGATTCCTACATGTTTAAAGATTTGGAGGCCGTAGCTGTCATTACACGGATCTCGGACTTTAACCGATTCGGTTTTTCCGAGTCCGCTTTCAACTTTTGCACGGAGCCGGTATTAACCTGGATTAAATTTAATCGATATGCCGACCCGACTTTCGGTGTGCATAATTCAAGCCTACTATATGACATCATAATTTATGTATGTAATACATATATAAAAAATGAAATGGGTCCTACCATGTGAGAGCTAAGATAGGCATGATAAGAATAAATGTCTTCCTGCGACTGACTTCTAAAGCCATACAAATGATAATAGGAAAGCATACCTTTAAATTGATATAACTTCTAAAACACTTTAAATTGGCATGGGTTTGCTCTGAATCGACAAGAAATACTATGCAATTGAATTGCTCCGTGCGACTCCATGATTTGCAGAAGTTTCACTTTAGTCCCTCTGCGAAACTTTTTGAGATTTTCACTTAGGTCCCTGTGAGAAACCTTTTGAGATATTCGTTTAGGTCCCTGTGAGAAAATTTTTAAGAGTTTCACTTAGGTCCCTGTGAGAAACTTTCAGTTATTGCAGAAAGGTCCCTGAACAAACTTACGCTTTGACTGTGAGTTTCTTAGGTCGGTTTATGAGACGAAAGCAGCTTTAAACTGAGAGTTCCAAACAGGAAGCGAGTTCCAGATCAACCGAGAAAGGAAGTCTGACCAGGGAGCCGAGCTAGGGCTGGAATACCAATCTTCATGCTTGATCGAGATCAATGTCGAAGCCAATCAATCCCGCTTTTTGAGGAATCAGAAAAACTAGCATCGTATCTCTGACCAAGTTGATCCCCGACGAATCTTTAGAGGAACCGACGAATCAGAAAAACCGCTTTTTGAGGAATCTCTGGAGGAACGACGTCGGTGGGCACTTCCACTTCCATGTTCCACCGCCCATTAGATTCTCCCATCAGGTAAAGAGCACTCCCCGCGTCGGGATCACACAGCCGAAAGAACACATCAGCATCGTCGGTAAGGGCCTTAACAAGAGCGCTTCTACGAGCGCTGAAATCAGCTAACCCTTCAACCAGGCCGCAAGAGTTGCAGAAATACATACTCTCTGGGGTTATGATTGTCGCCCATCAATGATACCGGGGGCAGTGGGCACGGCATAACATAGAAACAATCCAAATTCAATCGCTTCTATCTGAAGAATTCATGCACGCTGCCCGGATCCTGTTGCTTAGGACGTATTCCATTCTAAATGCATGATGGGCACCTGATCGGATCCTGTCGATGGCTCAGATATGTATCCCAATCTGAATGCATGTGTGTTAATCGTTCCAAAATTTTTGCTGCGTCCATGTCACAAACCCTAACCATAAAACTTTATGATTATTCGTTTGGCAGTTGTAAATTGAAATATTGACCATCTTTGGTCATGGGAATCGGAATTTATCGTTCCCCACGGTCGGCGCCACTGTTCTGGCGTAGAACCAGAACCCTAGCCCTGATGGGGCTAGGATGTTGATGTTGGTTGGGACTTGACCTAGGAGTGATTCCTAGGGCCTACGTACTCCGAAGAGGGATCAAAGTCCACGTAGTTCGAGGAGGATTGGAGGCGTTTAGCCAAAGGGAGTGGGGTGTGTGCTTTCACGTAGTGCAGTATATGCAATTGAGAGAGAGTAGAGCGTAGAAGATGTGTACCTTTAGGGTTTAACTCGTATTTATAGAGCTGTACTGTTGGTCTTGGGCTCATGGGCCCTCTACTTGTGATAGAGATTTCCCTTGATTATCTCCTTGATTGTAGGTTGGTTATGATCTTATCTGATCTGCTGGTGATCATGATAGATCTACCTGTTATTGGGCCGCATCATTAATGGGCCTTATATAAATCCGTAACACTTTCTATCAAATTAAAAATTATCACACACCCCTTGCCGGTCGCCAGTCACTACAGCTCCAGTGCCGGTCATTGGAGGTGGTGATCATCATCACAACTCTGGTAACTTTGCTAGCGGCCAGTCACCAGAGCTCTGGCGATGTCATATATTTTTTTAAATTTCTCAAACAAAATTCGTTAATATATATACTGAAATTATTAATATAGATAATTAAGTTGTAAATAAGGTACACCAGAGCTCCTACGGTCTCATAATTTTTTGAATTTCTTAAGTAAAAGTCGTCAACATAGTTATTTGAGCTGTTAATATAGATACTAAAATTGTAAATAAGGTCGACCGAAGCTCTGGAGGTCTCATATTTTCTTGTATTTCTAAAGAGAAAGTCGTTTATATAGATCCTTGAGTTATTAGTATAGATACTAAATTTGTAAAAAATATACGAGACTATCGGAACTCCGGTTGACCTTATTTACAACCTTGGTATCTATAATAACAATTTAAATATCTATGTTGACGACTTATATTTGAGAAATCCAAAAAAAAAATATGAGACCGCGCAGATCCCGGTGAATCTTATTTACAACTTTATTATCTATATTAACAATTTCATTATTTATATTAATAACTTTTGCTTGAGAAATTCAAAAAAGCATGTGAGACTGTCAGAGCTTTGGTGGCTGGCTGCCGGCAAGAAGGTCACTAGTGCTTCAATGACGGCCGCCATCTCTAGTCACCGCCGTCGGAGCTCCAATGGCCAACAGCGGGCAAGGGGTGTGTGAAAGTGAGGGTAGTTATGTAATTTCTCATATTTATCCAAAATTCAAAATTTTAAATCAGTCCCTTTGGAATATTGGAATTCAACATATTTATTTGTCTTTTACCATTTTTATAGTATTTTTCTATCTTTTTTCTAAAATAATTTTAAATGTATATATATTAAATAATATTAATAATAGTCTTTTGCTTGTGAGTGAAATTATGACTAGTAATTCATTTTTAAAGATGAAAGTACTAGCATTAGACATGTTACGATACTATCATTTTTCAATAAATAATAATAAATAAATAAATAACATGTCCAACCCACTAAATGTGTGTTTAGGATAGAGATAGTGTTTGAAAAGTGATTTATTTGGAATATGACCTATGAAAACTTAAGATTGGGTAAAATTTAGATTATGTAAGAGTAAATACCCTTTTTGGTCCCTGGAAAACACACGGATGCCCTTTTTGGTCCCTGAGTAAAGGAAATGTCGTTTTGGTCCTTTTTAGGGACTAAAAATGACCTTTTTGGGAATTTATGAGGGATTAAAATGTCCAAAAAAATGTCCAAAAGGACTCAAATGGACCTTATTTTTCCATTTTAGGGACCAAAAAATGACTTCTTTTTTTTCAGGGACCAAAAAGGGCGTCCGTGTGTTTTCCAGTGACCAAAAAGGGTATTTACTCATTATGTAATGTTACGGATTTATATAAGGCCCATTAGCGATGCGGCCCAATAATAAGGGGATCTATCATGATCGCCAACAGATCAGATAAGATGATAACCAACCTACAATCAAGGAGATAATCAAGGGAAATCTCTATCACAAATAGAGGGCCCATGAGCCCAAGACCACCAGGTACACTCTATACATACGAGTTAAACCCTAAAAGGTACACATCTTCTATCTCTACGCTCTCTCTCAATTGCATATACTGCACACAGAGCACACACCCCACGCCCTTTGGCTAACAGTCATCCAGTATCCTCGAACTACGTGGACTTTGATCCCTCTTCAGGGTACGTAGGCCCTAGGAATCGCTCCTAGGTCAAGTCCCAATCAACATCAACATCCTAACCCCTCAAGGCTAGACAATCTGTGTTCTACACCTGCAATGCAGTGGCGCCGTCCGTGGGGATCGATAAACTTCGATTCCCATGACCAAAAATGGTCTATACAAAAAGCAAAATCTCCCAAGACAAAGACGCAAGCAAATCTGTGCGGTGGAAAGTCAAAATTAAGGGAGCTATTCGCATCTCTATCTCTACAAAGCGACAATTAGAGAAGAAGAAGCAGCAATCAAATCCCTTTACACAAGGGGAAGGAGAAATAAATTTTCTCGAAAATACGTCCAAAACAAACAAAGAGAAACCCAATAAAGCAATATATGTACATTTAGAAAAGAGGGGTTCAACCAATTATGAATGTGGTTAAGCCTCGTTACCCCTTCCGCATTTTCCCTCGTTGCCACCTTGTCCAACGACAGCTTTGAAATCGCATCCTGCAATCAATCAATTTATCAGATTAATGGAATTGTCGGTCGACAGAATCACCGAAAAGGGAGACATAGTTATTTACTTTGAGAATATCAGCGAGTGTGGTCTTTTCAGCATTGTCTGGGAGGCGGGCATTGAGGGTGGCCGCAGATCGAGCGGCACGCAACACCGCCGGGGACAATGGTGGTACGGCCGATGGCTCTCTTTCGGCTGCCTGAATTGCGGCGGCATCACCCCACTCCACAGGCCTATCTCTGCGACTGCGGATTTGAAGAGCAGATTTCCCGTGATTCACCGCGAATTTCGTGGATCCATGGCGCCGAGAGATGAGCGGGTATGATGAATTGCAAAAGCATCCGAATTCATCGACAAAGCCATTAACGCGAAGTCCAAAGAGATTCCTTTGCCCTCTAATTTCAACCCCGAGGTATGTATATTCTCTGGTCTAAGCAAACCTACACCGAAATTGTGGCATCTCAGTATCCTTTTTCACAATGGAGTTGGAAACGAACACAAGGCCAATATGGGGAAAACCTTCGCGAGTTCGGATCGTAGATGGAGAGTTGGTCTGCTGCTCCAAAATGATTCACTCTATCCATTATTCAAATCCTTCGATGCTCGAGTGAGGGTTGGAGAAGACAAGTCGACCGACTGCCTTGAAACTCTTAAAATTTACACACAGGGACCTAAATGAAAACCTAAAAAAGGTTTCTCACAGGGACCTAAGTGAAAATCTCAAAAGGTTTCATAAAAGGACCTAAGTGAAAGCCTCAAAAGGTTTCATAAAGGGACCTAAGTGAAAATCTCAAAAGGTTTCATACAGGGACCTAAGTGGAACTCCTAAAAGGTTTTGGAGAGGACTGAAATAAAATGCGGACCCCGGTTACACCATATTTGGTTTAAACCCCGGCTCCGCATGAATTTTTTGACGGCGGACCCCGGCTACAGTATCCTAGGTAACATCCCTAAGCTCAAAGACCTGAACTACCGGTCTGGGGCAACACAATTGGATAAACCAGTCCAGGGTTACGACACCCATAATGGAAGAAATTGATAAAAATTTCTGAGTATCCTGGAAATTGATAGGCCGAAGAAAGGGTTTAAGTATCCTCAGAAGAAATTGATGATCCTCGAAATCAAGATTTTCATGATTCGATTCTCCTTGCTCGCTGAGGAAGTACTGCGCAAATTGTTCAGTTCCTCTGCTCTTCGATAATGAAGGGGGAAGATGGCCAGGCAGAGAATCTTCATTCCTTGACCGAGATACATCCAGCTTGGAAGCAAGGGCCTCGGCAGATGGTGACGATGACGTTGGCATGCAGAGCATCGGAGCCGAGATCAAAGTTTTTGAAGGAGGGAACCGGGTTCAACAGAACAATGCCGAGATTATGGATTTTGAAGAAGGACTCGCTACCTAAAGTCCATTGCTTGTAACCGACAAGAGTGACAGGAGAAACCTCGGTCAAGTTGCGGCAGAGACCCTACGTGTAAGGATCATATCACCGATCTGGCAGCAGTTCCTTTATGATTTCATCAAACCGAGATACAATACCGGGATGGAACCAAATGCCGAGATGCCGCAAAGTTCCAGGTTTGAATTGTGGGGGATGCTTGGTCTGTAAAAGTGGTGTCGGGATGCCCTGTCATATACAAGACCGAAACCAAATTCTAAAAAGCATGGATATCTCAACTGACAAGGCCGAGATTATTTCCAGGAGGATTCCGTGTCGCTTATTCAGTTGAAGATGGAGGGATGCATGGTTTGAATGCTTGAACTGATCCATTGCCGACATTCCATCAAAGCCGAGATCACCGAACCGAGATTCAAAACTTTAACACGCCGCCGTTGAAAGGCATTAAGTGCCATATCACCACCACTTGCAAGGATATTAGCGCATGTGCGGAGTCCGCACACGTTAAAGCGTGATATGTACATGGTAGGCTCCATGAGGAGACTTTGTTGCTGTTTCATAGCCATCAATTAATGGCTTTGGAGCCAAGTCAACCTATTGTTTCATCTGATATTAGCGCATGTACATGGTCTGCCATTTTTTAAACATGTCCCGATTCAGTAAATTGCAGCAACTTCTGGGCGAGCACTTGTTCGGTTTGTATGAAGCAGCAACTAGAGCTGTCAGATAAATGTCCTGATAGAATGCCAAGAGAATATACAAGGAGTCAGATAAATGACCACTCTGTATATGGCAATTACACTTGGCAGTCAGAAATAATGATTCTGCCGCAAAAGACCCTTTCAAGCAGCTTTTCCAGTAGAAAAGGAGATTAGATGCTGTGGCTCTATGTACCAGGAGGAAGGGCATCAAACTGGATTTGGATCGTGAGTTCGAACAAAGCAACTTCACATACAACAATTACATGAGCATTCGACACCTGGATGTTCACATGCAACAAGATACACTCGGTGCCGAGATGGAACCCTCCTGGAATGTTCTCCAACAATCAAACCTTTGTTCTCAGTTTTCCACCTGGAGATCCTGAATCTTTTGTGGCCATGAGAATTAAATGCCGCGGACAACTTGAATACCATTTTGACATAGTGAGGTCTCAACCGCCACGTGTGGTGCGTGATTGATGGAATTTATAAGAAGACCTTTTCAAGGTCTAGCTAGTATTGGAGAAATTGCATGTAAGCCGCCTCTGGGATCCAATGGAGATTGAAGGGCTACAATTTGCAGTAAGTTCTGTATTAGATGTTTCTTCCTATCATGCTGACCAAACTTTTTGAGGAGGCAGCATCCAGCTTCCCATCAAGCAGAGTTGTCATATACAACCAATTCTGTCCCCATTGCTGCTGCGGTTATATCTTTGGTTTCATACTTTCACAATCCTTGCCAAGCCAAGAAATTCAGCATTCAATTTCTTATGGAAGTCTTAATATAGTTCCAATATTATGTGATGGCTTGCAACACATCACATGGAATTTTCATCCCCCAGAATTTGAAGATTTTGCAGCTGATGCATCCTTTCTGGACATGCGGTCTCCTGATCAATTTAAAAGCCTTTTGGGGGTGGTTCCTACCATCTCAGATCCAATAGACTTGCTCTGTGACAATAGCGGCGTTATTGCGCAAACCAAGGAGCCTAGGTCACATTAAAGGACCAACCATATACTCAAGCGATTTCATCTTATCAGAGAAATCAATGATAGAGGTGATACAAAAAAATTATTATGCAAAGTACCGGGAGAAAGAAAGTCATTGTACTTTAGATGTTTGTATTTAAAGTATTCTCCTTTAGTTATCATTCCATTTGCATGTTTATAATGATAACTCGATCCTTGGATATATCTTATAGATTATCCTAAATGTCCCCGGTCGGTCATCTACGCGGAGTGAAGATGAAATAAGACCAATGATGACTTTAATGAGTATGGAGATACGAGTCAAAGTCATGGGCACTTGTAAGAGTACAAGGTGCCGGACCGACCCACTATGAGAAAGCCGCATGGAATAAGTCATAAGCTTTTCTCATGTATAACCGCCACAACGCCCTTTGACTCCGAGATCATGGATTCCTACATGATGAGTCACGGTCTTTGACCTAGTCAAAAGTCCCTTTGATCGGGTGATGATAAAGGCTAGGATCGGGATCAGTGGTTCTCATGCGGAGGAATGTGAGTGGTCAAGATGGGATTTGTCCCTCACATTTGTAGAGAGATAATACTGGGCCCCTCGATGAGTGAGTCTAAGAAATGTATGGCCATACTACGATGGAAAGGAGTTTCCATTTCAATTGTTAGACTACTCAAGAATCAAGAAAGTAATGGTCAAAAACATGAAGTTGACATTTTCCATGCCTCATCCTTGACCAAATTATCGCGTGACAAAAGGGACGTGACATGGTTGTACGATAGGTTATATCGCATAAACAATGACGTTGATCCTCTTACTAAGCCGCTTGCACAAGTAAAACATGAGCGTCATGTTAGGGCAATGGGAATTAAGGTAATTAATGATTGCACCTAGTGCAAGTGGGAGTCTGTTGGAAATTATGCCCTAGGGGCAAGTCATTGTACTTATCAACATCCCCATATGAATTGGGTAGTCGCAATGTCTTGCTAGAGGCCGCTTGCGACTTGTGGGTTAGGTACATGCATTGGCCCGCCGCCAATCTCATGTGGGCCTACGGTGGTCGCACACAAGAATGGCTCAACACGAGCAAGAGTGTCCAGATTCATTGAATCTTAAATGTGTTTAAGATTTAATGAATACTTATTTAATCTAGGATGTGTGTCTATATATATATGCATATATAAATATATTAAATTCGAAAATAATAATGATATTATTTATTGACAATAATATTATTATATATAGTATTTAATTTATTTGATAAATTAAATAACTATAATAAATTGAGATATTGTATCTCAGAACCGAGATATCGGATCTCATTTTAAATTAAATATAATGATATCATATCTTGATTTAATATATATTAAATTTGAAAATAATAATGATATTATTTATTGATAATAATATTATTATATATAGTATTTAATTTATTTGATAAATTAAATAACTATAATAAATTGAGATATTGTATCTCGATTTATTTTTCGAATAAAGATATTGCATATCGATTTAATTTGAACCGAGATATCGGATCTCATTTTAAATTAAATATAACGATATCATATCTTGATTTAATTTATAAATATAAATTAAATCGTAGGGCTTTTAATTCGATTAAATAAATAGATTTGATTAGATCTATCGATAGATTTAATTAATATTTTTTAATCTAGATTCAAAATTTGTTTTGAATATAATACGCCTGCAAGGTTTAGAAAAACCTACGGGACATTTTATGTCGAGCGTATTAGAAAGCCGCGAAAAACCCTAGAAAGAAAAAGAGAGAGACACACAGTTCAGAGGCGCTAGCCCGCTTCCATTCGTGTTTGTGAAGGCTGTTCGTGTGGATACCGGTAGAGGAAGGCGATTCTAAAGAGTCGGCTTCTGCTGATTGAGAAGGTAGCCCACCAGTTCAAATCGTTCTGCAAAGGTACGATTCGGGAAATTGAAATTATTTTCAAAAAAAAAAATTCGTTTTTATTAAATTATATTTATTAAAACATGAAGTTATTTTGATCATGTAGGATATCCCTTATAGATGATTATCATATATAGCGAGATTTTAAATCATGAATATAAATTAGAGAATTTATATCATGATAACTTTAACCATAATATTTTATTGCATAACTGTATGAATTAAATATATGGTGTAATTTAGAGTTTTAATTATGTTTCTAGATTTTACAATCACTCATAATTAATTTAGAATTTTTAATTATGGTATTGATTAGATCACTCATAATTAATTTAGAATTTTAATTATGTTTTGATTAGATCACTCATAATTAATTTAGAATTTTAATTATGATTTGATTAGATCACTCATAATTAATTTAGAGTTTTAATTATGTTTTGATTAGATCACTCATAATTAATTTAGATATTATATGAGATACAATAGTGATTGCATTCATATAAGTATAATTAATAGGATTAATCTAATTATACCCTCTAAATAAAATCTTAAGTCATAATGCCACCAATAAATGAATACTTGTCAAAACCTAGATCGCCCATTTGTATGTTCCACCAAAGTGGATGCATCCGAGTTATCTTGGTGAGACAAGAGTGAGTAATGGTGATACTCAATATTCATTATTGTCCGGACTTAATTGAGATTATCAAAACGGTTTTGGATCTCAAGGCATTAGATGGGATTAAACATGACACGTCATATGATGATTGAATCCCATAAAGATCTAAGAGTTACATATGATGTAATTGGCAAGGGGTTTGCCTACCTAAATAACTTAATTTAAGCGTCCTGCCAAAGCGGACTTAAATTTAAGCCAAATATGGATCTTAGCCCACTAATTATAATGAGGGTTCTTAATTCAAAGGGAGGTTACTACTTAAACTTTGCATATCTTTAGTTGTAGAATCATGTAGTCTAGTAATACTTCAACACCATCAATGCGATCAGTCCTTAAGAAGGACGAACTTGATGAGACAAACTTTCTTGACATGTTTGGGAACTTAAGCGTTGATCCTAAACACGAAAGAAAAGAGTATCTCATCAATCAACCCATTCTTGACGAGCCTTCAGCTGCTGATCCAAGAGCTTAGACTGATGCTTATACGAAGCATAAAGATGACTCCGTGGATACAGGATGCCTGATGCTTGCCACTATGCTTCTAGACCTCAATAGAGATCTAGAACATGTGGAGGCCTCTGAGATGATTGTTCATCCTACGGAAATGTTCCAGTAACGTGCAAGGCAAGAGAGGTATGAGACCACAAAGGCCTTTCATTCCTGCAAGATAGAGTCTGCTTCTTTTACAATGAACTTGGTCATTTGAAAAGAAATTGCAAACTCTACCTCGAAGATCTGGACAAGAACAAGAAGGATAGCGGGCTATCGCTTAAAGTATCTATGTCATAGATATTCGTTTTTCTACTTCCTCAACATGGGTATTGGATACTACATGTGGATCTCACATTTGAATAAATGTAGGATCTCAAGGACAACAGAAAATTGAATGGACATATCTATGACATAACTAGTAAAAGGTTCAAGTCAAATGATTTGAATCCGACCTATCTATGGCATTGTCGTCTAGGCCATATAAATGAGAAACGCATTTCGAAACTCCATAAAGATGGATTTCTTAACTCATTTGATTTTGAATCAATTGATACATGCGAGTCTTGTTTATTGGGAAAGATGACAAAGGCACCTTTTACTGGACACAATGAGAGAGCCACCAATTTATTGGGCCTCATACATACTGATGTGTGTGGACCAATGAATACATCTCGCGAGGAGGTCATTTGTACTTCATTACATTTATAGACGATTTCAGTAGATATAGATATATCTATTTAATGAAACATAAGTCGGAATCTTTTGAAATGTTCAAAATATTCCAAAATGAAGTGCAAAATCAACTTGGCAAAACAATTAAGACACTTCGATCAGATCGGGGTGGTGAATATTTGAGCCAAGAGTTCATTGACCATCTTAGGAGTTGTGGGATCGTCTCGCAACTTACTCCTCCAGAACACCTCAATGGAATGGTGTTTCGAGCGGAGGAATCGAACTCTATTAGATACGTTTCGATCTATGATGAGTCAAATAGATCTTCCACCATCCCTTTGGGGCCATGCCCTAGAAACAGTTGCGTTCACACTAAACCGTGTTCCGTCAAAGGCAGTTGAAAAGACACCATATGAGATATGGACTGGGAAGAAACCCAGTTTGTCATTTCTTAAAATTTGGGGATGTGAGGTTTATGTCAAACATCAAGCCTCTGATAAATTATCATCCAGATCCTCAAAATGCCTTTTTGTGGGGTATCCTAAGGAAACTAAAGGATACTATGTCTACAATCCCACCGATCACAAAATGTTTGTTATTCGGAATGGTGTCTTTTGGAAAAAGAGTTTATCTCTAAAAGAACCAAGTGGGAGTAAGGTGAACCTCGAAGAAGTTCAAGAGTCACAAGACGACATAGAACCACAGATGGAAAACGGAGAAGACTCACAACAAGTTGTTGAGCCTACTCATGTAACACAAGACCCACGAAGGTCCGATAGAACACGACTACAGCCTCAGAGATATGGATTTCTGATTACTGGAAGCCGTGATGTTTTGCTCATTGAGCACAATGAGCCAACTACCTATCGCGAGGCCATGGTGGGACCCAACTCCGAAAGATGGCTTGGTGCCATGAAGTCTGAAATGCAATCCATGTACGACAGTGAGGTATGGGCCTTAGTCGATCCACCAAGGTGTAAAACCGTTATGCAAGTGGGTTTTCAAAGAGAAAACTGACATGGATGGCAAAGTAAATATCTTCAAGGCATGACTGGTTGCAAAAGGATTCACCCAAACTCATGGTGTAGACTATGATGAAACCTTTTCCCGCTTGCAATGGCCAAATCAATTAGAATCCTTCTTGTCATTGCATCATATTATGACTATGATATATGGCGATGGACGTCAAAACAACCTTCCTTAATGGAAATCTCCTTGAGGATGTGTACATGACACAACCTCGAGGTTTTTGTGCGTCCAAAGGATTCTAGTAAAGTATGTAAGCTTCAAAGGTCCATTTATGGATTGAAGCAAGCATCTCGGAGTTGGAATCATCGTTTTGATGAAGTAGTCAAAGAGTTTGGATTCATTCAAAACATTGATGAACCTTGTGTTTACAAGAAGGTTAGTGGGAGCACAGCTTGTATTTCTAGTGCTTTATGTTGATGACATCCTACTCATTGGGAATGACATTCCTACCTTGCAGAGTGTCAAGTCTTGGTTAGGAAAGTCTTTCTCAATGAAAGATTTAGGCGAAGCCACTTACATCCTTGGGATTATGATCTATAGAGATAGATCTAAGAGGCCGATAGGCCTAAGTCGAGCACATACATAGACAAGATACCGCATAGATTCAAGATGCATGATTCAAAAGGGGGTAATATACCCATGTCTCATGGCATCCATCTCGGTGAGAATCTGTGTCCTAGTACACAAGATCAAAGAGACCGCATGAGTAAGATTCCATATGCCTCCGCCATTGGATCTATCATGTATGCCATGTTATGTACTCGACCCGATGTGTCATTTGCCTTGAGTATGACCAGCAGATATCAACAAGATCCCGTGAGGGTCACTGGACTGGAATATCCTTAAGTACTTGAGAAGGACTGAGGACTTATTCTTGGTATATGGTGGCTTGGAAGATGAGCTCGTGTGACCGGTTACACGATGCGATTTTCCAAACTGACCAAGATGAGTCAAGATCGCAATCAGGATATGTATTCCTGTTGAATGGTGGTGCGGTGAGCTGGAAGAGCTCTAAACAGAGCATTGTAGCTGATTCTGCAACAGAAGCTGAGTATATAGCAGCATCGGATGCAGCTAAGGAAGCCGTTTGGATCAGAAAATTCATCACTGAATTGGGGGTGGTTCCTACCATCTCGAATCCAATAGACTTGCTCGTGACAATAGCGGCGTTATTGCGCAGACCAAGGAGCCTAGGTCACATCAAAGGACCAACCATATACTCAAGCGATTTCATCTTATCAGAGAAATCAATGATAGAGGTGATACAAAAAAAAAATTATTATGCAAAGTACCAGAAGAAAGAAAGTCATTGTACTTTAGATGTTTGTATTTAAAGTATTCTCCTTTAGTTATCATTCCATTTGCATGTTTATAATGATAACTCGATCCTTGGATATATCTTATAGATTATCCTAAATGTCCTCGGTCGGTCATCTACGCGGAGCGAAGATGAAATAAGACCAAGATGACTTTAATGAGTATGGAGATACGAGTCAAAGTCATGGGCACTTGTAAGAGTACAAGGTGCCGGACCGACCCACTATGAGAAAGCCGCATGGAATAAGTCATAAGCTTTTCTCATGTATAACCGCGTCACAACGCCCTTTGACTTGAGATCATCATGGATTCCTACATGATGAGTCGCTGGTCTTTGACCTAGTCAAAAGTCACCTTTGATCGGGTGATGATAAAGGCTAGGATCGGGATCAGTGGTTCTCATGCGGAGGAATGTGAGTGGTCAAGATGGGATTTGTCCCTCACATTTGTAGAGAGATAATACTGGGGCCCTCGATGAGTGAGTCTAAGAAATGTATGGCCATACTACGATGGAAAGGAGTTTCCATCTCAATTGTTAGACTACTCAAGAATCGAGAAAGTAATGGTCAAGAACATGAAGTTGACATCTTCCATGCCTCATCCTTGACCAAATTATCGCGTGACAAAAGGGACGTGACATGGTTGTACGATAGGTTATATCGCATAAACAATGACGTTGATCCTCTTACTAAGCCGCTTGCACAAGTAAAACATGAGCGTCATGTTAGGGCAATGGGAATTAAGGTAATTAATGATTGCACCTAGTGCAAGTGGGAGTCTGTTGGAAATTATGCCCTAGGGGCAAGTCATTGTACTTATCAACGATCCCCATATGAATTGGGTAGTCGCAATGTCTTGCTAGAGGCCGCTTGCGACTTGTGGGCCTACAGGGTCGCACACAAGAATGGCCCAACACGAGCAAGAGTGTCCAGATTCATTGAATCTTAAATGTGTTTAAGATTTAATGAATACTTATTTAATCTAGGATGATGTGTATATATATATATATATGCATATATAAATATATTAAATTCGAAAATAATAATGATATTATTTATTGACAATAATATTATTATATATAGTATTTAATTTATTTGATAAATTAAATAACTATAATAAATTGAGATATTGTATCTCAGATTTAATTTTCGAATAAAGATATTGCATATCGATTTAATTTGAACCGAGATATCGGATCTCATTTTAAATTAAATATAATGATATCATATCTTGATTTAATATATATTAAATTTGAAAATAATAATGATATTATTTATTGATAATAATATTATTATATATAGTATTTAATTTATTTGATAAATTAAATAACTATAATAAATTGAGATATTGTATCTCAGATTTATTTTTCGAATAAAGATATTGCATATCGATTTAATTTGAACTGAGATATCGGATCTCATTTTAAATTAAATATAACGATATCATATCTTGATTTAATTTATAAATATAAATTAAATCAGAGGGCTTTTAATTCGGATTAAATAAATAGATTTGATTAGATCTATCAGATAGATTTAATTAATATATTTTTTTAATCCAGATTCAAAATTTGTTTTGAATATAATACGCCTGCTAGGTTTAGAAAAACCTACGGGACATTTTGTCGAGCGTATTAGAAAGCCGCGAAAAACCCTAGAAAGAAAAAGAGAGAGACGCACAGTTCAGAGGCGCTAGCACGCCTCCGTTCGTGTTTCTGAAGGCTGTTCGTGTGGATACCGGTAGAGGAAGGCGATTCTAAAGAGTCGGCTTCTGCTGATCGAGAAGGTAGCCCACCAGTTCAAATTGTTCTGCAAAGGTACGATTCGGAAACCCTAAACCTTGATTTAAACGCCGTTGAGCGATCCGCCTAAGGGATCCGTAATTTTTTTTACTCCGCTGCGTGTACGGATCCCAACAGTTCTTTCAAGCCACTCACTCACTACTCCTCTACTATGGACAAAATCGAGGGCCCAAAATGGCTAGAGATTTCGAAAGCCGTAAGGGCGCGTCCCGCAAACCATAGAAGTTTGGCGTGGGAAGGACTGCACTATTTTTATGGCTCGGCCGATGCTTATGACTGTAATTACCCTTGGGAAAATGAACTCGGAAAAGCACACCTCTTTGGATGTTTAGGACCTCGGCTTCTTCTTACCTTTTAAAGTTCTTCTCCCTGAGACCAAGGATTCCAATATTTGTTTGCTAATACGAGGTGGCGGTGAACATAACGGTCTCGACGTGCGTGACCTCGAGAATGGATATACCGAGGCAAGAGGGGATTATTGACCTCCCGCAGAAGTGGAGTTGCCTTTCGATAACCATTGCATGGGGGTTTTTATTCAACAAGTGGAGTTACACCGAATCAAGTTAAAATCCTGCAAGACTCGTATTGCGGCGACAATCCCACCAATCTCTATTTACATGTGTGATTCGGGGTAAACAAACTCGTTTTCTAAATCATAAACCCGAAATCTCTACGCTGACGTGAGCAATCCAGACAATCACGAACTTGCTTCGAGATTCTGTTGGTAAATCGATACATCCCTAAGAGCTCAAAGACCTGAACTACCGTGTATGGGGCAACAGAGGACCTGAAACGAATCTCAAAAGGTTTCGTACGGGGACCTAAACGAAAATCTCAAAAGGTTTCAGACAGACTAAACGAAAATCTCAAAAGGTTTCGTGTATGGGGACCTAGGTGAAACTCTCAAAGGTTTCTCACAGGGACCTAAGTGGAACTCCTAAAAGGTTTTTGCAATGAGGACTAAAATGAAACTTCGCAAATCATGGGGTCGCACTTGAACAAGTCAATTGCATAGTACTTCTTCCCGATCTGAGCAAACACCTGACAATTTAAAGTGTTTTAGAAGCTATATCAATTCAATGGCAGTTTAAATCGATTTTGATTCCAACGATTGAAATACGTCTCCCGATGGTGGTAGATGGAAATCCTCATAGTCCGGGTTTTCCTCTTTGCTGTCAAGGGATTTGGTTTGCTCTCTTGAATTGACCTGCCGCAATGCTTTGACATTCAAAGTTAGAAAATTGGCTATTGCGGAAATTGCTCTGGCCAAATGGGCGAAGAAATCCTCTTAGGAGCCGAGATACTGGGAAGACGGCATGCAGACTCGAGGTCGATTTTCAAAGCAATCGGAAAGCCGAATATATAATACCTTTCTCGAAATGACGCCTCGCCCGGTTGGAAATCGAGGTTACAACACAAGACCAAAGTGGGATCATTTGAAGGCGGGGATTGTTTTACTACCCGATTACTTTGATCAATAGCGCCGCCTCCAGAGTGGTTCGGCGATCTCGCCGAGCACCTCCTGAGCTTACTTGTGAAGATAGCCGAAGCCATCCCGCAGCCAAGAGACGACATGGGAGACGAGAGTCGCACGAGATCCTATTGATATCGATGAAGAAAATGGGATTGTGATCCCATCGAATGCATCGTCCGTTGGAGAACTCGATCCTAGTAGTGAAATCGGGTGATGATTTGACTTCATTTCCGTTCTCTCGCTTTTTGGAGCGAGAATCAAAGCGCGTCGAGAATATGCACGATATCACCAGGGCTACAAGTTAGGAATAATGGGTTATGAAGGAGGTAATAGATTCCGCAAGAGTATATGTTGTCATGCATAGCGTTCTGTACTCTTTCCAAGAGGACCTATATAATTTGATAAAATTCTGGCAAAGAGGATTTCACGAGTCTTCCCGACACTATGAAGAATGTGTTGACACTAAAAATATCAAAGAAACAAGGAGAATATAACTTAGGAAGCTCTTCTAAGGCTCAACTAAAAGGCCGAGATGACAAAGAGGCAATTCTTGCTTGTCCTTCTAATACTTGTAACCAAATTAAATGATTTTAGATTGGAGACACATCCACTTGAAACTCGGTAGAAAGTATTGAGGCTAACTTCTATATCCACTAGATAGTGAAACTTCACGACTTAAGAAATCAATGCATCTACCGGGCCGCGAATCATCCACTCTATCATGGAAGATTTAAGCAAGGATGACCCGACTTGTACATCAAATGAAAAGGATTGGAGCAATGGACTAGTTAATCCGATAAGTCATTCACTTGGAAATGAAGAAACGGATACTCATATCGGCCATAGTAGGCAGAGTTATAAATCCGAAACAAGAATTGAATCCGAGAAAGTGGAAAATCAAGACAAAGCGTTGATAGATGATCTTATTGCAATAACGTCGAGCTAGAGCATCTTGAACAAGAATTGGATCCGACAAGCTGTAGCGAGTTGAAATGGTATTGAATGACCAACATTCCGGTGACTTCTACCTTGACCGGCTTAAGGAATGACTCAAATCTAAACATGACTTCCTTGTTGAAGTTTGAGCCGATGCGATGTCGGGGGTTAGGAAAACCTCCTCGGAAGAGAAAAGAGAGACCTCCAAGAGTCTCTATTCTCAAAATTCCGTAAGCATAGGGTTATTCCGGTTATATGCCGAGATGATAAACACCAACGTGTTAGCCGACGTTGAAGTCGGCAAAAAAGATGCCGAGGAGCATCAACGATCTCATCCTTCCACAACCGGTATGGCGAATCATACTTTGGGAGCGTGGCGTATCTATTATCAAGGAACCGGCTACTTTCCCCGCTCTCGGATAAGGAGCCTCGAATAGCTAGTGGGTGATTGGTTGAAAGGGTGTAGTCTTTGATGCTCAATCAGAAGGACATTGATGAAAGCATGGAGTATTGTTTATCTGCCATGTCAAGGCGCGGTCTTGTCAGACAAATCTCGGCAGCATATTAAACTTCCAGCTAGGATTCTGACTCTATTACGGATTTATATAAGGCCTATTAGCGATACGGCCCAATAATAAGGGGATCTATCATGATCGCCAACAGATCAGATAAGATGATAACCAACCTACAATCAAGGAGATAATCAAGGGAAATCTCTATCACAAATAGAGGGCCCATGAGCCCAAGACCACTGTGTACACTCTATACATACGAGTTAAACCCTAAAAGGTACACATCTTCTATCTTCTACGCTCTCTCTCTCCATTGCATATACTGCACACAGAGCACACACCCCACTCCCTTAGGCTAACGGTCCATCCACAAGATCCTCGAACTACGTGGACTTTGATCCCTCTTCAGGGTACGTAGGCCCTAGGAATCGCTCCTAGGTCAAGTCCCAATCAACATCAACATCCTAACCCCTCAGGCTAGACAATCTGTGTTCTACACCAGAACATGTAATATGATTTATGTTTGAATTAGCGGTAACATAAGTAGTCTTTCTGAAAGTTGAAAACTTGTTTGGAATTATAGTAATATAGGTGGCTTTTGAGATAATTATAAGAGAAAAATTAAAATCAAAATTACAGAAAAGTGGAAAATGTTAACTTCGAAAATTTGACGATGCCAAAATACATAATTTGATCAAATAATATTACACAACTAATTGGACGACGTGTCCCTTGGGAGCTAGTAATTTAATATTTTAAATTACTTTAAAATATTTTAAAGTAATTTAATTAGGTTTCTTGATATCTCTAAAAAGTCAACTATATCTTATATTTAGAATCGGAGAGAGTAAAAATTAGGTATACATATAAATATTTTTCCTCTATTTCTCTCACACACATGACACACCATCCTACCACTTTTCCTCTTTCCGTCTCTCTCACACATGTCACCCTTCCTTTTTCCTCTCTCTTCCTCTCACTCCCTTTGATCCTAAATGTAAGACAAAGTTTTTTTTTTTTTGGAAAGATTAAAGAAACTGATTAAATTAATTTTAGAGTATTTAATTTATATTTTTCTCTAAACTAATTAGTTTGATTAATAAACTAATATATAATCCAAAGGATACACAATATATAATATGATTAAGTTACTTGTTTAACTTTTTTAATCTCTCCAAAAAAAATTTAACTATATCTTATATTTAGAATCCAAGAAAGTATCACTTAGGCCCTTTTTAGGATAAAATAAACTACAAATTGAGACTTATAGATAAAGTTACAATTGGTTCAAAACCTACCCACACATGTGAAAAAGCCAAAATCTTTCAAAAGCCCAATTGAGCTTCTCATTATAAGCTAGTTTAGGATGATCAAAAGTCATCCCAAACATGCTATTAACAAACAAAATAGAACAAAATGGTAGAGGAACTTCCAGACTCCCAACTTAATGAAAGGTCTTAAGTTTGAGCTCTAAGAATGAATATTTGTATTTGGTGGTAGAACTTTCAATCCTTATGTCCTACCCAGATCGATTTGAATTAATCTGAATCTTATCTTGATAAATCTTTTGAATTTAAATGAGGAAAGTTCAAGATACTGCTCATTAAAAAAAAATACGGTGATAAAAAATCAAATTTTTAGGACATATACGGTATACCTACACCAATAAAGAAGGGTACAAAAATAAGGGGGCGTGATGTTTATGACGTGGGGGTCCAGTAATCAGAAATATAGATATTTTGTGCGGAATGATAGGACGTTGCTCTTTCCCGTCGCCTTCGCACCCGCACGTTACTGTTTCCTTCATTTTTTTATTACGTCATCTCTGTTCTCTTGTCAGTCTTTCTTTGGTCTTGGCATTCAATTGTCCTCTTCTTCTCATTGGGCCTACATAAAGGCCCACTTGTTGCCATAACTAAAAAATGGGTCTTCTTGGATTGGCCCTCCCATTCATGTATTTTCTCTTCACTAAAAGCCCCTTAAGCCCACTTTACGTCCAATCTCAAATTTTCATAGATAGGGGCAACAAGAAGTGAATATGAAATCCAACAGCAAAAACATGACATCCTTAGTATCAAAAAAAAAAAAAAAAGACATCCGTGACTAACATTGAGTTGGTCTTACAATGCTTGTTAAATCTCTTTAGGTCTTAAATTTAAGTCTCAAAGAATATACTTGTGATGGGAAGAGACTCACAAACTCTGAAATTGGAGTAGTCGGTTGCTAGAGGTGGAAATAGGCTAGGCCCCTATCAAGCGGCCTATAGCTTAGTCTGTTTAAGGCCTGACCTGTTTGTTAAAAAAGTTAGGTCAAGACCTATTTAAAAGCCTGAATATGTAAATAGGTCAGGCCTAACCGGTAGGCCTTCAGGCCTAGCTTGTTTAAATATTAAATAAATATAATTATATTTATATCATATAAATAAGATAATATTTATTGTTTTTCATTCTTATGTTTTAATTTCAAGATATATTAATATAATTTTTGATAAGCTCAAAGTATACAAAGCCTATTTATGGCATCCAAGACCGCAATATGAGGTCTTTTTAAAGGCCTACATTGTAAGTAGGCCTTTAAAAATGTTTTAGGCTTGACTAGACCTTATGAAGGCTCAGGCCTGAGCCTAAAAAAAGGTTTAAATTCAGGCTCAGGCCTGAGCCTAAAAAAAGGTTTAAATTCAGGCTCAGGCCTTCTACTCCATTGAGCTCGACCATTTAGCCATGACTGACCGACTATTTCTATGCCTATCGGTTGCTCAAATACCTAATAATAGGTTAAAAAAAATGCTAGATATCATTTGATAGTATAAAAAAACATGACATTTCTAAGTGGAGAAAATATTCTTTTAGTTCTCTTATAAGTGGAAGATGTTTAATCTTTGTCTATTAGAGCTCTCAAGACGCTAACTTGGGTTAGTAGTTTATCAATCCGCATCACCCCGCCCCACGAGCTGCGGCAGGCCAACCCACATTCTTAGCTTTACTGCTTATAATTTTAGGCCATCAATGTCTGAACTGAAATTGTGTGAGAAACAAGTGTTAACAATAGTTATTTGTAATCTTTTGTCTTTGGGTTTAACTAGCAAAGGGTCAAATATTCTCATTAAAGGGAGGTGGTTCGATCTTGAAGTTAGTTAAGTGTTAGGGGAGGCATCCTAAGGATCTGCGAAGCAACGGAAACTCAGGCTAAGGTGGATGTATTTGTACTCTTAATCTTGTATTCCCTACAGAATAGGCTCCAAGCACTCTATCCTTAAACTGTGAATGAGTCCAATCCCTCTCCTAAAATTTTTATATATAAAAAAAAAAATTATTTGTAGTGACATTAATCGGGCACCACCACGATTGGATTTGGATAAACAATGCTCAAATTGAATGTCAAGCAATTATATTTAAAAAAGGGTTAAGGTGTCATTTTAACAATAAAGTTTATTTTTAAAGGAGTATTTATCACCATAAAGTAAAATGGATGCAAAAATATACATAGGACATGTTGGATTAGAGGGGAGGGGATGGAAGGTGAGAAAAAATGAGTCTATCCCCTCATTTGATTTGCATTTTTGGAGGAGACCCAAAGTTCCTGTCCCCTCCCCTCCAACACTCCTATTTTAGCTCCACACAAATTGAGGGGTTTTGGAAGGGAGCAAAAATTTTGAACCACTTTACCGTTATAACTTATATGATATTTCAATAATGCCCCTGATAAAAAATATTATGATAAATAAAAATAGTATTATTATTATAAAATAAAATCTATTATTATACAAAAAGTATTATAATTATAACATTGCTCATACAAATTTAAATAATAAATATTATTATAATAAAAATATATTATATTTATATTAAAAATATATTATTATGAAATTAATTTAAAATGAAAAAATTTTATTATAAATAAAAATACTATTATAGTTAAAAAATATGTTATCATACAATTAATTTTTTTAAAATAATATTATTATATTAATTAGAAGTAAAAATGTTATTATATTAATTATATAATATGTAAATTAATTTATATAACATATAAATAAAAAATATAACCAAATATGTTATAGTAGAATGATAAATTGCTATTATTACTCTTCTCACATCCCATCTAAACCGAATAAGAGATCATTAAGAACCCATCACCTCCTCCCCACCAACTACATCAAATGAAGTAACCTCCTACCATCGAAACAAAGGCCTTAAGGATGTGTTTGGTTTGAGGAAGGGAGTGAAAGGAAAGGAAAATGATCTTCTTCCTTCATTTGGTTTAAAATTTTAGAGAGGAGGGAAGCCAAAATTTTAAACCACCCTTCCCCTCCCCCCTTAAACTAAATAAAGAATATTTTCCCCCTCCTCATCCCTCTAACAAACCAAATAAGGTAATATACATTCCCCTTCCCTCAAACCAAACACACTCTAATGGTGTATTTGGTTTGAGAAGAGGGGATCAGAGGGAAAGAAAAATGAACCACTCCCCTCATTTGGTTTGAAATTTTGGAGGGGAGGGGAGCAAACAATTTGCTTCTCTATTCCCTTATTTTGGTTCCCTTCAAATTGGGGGATTTTGGAGGGAAGCCAAAAATCTTGACTAGTTTACCCCCATCGAATTTATGAAATTCCTTTGAATGCCCTCATTGAAAAAATAAAACCTAGGCTGATTTCAATGCATGTCACAATTTGCTTATTTTCATTCATCACACACATCTACGTCAATAGCAAACTAATTACTTTTCATATTATTTTTTGACATTGAGTTTTCACTAAACCTCCAAATGGAGGAGCGATGCAACATGATTGGATGGTGAATTACTGATACGAGCGTTTTCAATGAATCACCAAATGGAGTAACTCAATTGTTACGCGATGATAGTCTTTCGGCTTTATCCCAAGATGACAGCTAGTTTTGGTTTAATTCCACATATATATCAATCAATCAATTGCAATATATAAATTATTCTGGGCACATCCACATATATTCAAAACAGGATTGAGTGTTCAGAATTTAGGTAAAAAGATTTAAAAAAAAAAAAAACTGAATAGTTTTATCAATGTCACCCAAAAAAGAATACTACCCCCAGTCCTAATTATAGGACCACTTTTGTAGTGCAAATTACACTACAAAAGTACTTCTATAATTAAGACACGAATGAGTATATCAATTTGATTTTTGAAAATATTTTATCATATCAATAAGAGATAAAAATATAAAAATATAAGTTTTTATATACATATTAATTTAGCATTTCTAAAATATTTATTATATTAGCTATTAATACAAATATCATTTTATACACATATTATAATATTAATAAAATAATTTTATTTAAATCCAAGTGTAAATTAATTTAAACAATCTATAATTATAAAAGCATAAAGTAACATGTAAAATGGTCAATTAATTACTACCATCCTCCCCCTCCCCTTTTAAACCAAACAAATGATCTTTTCCCTCTCCCTTTCTCTTTAACAAATCAAACAAAGTAACATATCATTTCCTCCCTCCCTTTCATCCCCTTCTCTCCCTCAAACCAAACACATCTGGGTGGGAGGGAACTTCTTTCCTTCATTTGGTTTAGATTTTTAAGTGGAAAAGAAGACAAAATTTTGGGTTAAATTCTCTTCTATTTTTAAACAAACGATCTTTTTCCCTCAAACAAACCAAACAAGGTAATACCTCCGGTCCTAATAGGACAAAGTTTGAACGGTCATTTGCACTATAAACTTTATCTTAAAATTAGAACCGGACCGGAGGGAGGAACATATATTTTCTTTTTTCCCCTCCACTTCCTTCAAACTAAACGGAATTGGCTTAGGTCCGTGGACCGCTGCCTTGAAACTGTGTCGTTTTGGCACAGTTTCAACCCCCTATCCCTTTATAAAAAAAATAAAAATTTAGATACTACCGGGTAGTAAAAAGATAATTCAGGATACTAAATACTACTGAAAAAATATTTCATGACCTTGAAAAATTATTTCAGGATCTTGAAAAAATATTTCAGGTACTGAAAAAAATATTTGAGGTTATTGATACTAAAAAATAATTCATGATCTTAAAAAATTATTTTAGTATCTTGAAAAAATATCTTAAAGCATATTTTTAGTAGCAGTCCGTATTTAAATTACTTTTTAAGATCATAAATTATTTTTCAGTATCTTGAAATATCCTTTTAGTACCAGTCAGTACCCTGAAATACTTTTTCAAGATCCTGAAATAATTTTTCAAGATCAGTAAATATTTTTTCAGTAGTATTCAGTATCTTGAATTATCTTTTTACTACCCAGTAGTGTTTGAATTTTTTTATTATTATAAAGGGATAGGGGGTTGAAACTGTACCAAAACGGCACAGTTTCAAGGCAGCGGTCCGCAGCGGACCTAAGCCAATTCCAAACTAAACACACTTAAACCAAAGGTGGAGGGAGAAAACTGTTGACTTTAATGGTGAGGTGGCAAGGCAAAGTGACACTGATGTGGCCATAATATACACAAGAGCAGCCTGTTCTGAACAGGATCGCGGTGCCCCACCTCTTCTTCCGTTCTTCCCCAAGTAATCTCTCTCTACATATCTCTGTCTTTCTCTCTCCGCGCCAGATCATTGAAGCATGGAAGAAGGTCGTGCACCTCCTTGGCCGCTCCCGCCACCAACCACTCTTTGATGCCATCAATTTTGTCGCAGGAGGTGCGAGCGCCACATTGCGACGGCGAAGGAGGATTTGAAATTAATTTTTAACAGACGCGTCTTTTTTTCTATGATGTAATCAATTTTTAACATATTCAGAGTTCTGGAAACTAAAAAGGGAATTTGGAAAACCCACATGTTTATCTACATCTACGGTTATGGGGCTCTGAAGGAAAAGTAGTTTGCTTCTTTATGCAAGTTACCTCTGTGATTTTGGAAAACAAGTTTCAAGCATCTGGTTGTCTCTTTTCCGATCTTTATCGTCTTCTCTTGGCCAAGGGTGACGTAGCCAAAGTTTAGATCTATTCTACTTGAAGGCAAAGATTTTGGAGTTCAAAATACGATGAATTGTTGTAATCTCAGAGTGAAAAATGACTGATTAACAATGGAACCGCCTAATGGGTTATATGCTGTGCTTCATTCTGGAACTTTTTTTTCGCTTTCTTCCCTGCTTCATCGGAGAGAGAGAGAGAGTCATCTCGCAGTGAAGGAGAGTTTGGAAAGTGAGAATGTGGTGAGACCATGAGGTGTGATTCGTCACTTTTCTAGAGCATGGAGCTATTGCAAGAACTTCTCACAAATAAGAGGAACCGGGATGTTGTTTGGGATCACGATTTTAAAAGATGTTTATTTACTTTACAATAACTGAGATAATTTTTTTTTTATATATATTTATCCAAGGTTCTGAAACCCGGACCGGTGACTGAACCGGTCGGGGTACTGGGTTAAGGGTTAGTGGGTCAGTTTCTAGTTGATGTCTTATAATAAGGACCAGAGGGAGTGCTATATATCATTTTAATACTTTAGATCAGTAGTAAAATAACCATATACTTCAATACTTGTAACATATTCAGATATTCAAATTAGATTGCATTTAAAAATAAAAAATTAAAAAAAATATTGGAACCGGGTTGACCACGAACCTGGCCGGTTTACACCGGTTTCACCGGTCGAGGCGGGTTAGACCGGTTTTGCACCAAACCGGACCGGTTTCACGGCCGGTTGGCCGGTTCCCGGTCTGAACCGGCCGGTCCGGTCCGGTTTCACAAACCATGTATTTATCTCATTTACTGTAACTTACAATTAAAATGTTATTTTGAAGGTATTCTAAATAAATACATATATCCTCATCAAATGTCACATCGTATTTTAACGTTTGAGATTTATGCAATTAATAGATTTTTATTATATTTAATATTATAAATGTAGTTTGGTAAGTAGAACAAATCTCAATTGTTAAAATATAATCTAATAATTGATACATTAGGGAGAAAAAATGAAGAAAAGTATCCTGGAAACATGGAACATGCCACACGTCAAAATTTAATCCCTGTAACATAGGGAAAATCATCAAAGTAGCAACTTTTAACAAAAATTATACCTAATCGGAGTACTTTCGAAAAATTTTCCCAAACTAAGGCAGTCAAAGACTGACGCCTCTGACAGTCTGACGCCTCATACTGACAGAGACGTCAGTTTTCTGAAGCCTCCGTGTTTTTTATCAGGGACCAGAAAAGGGTATTTACTCTAAATAATAATATACAACATATTTCACAATTTTTTTTATCAATTCACTAATTATTAATTAAAATTATTATTTACTCTTTTTATAATTTATAATTAATTAAATTTAAATATAATTATTAAATTATTTTTTGGGTGGGGGGACGTGTGGTGTGTGTATGTGGGGGAGGGGGTGGGGGGTGGGTGGACGTGTCAGTGTGTGTTTGGGGAGGGGGGAGGGCCGGAGGGGGTGGGGGGTGGGGGAGTGGGGCCGGAGGGGGAGGCGTCGGTCAAGCGCGCCTCTGAGGTGGCGTCAGTTGACTGACGTCACTTGTCAGAGGTGTCAGTTTTCTGACGCCGTCAGAGACGTCAGTCAACTGACGCCTTTGACTGCCTTATTTTGAAAAATGTTTTTAGGGTTAAGGAGCAATAATACACATGGGGTTTTCCTCAGGGAGCGTTCAGCACCATGGGCTTTTTTTTGGAGCGAAAGTGCACATGAGGTTACATATTGGGAGCAAAAGTCACACCAGACCATGTGTTGACCAACGTTGACCATTAAGTCCCATTAGTGGACTGTTAGTGATGACGTGGACGTCCAATGAGACTGACAAGAAGCCAAATTGGAAGGAAAAATGCTGACTAGGAATCTGACTAGGAGTGTAAAAAAAAATAAAGTCCCAAACTCCATCCATCGGGCTTGAGGCATTCGCTGGGAAAAGAGGATTGAATCTGGGAAAAAATCAAACACCCAAACTGAAAAAATCAATAACCCAAACTCCATCGTTCTTCGTCTTCGTCATCGCTAGTCAAGAAATGGTCCAAATCCACCGATTTAGATAGCCCCAACCACTGACTTGAACTGGGTTTTGACACCAAGAACCCAGTTCTTTTATATCATAGATTCAGACTTTGAGTTTAATTCATGACATACCCAATATTCTTCATCAAGCACGGCCTCTCGAGCAACAAATTGGCCAAATTCAAGTATCTTATCCCCAACCAACTCATAATCCGACGGTTGCAATCGATCGAAACGGAGATCGCCGGACCTTAGAGTTTCCACCTTATGAGCGGGTGGCATTGAAATTGAAAGTGCACACGACAGATCTTCGATGGAATTCTTCATTCCACTATTGAAGCTTTTAGGATCCCTCATTGTCTTGTGGATGTTATTAAGAGAAAGAACCCACCTCTGATCAGCTCCGACCAAAAACTTCATTCCAGAACAAAATAACGGAAGGAAATAGAAAATTGAAACTCACATAGTCCACAAAGCAGCGATTCTCGGGCAATTATGACCAATCGGACGCCCATAGAAAAACATTGACAGGAGGAAGAATGCAGAGAAATAAAAGAACAATGGAAGACCAAAACCCAGTTACCATTCGGTTTGTTACTTTGCTTAATTGTTTTTGCCACCACTCGATTTCCCTCAGCTCACTCTCGATTTTCCCTCAGCTGAAGAACCCAACCTCTTCTTTCGATTTCCCCTCAGCTCAAGAACCCTAGCTATTCTTTTCGATTTTCCCAAATCAAAATCCGAAATGAAAGAACCAGGAAATGACCTTCAATCGGCGAGGCAAGGCAGAAAAACGCACCAGATTTCCAGATCTGAGCAGAGAAACGGAACGCATCAGATTTCCGGCGTGGCTTTCGATATTCACCTCATCACGTCTTAGACTTGCAGAATCTCCGGCGAGAGTGATGGCTGAGTGAAGGATCCTTCCGGCGACCGATCTCTCAGGAAGCCTCGACGCGGCGTACGCCCTTCTCCTCTCCTCGTCGCCACCGCAAGCCCTTCTGCTCGTCGCTACTGCCCGAAAGCCAGAACCAAATCCCAGATTCAAATGTCAAATCCTCATGGCCACGTGTTTTGTTTTAGACACTCCTTTATCTGCCACATCACTCCTTTATCTGCCACATCAGCAATGTTAGTCAAACCGTTGCATTTTAACGGTCAACGTTTTCAAAGTGTGACTTTTGCTCCTAATATGTAACCTCATGTGGACTTTCGCTCCCAAAAAAAGCCCGTGGTGCTGGACGCTCCCCAGGGAAAACCCCATGTGTATTATTGCTCCTTAACCCATGTTTTTAAAAGTGCTCCGATTAGGTATATTTTTTGTTAAAAGTTGCTACTTTGGTTCTTTTCCCCTGTAACATATTACAGATGGACACTATTGAGGGCACCACAAAAATAATATTATTTTCGGTTCTAAATATATGATAATTTATAATATAAACT
Organism: Acacia pycnantha; assembly: GCA_025563575.1. Lineage (NCBI taxonomy): Eukaryota > Viridiplantae > Streptophyta > Magnoliopsida > Fabales > Fabaceae > Acacia > Acacia pycnantha. The sequence goes on along the minus strand of JAMWYP010000057.1, from coordinate 2,153,329 downwards.
GCATCATAAACTTTATCCTATATTTAAGACAGGAGAATAACATCAGTTCGACAGAAGTGTCATGTTTGCCCCCCAATTAAAAAAGTGTGTATATTTTTACATCCAACTAAAGTAAAGGACAAATGACAAATAAATATCATTTGAATTTGCAAAACCCCCAGAAGTGTCCTGAATTTGAAAAAAGACTGAGAGGTATCAATGACCTATAAGGGATATGTAAATTCGGGTGAAATTATCATTTTGCCCTTAATTTTAAAAAAATTAAAAAATAAAAATACCCTCACCGGAGGGACGTCGGCCATCACAAGGGGGTGCTGGTTTTTTTTTTGGGGGGGGTATTTACAAAACTTGCAATGGTATTTACAAATCCTGTAACGCCATTTACAACGTTTTTTTTTAGTTTACATTTTTTTCCTCTTTAATGCTTCTGAGTGAATATATATATATATATATATATATATATATATATATATATATATATATGCTCATTTACAAAACTTATAACGGTATTTACAAATCTTGTATCGCCATTTACAAATTTAGTAATTTCATTTACAACGTTTTTTTTAGTTTACATTTTTTTTCCTCTTTAATGCCTCTGAGTGAAAAAAAAAATGTACATTTACAAAACTTGTAACGGTATTTACAAATCCTGTAACGCCATTTACAAATTTAGTAACGTCATTTACAACGTTTTTTTTCAAGTTTACATTTTTTTCCTCTTTAATGCCTCTGAGTGAAAAAAAAATGCACATTTACAAAACTTGTAACGATATTTACAAATCCTGTAACGCCATTTATAAATCCTGTAACGCTATTTACAATGTTTTTTTTCAAGTTTACATTTTTCTCCTCTTTAATGCCTCTGAGTGAAAAAAATATATATGCACATTTACAAAACTTGTAACGGTATTTACAAATCCTGTAACGCCATTTACAAATTTAGTAACTCCATTTTCAACGTTTTTTCAAGTTTACATTTTGTTCCTCTTTAATGCCTCTGAGTGAAAAAAAAAAATGTACATTTACAAATCTTGTAACGTCATTTACAAATTTAGCAACGACATTTACAACGTTTTTTTAAATTTCCTTTTTTTTTTTTCACTCAGAGGCATTAAAGAGGAAAAAAAATGTAAACTTGAAAAAAACTTTGTAAATGGCGTTACAGGATTTGTAAATACCGTTACAAGTTTTGTAAATATGCAATTTTTTTTTTTCACTTAGAGGCATTAAAGAGGAAAAAAATGTAAACTTGAAAAAATGTTGTAAATGACGTTACTAAATTTGTAAATACCATTGCAAGTTTTGTAAATACCTTTGAAAAAATGTTAAGAAGAATATATATATTTGTTAATGTGTGTGTATTAAAGAAACCAAGTGGCTCAACTGGTGAGCCACTTGGCCCCATGGGTGTGTGCCCTACACATCCAAAGAATATATATTTTTTTTAAAAAAAAAAAAAAACCCCACCACCCCCCATTGGTGGCCAGCGGCTGGACGATGGTATTTTTATTTTTTAAAATTTATTTAAAACTAAGGGCAAAAGGGTAATTTCACCCGAATTTTCATATCCCTCTTAGGTCATTAGTACCTCTCAGTCTTTTTACAAATTCGGGAAACTTCTGGGGATGTTACAAATTCAAATGGTATTTATTTATCATTTTCCCTAAAGCAAACTCCTTTGAACAAAAAAAAAAATAGACTCCTTTGAGCAAAAAAAAATATAGTAAACTCAGATATCAGGTGCGTATATTTTTGCATCCAAGTAAACTCAGATATTAAGTGATCCTTATATATAACTTACTTTTAAAATTAAAACCTAACCCTTTAAAAATAAAATAGTGAATAAAAAAAGAAATCAGAAAAGTCCAACCCTTTTTTTTGCATTACAACGACAAACACTGAATCCTTTTTTTGCATTACAACGACAAACACTAATACTAATATCCTGAAGTACAAAGGGCGGAAATGAACCCGCAACCTCCCCAACTATGGGGAGTAGGCATACCACTGGCCCTCGGTAGAAAAGTCCAAACTATGATTCAAGTTTGCCACAAATACAGAGGTTATTCATCAGAACCAAAACGACACACTGGTTATTCATACACTGAATAAAAGATTCACCAACCCAAGTATATCACAATAACAAGAGTCCATCACTGAACAGACACATGCTTCACATCCTTTTGAGACTTTTCAGTTCTGGGGATGGTAAGAGTAAGAACACCATCCTTCAACTCAGCCTTAACTTGATCAGTCTTGGCATCATCAGGAAGGACCAAGCTTGTGTTGTAGTAGCCATAGCTACTTGATGACCAGAACTCATCATCTTCCTCCTCCTGATTCTCTTCCCTGTGCTCTCCCCTTATGGTCAGAACCCCATCATCAATGGTGATCTTCAATTTCTCTTTGGGAATTCCTGGCATCTCATACATTAGCTTGTAGTGATCGTCTTTCTCCTTCACACGCCCACTCAGTGACCATGGTGTTATGTTCATGCTCTCGAATAACCTGTTTATGTTGTCTGTTGCTTGCATAAGCGCATTCCCTAGCCCTGAAGGAAAGAACTCTGCGACGAGATCATAAAAACTATTGTGAATTCATGAATTTAAGAAACTAAATGCAGAGAGAGAGCTATGAACTATGAAGAACAGGGTAGGTACCAGTAAGGGCAGGAGGGAAGTCTCTGTCTTCATTTCTCCATGGCCATCTTCTTCGTTGTCTCCTCGGAAACAACCTCGATTTCTTGCCTTCAGAGACAGTAACCTCGGAGGGTTTTTTATCAGATTTCGCGTTCTCAGTAGAGAAGCTTCTCTGTAGCAGCTTCTGTGCAGAACCAATTGGCCTGCTTTCCACTAAGGAGGAAGCAGAAGCAGAGCCTACCCTTTGCTGCAATTGTTTCAGAGCTAAACGAGCCAAAGCCATTTTTATGGGTGTTTTTGATTCAAAAGGGAAGATTTTGGAGGCTGAAAGGAGTTGTTTCTGTCGTTGGTTATGATGTGGATGATGATGTGATGAATTGAGACAAGCTTAAATAAAAAGACGTGGTTGGAGTGAGATGCTTTGAGAAGTCTCCAAGAGGTTCTAGGAGTTGAAGGAAAAGGCACATAAAAAAGGTAAAATCTTTTTGGAATTCAGAATAGCATCGGAGACGTCTTGTTGCTTCTCAGGCATTATGCGACGAATACAGAAGAGTGTTCCAGAGTGGATTACCTTTACTTTGTTAGTGTATGTAGTTTTTTTTTTTAAAAAAAAATTAAATCTTTACATTTTCAATCATACCCCCAATCATAGACATTAGTCTCTCCCTCCCTTTTTTATTTCCAAAATATTATTATTCGGTATTAGTTCGGAGTTCGTTACTGCCTCTCCCATCATAAATATCTTTTCATGAAGGTTATTATTCTCTTTACTCATAATTAATTAGAAGTCATGTATACATGGACTAGACAAGATATAGGTTGCTCTAAATATACAAGTGTTTTTCAGAAAAAAAAATAATGAAGTAAAATTTATGTTGCTATCAACACAAAGATAACAAAATAAACATGCTCATAATTGTCTCCTTGTATCTATTGTTCATTAATATGGCTAATTTTTATTTCATTTGGATCTATGACAAAGTTAATCCAAGTAAATTGTTTTTTTTTTTTTTAAAAAAATTTAATTGGTTGATGCTTTACCAACGGCATCACTTAAGAGACAGATGCCGAATACAGATTTCTCATCATTGATAGCTAACATGGGCAGATAATGTTACAATTGAGGTACAAAATGCAGTGAGCTTATAATCTACCCCTTCCTAACAGAAGCAAGAACTAAAATTATTTCAAGGATTTTAAATCAAACAATACTCCTGACTCCTGTGATTCAGTCATATAGGCCCTCCTGATCCCAAATGTCAACTAGAAAATCTACCATTTCCTGAAAATATCAGACACACGACAAGCCACCGATCAGATCAACGATCTTATCTTAATCTGCGAGATAATACAGAAGTAGATGATGCTTACCGGAAGAGGGATAGGCTGAGGGAATGGTTTACTGCTTCCAAGTAAACTTTCATAAGTTGCATTCCAACTGCAAAGCCATATGCCAAGGCACAGACAGTAAGTGCTGACAAAAATACAAGAAAAATATTTCCATAAATATTGACAAAGAAAAGAAAGAAAGAAAGAAAGTTTCATTAGTCACACGTTCTATTCTATTTACCACACTATTTATAACCAAGGCAGCAATGAGCAATGGTATAGTTTTAAACCAAGGTTTCTAATTTAGACTTTAGAGATGTCATTTCTCTGTATTCCTTCTCTTGGGAAATTACTTTGAAGTTATTGAAACCATAAAGGAATAGTGGAGGAACAGTTATTCCATCTTTTCTTGTTTTCCATTTTTTTTAAATTTTTTACTTGCAAATTAGCATAACCTCAAAGTCACCTGTTATAAACTTAGTATAAACATCTTAAGACAAGAAGAAATTATTATAAAACTCGTTGATGAGTGGACTTATAGTCAAGAATTAACAACTACCACTACATTTGACTTCTATTAAACTGTTATGAGAGATCATTCCAATACAAGTTTAAACTTGATTCGCTCTCAAAGCATGAAACAGTGTAAGTTGATATCCCAATCACCACTCCCGCCCCAACTCTCAAAACATATGGATTAAAAATTAAGGGAGAAAAAAGCTGTCAGTGAAACTGGTCCAACAATTCAAATCACCTTAATTTGGGTTCTCGCAGCTGCTGTGATTGAATTTGAGGCTTCTTATTTCCTACCCACTGTTGCCGAGTCTGATTCCAGAGAATAAGACCTGCAACCACAGATTCAAAGTGACTTTTTTTCTTTCTTTGCTTAATTCAAATTTTTAAGTGCCATTAAAATTGCTAATCATTCAACCATCAGCTTATTTACAAAATTTCATGGATTACAACCTTATGCAGGAACATAAACAGCCAACCCGAGATAAATTGAAGGAGTAAAAATATTGCCATTAAACCTAGCCAGCAACACAGAAGACTCTGGGAAAAAAAAACAACGCTATTCAAACCAAGAAAAATTTATTTAATAATAAAATATAACAGCACGTCATGTCTGAATCACTTTCCCCAAAAGGGGAGCACAAAAAAGCAACCAAGGCACCTGGATAAAGTTAGAACAAAAGGTAAAATCTAAATCTAAATCACCAAGTCGTTCAACCTACCTTTCATACCTTTGGCTACAGCCAAAAGCCCAAAAGTATATACATCAAAAAACAAACAAAAGAAAAAGAAGAAGAAAATAAAATGCAAATACAAATTTATGCATCCACAAAGTAGGACAGACAACCATTTTTCGTTAGCCCAGTCTTGCCAGAAAATAAGTCGATAGACGCACAGAAGCAAAGGATGCTTTATGCTTAATGTCCTTGAAAAATATGAGAAACAAGAAGTTACCATGATTAACAAATTCAGTGGGGTTGCTTGTTTTGCAAGAACCGCCATGAGGATCTGGGACTTGGTTTGTTACACTGGTTGATGAGATGCTTCGCTGAGACTGTACAGCACTATTATCCATATCATGCGTGCTGGTGGTCCAGAAATTGTCAGACGTACTAGGTTTCCTTGCACCCTGGCCTTGTTTTGAAAATTCTTTTGATTCCAGTGTAATTAGCGTGGACTTCTTATAGCATCCAACACAACCACTGCTCTGTTACAATCACATTAATTTCTGTTATGAATCACAACGATATTAAATCATTTTCTAAAACAGCTACCATATATTTAGTCACTGCAATCTAATAACCAAGCAATAATTTGGTTTACACACACATCAATTGAAAGTGTTAGGCAGCTGAATTATGCAGAGTCTACAACACCTTTCTCAAGGAAACAATACAGGTCATGAACATGTTCTCCTTCACGTGTACATTCCTACTCTGATCCTTAAGCATTGAAGCCAAGCACTCAAACAAAATTCCCATCCAGTAGAACTACTATTTGACTAGGATGATCATTAACAACTTCGTAAAGACAACTTATTAGACATAGTAAGCACACTGTTTCTTTCCACCAGAGTGATCACAACATATAAACCTACTAGGACCAAAAGATAGAAAAGAAATACCTTCATGCTGTCCACTATCTTGGTTTGAGTATTCTAGTTATGTTAAGATTGTTATCTAAACCTTTCAAATTCAAATTATTTAAAACCTCAGATGATGACCAAAATTGTCAAAAAAAATTCACAACTCCCTCGCTATAACATCATGGTTGGAACTTGGAATCATGGAGCTGATCATGAGCCGGATGGCAGACTTCTATCAATTTTTTAAACGGTTCAATCCATCCAACAACTTATGCAATATAGAACAAGATGCCCCACCAGTTAGGAAGCATAGACATTGACATGCACCCACAGATACAGAAAAAATGCAAAATATCTTGTATAATTCAAAGTGTTCCATGGTGTTTAATACATGTGTTCAACAAGTGTGTCGGACACAAATTACCCCTTTTATGAAGCGCCCATGCTTCTTAGCCAGCCAACAGTCAGGTCTAGCTCTATCATAAATTTATCTAATTTCCAAAACTAAAAGTTTGGCCATTAAAGAAAACAAATATTCCAAAACAAAAAGGGTGGCATATGAATAATTAATCCATCCTAATTAATCTTCAATTTTCAAGAGACGCATACAAATTCATAGAATTCAGAAGTTGTACCACAATAATTAAAACCAGCAACAAAAATAAGCTCAACCCTTTCATTTACTATTGAAATCAGAAACATACCCCATGCATGCAGTGTCTGAAACACCCAAGAGCCTGGTCAGATCCGCCACAAGGACTTTACAAGGAATTGAAGAGGAAGAAAAATCGGAAAGCAAATGCTGAAAGCCCAGAAATTCGAACGATGAGACGGAATGAAAAGAACAAATTGTGAAATATCTGAAGAAATAAAACCAAACAAACAAAACGGAAGAGGCAATTAGGTTTATGGGTTGAATGAATAAAGAGCGTGCCTTGGAGATTTGATTCCCAAAACCGATAGCCTCCCTTCTGATGCACAAGCACCCGACGGGACGGCGATTCGGATTCCTCCTCTTCCTCAAATTCGTTCCCAGCAAAAGAATAAAAATACGAAAAAAGAGAGGCGGATTACGTAGTGAGTAATAATTTATAATTTGATAAATCTTTTTAAAATGAATTTATAATTTATAATAATTAAAATCAGTGGGTATTCATGTTTGAACACGGAGCCAAATTGGGTGATGAACACGAAACTTCCATTCAAGTTTCTAATTTGGAATTTAGGATGCTACTAGCCCAACCCAATACATCACTGTTGATCAACTGTTATTTTAAGTTGTTAGTATTATTATTATTACTGTTATTATTTACAATATATGCCTTCTTCCTCTTTTTTTACTTATCCGGTATTCAGAGCTTTGTCTTTACTAATCAAGATTCGACTCGAGTCGCGTACCTGGTTATAGTGGATGAGTCTCCCAGCGGGACTTTTCTGCATTCACAAAGTTTGAATTCGAGACCTTGCTAACCCCCCTAATCGCCACTTACTACTTGTGTCAACCACGTTGGTCCGGTATTTAGAGCTTTACCTTTACTAATCAAGATTCGACTCGAATCGCGTATCTAGTTATAGTGGATGAGTCTCTCAACAAGACTTTTCTACATCCACAAAGTTTGAATTCGAGATCTTACTAACCCCCTAATCGCCGCTTACTACTTGTGTGTGGTGGTGGTGGTTATCATGGGAAATGTCATAGCTAAGAGTTTTTGGGTCAATGGACAAAGTTGTTAAATTAAACATTTCTATGGTGAGCAGAGGTTCCGACTTTGACTTTCATCTCATTTGATTGGACAGTTCTGAAGATTGAAATAGTTAAATCGTGGAAAAAAACGAATTATATAGAAAATTATCCACAAATCAAACTCAACCAATATACTCATCTCAGTTCAGTTTGTCAATTTGGGCCAAATGGCAATATTACTCGGGTCTTTTTTTTTCCATAGATATAAATTTTTTTTTAAAATGTCAAGAAAAAAAATCACTTAAACTTCAAAATCTTAAATATATGATTTTACAAAAAAAAAAAGGAGTTGCCAATTACTTTACTATTCTGGTTAATCCCGTTATTGTTGTTGTCAACAAGTTTTGAAGTTCAAGTGGTATTTCTCTGTCATTTTTCCATAATTTTATTTAGTTAATACCCCTTCCGGTCCTAATTATAGGAACTATTTACCAGAATTTGGAGCGATTAAGAAGAAAAGTTAAATTAGTTAATTATAATTATTTTTCAAAAATACCCCTACTAAAAATTAAAAGGGTAAAGAAGCAAAAATACACATGTGCTTTATCTCCGGGAGCGCCCAACACCATATGATTTTTTTGGGAGAAAAAATACACACATGGTTACCATTTTGGAACAAAAGTCACATCCCACCGTTATGTTACTGTTCACCATGATGAGAGAGAAAGAGCTGAAGTGAACGGTAACGATAACATAGCGGTGAGATGTGACTTTTGCTCCAAAATGGTAACCACATGTGTATTTTTGCTCCAAAAAAAACATATGGTGTTCGGCGCTCCCGGAGATAAAGCACATATGTATTTTTACTCCTTTACCCAAATTAAAAATTACATCAAGGCAAATGATAATCACTGAGCTCGGTAGCCGCGCAATTGTTACCCCGACCCTCCTCGCAGTTGGTAACCTATGTACAAAGTCTAATAATCAAACCACCATCAAGTTTAGGCTCAAAATTTAAAGGGGAAAGACAAAGTCACAAAATTAATAGGAACCGAATTTGAATGTGCATTGCGAAAAACCAAGTTGCAAATTAAAACTTTAATTCAGATAAAAAGAGGGAGAGTAGGATTTTAAATGTGCATGATCAAATATATGATGGAGATTCCAGATCGCAAATGCAGAAGAGTAGAACAATAAGAGATTCAAAGGTGAAGAAGAACGTCCCAGGTTCTTTGGCCGAAGACACCAATAACTGTGTGGCTATGGAGGGAGGGAGGAGAGAGAGTGGGGACTTTCGTTGTTGCACCATTTTTTTTTTGTTTTTTGAGCAAAGATAACCAACGTTTGTGGATGAGTTAACAAAGGTTGAAATTAATCCATTTTAAATTTATTTGCGATAAAATTGCACCTTAAAAAAATAAGAAATATTAAAGAAATTATATTTTGTTGTTTAAAATATACTGAATAGGTAGAAATTGAATATATAGTAAACATATACTATTAAAACAGCAGAACAAGAATCTGTATTATTCAAACAGCACATACAGATAGATAGCATACAACAAGTCTGTATAACATGAAAGGCTATAAACGAACTCACAAGACTGCCGATTATGATAATGAACTATGCAGAAATTCTGGCCCAACGTACGTTGTGTCCTTAAGACAATTTTGCTCCCTCAATACGGATGCCGAAGGTTTATGAGCAATTGCCTCCCAGGATAGAGCAGATTATTCGTCTTCAGAAAGAGGACTCTGTCAATCTAAAGCCCAAGCGAATCCAACGAGTCTGCTTTCAGAACGCACAGAATGTTTTGTATATGCAGTATGCAGAAGGAGTGTATATGAAAAATTGGATACAATTCTGTGACTAGGACGCCCTATTGCAAATAAAAAATTATTTTTTATTTCACACACGCGAATCGGAACGAGCGGCGCGCCAAGCCGGATGGCGGCCGCGTGTGGTGGACCAAGGGTCACCTGAGTCCTCACCCCTCCACAAAAGTGGGTTGGCCTAAGGGCCCATTTAGTAGGAGCAAGGTTGAGGCTTATATACCCTCAAACTTCTCTCCAACTAATCAATGTGAGACTTCTATCCCCACACACATTCCTTCTTTCTTTTTCCTCTTTTTTTCCATCCTTCCTCTTATTCATAACCCATGGGATTTTATCCTAAATTCTAAAATATTTCACTTAAAAGAATTAAATTCTAATCCATTTAATGTTAATGATTACTGATAATAATATCTATGTTAATTAAATGATATATTAATCATATGATTGATTGATTATGTTATGTTAGTGGAAAATAAAATTAAAGCTTAAAAAGAATCCTATCATGTGATTTTGGCAGTTTTAATTTTAATGAAAAATAAAAATAAAAATTAGTTTTAAAATAGGACGTGAGAAAGATTGAAATACAGGCTATATACTACAAAAAGTTTAATCAAGAGTAATTTAATATCTTTTAAATGGATATTTCCTTCTCCCTAATTTTATCTAAAATCTATCAATATCTACTGGAGAATTAGGTCTATTGACCTTTTTATCCTTTGCGAAGCTTCATCATCATCAGAAATGCATTCCGGACAATCAAAACTTACGTCATAAGGACCTCTTATGAAGGACCGAAAACCAATGAGGAAGACATGAGATAGTAAAACTACAGAGAAGACAGCAATGAGGGTTGAGTCTAGTAGAAAATGTTATATTTGGATTCTCTCAGAATCTCATCTCTCCTTATCCCTCAGTATCTTTTTATCTTAACTATCCAAAAATTGATCAAAACGTCCAGAGAGAGATACATCATCAACAGGGGCGGAGCCAGGAAAGGAAATTAGGGAGGCGAAAATTACAGGATAAAATCCAGTAGAGTCAGTTTAAAATTTGGGGGCGAAAATTACAGAAATAGACCCAAAATTCTTGGGAATTATGCTTTAGCCTCATAAATATTTCAATATTTTCATTTTAGTCCCTCTGTGAGACTCTTTGGTAGGGACTAAAGTGAAAATATTAAAAAATTTAGGAGGCTAAAGTATAATTTCTTATTTTGGGTCCATTTCTGTAATTTTAGGAGGGGCGGGGGCCACCCCTAGCCCCCCCTAATTCCACCCCTGATGATCAATTTCAAAAAACCATATGTGATAAAAACTACCGAACGCGATAAATATAAAAATTTTAAAAGTAGATTACGTGTTTCTCTCTAAACGTTTAGATCAATTTTTTGACTGCTAAGATGAAAAGATACTGAGAGATGAATAGAGAAGAGATTATGAGATAATATGCTTCTAGATAATGTTAGTCTTTTATAATGCGGCGAGTCAATGTTTGAATCTCTGTTGGGAGAGATGTCCATATTTAGTGTTCAGCAGCGCTTCAAATATGATTGTCTATAATAAGAGCATACCTACGCTTAGTAAAAAAATTATAGAGAACATTTTTTTATCAAAAAAATATATATAGAGAAGACTTTCTTTTCTATTGAAGATCATCCTCTTAGCGACCATCTCAGACAAATTTGTCATCTTCTAATGTATGATTGGATTGTCACATTTGATCTCATGTCAAGAGAAGTCAATCAGTGTGCTATTGCTTTGACTCTTCAATGTCATCAAATGGATATTGAAGCAATCGTTATGAATGTTCCTCCAATGGAATATAAAGTAACTCTCTTGGATGATTTCAGTCATAGGCTTCCATTAGCTAGCTAATCCTTGTTCGCCTTCTAACACCCTTTTCATTCAAAAAACAAAGGGTTAAAGCTGATCAATATTTGCACATCACAAATGGAAGCCCCACAAAAACAACAACCATGAACTGAGCACTAGAGGGTAATTCCCTTGGGACGAAGACATTTCACTCCAACAAAATATACCAGAGGGACTGCATCTACACACATAACAGCAACACATCCAGCGAGGTTTATTTATCCACTTTGTCACAAATAATAGTCGTACATGAGCATAATACACTTGTTAAATCAAAATTCTTCAAAATTGGCCTATGCTCCAATATCATGCTTTGACTCTGAGCTCACATATGTTCTTATTTGAATGGACAACCAAATTCAAAACCAATAAAAGATATATCAGTATGTCAATTTGGACATATAAGGTCATTTTCAAAAGAATGACCTAATCCGACCTAAACAGAGCAAATAGTTACCATCGTACCAAAATATACCACCTTTGCATACTAATATATATGTGTGTGTATTTTACAGCCCAAGATATAGATTTATGACACCAAAATATACAAAAAGTAGGTTTATATGCAAGCACTTTTGAGTCAGCCATCAATCGACCAATCCTCATTTGTTGTTGTGCTTGTAGTTGCAAAGTAATCAAGCATGGTTGACTAATCCATCTTAGGCTTGGTGGGTTGAACGGAAACTGAGTTGGTTGTGAGACTATGACACCATCACCAAGTGCAATTCTCCTCTCTTGACGTTTTGGAATGAAGCTCTTCCACACTTCCTTCACATTTGGATTTTTCCCTCCATCCGGCATCCAGAGTTTCACCCTGACTAATCCGGATTCGACCCGCGTCGCGCACCTGGCTATGGTGGGAGAGTCTATCGACAGGGATTTTCTGCATTCATAAGACTTAAACTCAAGACTTGTTTAAGCGACACAAGCCGCTTACCACTTGTACTAACCCTTATTGGTCCTTCCCATTTGGAATTGGAAAACATGTTTGGAAATGAACATAATGGTCCATACACTATTGGGCAATCCCCTTTTTCATAGAGTCGAGAAAATAGGTCAAACCTATTGAACTAACCCATTTATGCACTTTTATCAAGAGGATTGTGTTTGAAAATTTGCCCCTCAAATTGCAAACGGGCCTAAAAGGACTAGTCCTAATTGGTCGAGGCCTACCTGTTTGGGCCATTTAATTTTTATCTTTTTTAAAAAATTGTTCATATAATACTGAAATTTTTATGTTATTAATAATGCTGCAAATATTTAGTTGTTATTATCTTCTTTTTTTTAAAATTGAATTTTATAAAATGGTTTGATCTATTTGGTTTTTCACAATGGTTTATTCATTTAAAATTTGAAAAAAAATAGGCTAATTTGGACATTAGATAATCATTTTAACTTGAATTTTTTGAGTTTTAATAATAATGTATCTAAATTTAAAGCAAAACAATAACTAGACTACAAAACTTGAAAGTGAATTTTATTTGAATTAAAATGAAGATCGCAATTTACAAAACTGGCATAAGCATGTAGTATAAATATAAGTCCTCTAAAAAAAGAGTTAAGTTTTGTTCAAATTATTTGTTAGGTTTCAGCTTCATTTATCACCTAGGATAAATTATTTGGTTTAGATACCTACAAAGATTGTTTTTTCATAATAAAAGATAAGTCTACTGTAATGTGGCTATCAGTAACAGTTTTTATGTGTGACACACTATGAGCATATATGTATAAAGTGTTGAAATTTTTACTCATAGTACCTTGTTATTTTAACTTTATATCTTTGTAATTTCCCCGTTAAATGACCCTAAAATGTTACTACTTCCCTTAAATTCCCCAAAAATTTTGGGTTTCAACAGCATGTCTCTAAAATTTAAATAAGATGTGAGTTCCTTTTCTTCTTATTTTATTTTATTTTATTTTTTAATATCCACTTATACTCTTCCCTTGATGCATCATTTTGCAATCTAGGTGATACCGCTGTTCAATTAGTTTGCCATTTCCATTTCTCCTCCCTTGTCGATTTGGGTTATTGATCGATGTTATATAATGAAATAAATATTATTTTTTACGAATTATGTATATGAAACAGACACAAGAGTGTTTTTATTTTTTATATAATGGCTGAATTAAAATATTTTTAACCGATAATTTATGGGCCTTCGGATATATTGAAATTGATATGAAATATATGCTAACCACTGAAAATATCCTCTAGGAAACATTTATCTTATTTTACTTTCGTAATCCCTTCTCATAGTTCAAAACAAGGACATTAAACCCGAACCGGCCATTGAATCAGTTGAGGTACTAGGATAAGGGTTAGTAAGTCAGATCAAAGTTAAATTAGAGCTAACCTATGGCTAGATCAGTAAGGAAGTGAAGATTTTAGGGTTATTTATATGAAATTCTGAATAAAAATTAAAAAAAAAAACAAATTAAACTATTATTTTAAAAAATGTTGAACCGGTTAAATTGGTCTAACTTGCCGGACCAGAGCGGTTGGACCACTGGTTCGCCGGTTTATATGCTAGCAGTTTTAGCCATCTACAGAGCAATCCTCATCTTTGTGCTTGTAGTTGCGAAGCGGTCAAGCACGGTCGATCAATCCATCTTAGGCCTGGTGGGTTAAATGAAAGCTGACTTGGTTGTGAGACTGTAGCACCATCACCGAGTGCAGTTCCCCTCGTGACTTTTTGGAACGTAACTCTTCCACATTTCCCTCTCATTTGGAATTGGAAAACGTATCTCAAGATAACAGAATGTTCCGTGCACTCTTGAGCACTCCCCTCTTCAATTACAGTCTCAAATCGCATTCCAGGCTAGAAGTAGCAAAAGTGAAAAGGATAAGCTTTGCTGTCAAAATAAATTTGCATTCTTAGACATCATATCAAAAAAATGCAGTAGCTTTATCTTTCAAAATAATAAACCATTCTCTATTGCATTCTCGATTGTTAATCAGATGTGCTATGAAAAGCGTAACCAACAATAAAGAAGCAACAGCAAAGGTGATCATATTGTTCATGTATTGATTGCAACAATATAGAAGCATCAACAAACGGGGTCATTGTTAGCAATAGTCATAATTATAAAATACATAAAGCATTCTACATTGGCACATTTAAACAGCAAAAAATAAGTTGCAATCTCCACTTACATTTAACACTGCCCAGTCTCTAAGTCAAATCTAATGCTCATGCCAGACTCTGCTCTCTTGTAAGAAATCTTCACTGGGAGTTTAGGTCTACATGTAATTGGCTGCCATTGTTCTTCTTGGGAGATTTGACTTTGTTGACTGCAATTGGCATCAACTTTTTTGGGTCTTGCTCTTTTCTTCCCTGTTGTTTTGGTGCTTGTTGATGGAGGGCACTGCTTTGAAGACAAAGTAAACATCATTAACACTTAGATTTAATGGCACATCACATGTAAAATAGAATATGGAGGGCAAACTTACATCTTTGGAAGTTGATATATTGTGCCCCTCAACACTGACATCCGAGCCTAGATTAGAAGTTATCGATTCATTGCAATAAGCTTCTAAATTCCTACACTCGTACGTACATCTTCCTTTCATTTCCTCCATTATCAACTTCTTTGCCCTCTTGCATTTATGGATGCTAACGTGCAGCTTAAACTCAGCTTCTACATCCTTTTGCATGTCACTCACTTTGTATTTTGGTCTTTCTTGAATCTTGTTTTTAAAGTGCTCAGCTAACCACTTCGCACTAGCTCTTGGGTTCTTAAAAACCCTAAGGCATTTATGCTCATAACACAGAGTTTTAACTTTCAATCCAAGGTTATCCCCCTCTTTTGAAGCATAAAAAAGAAAAGGACAACCCTCTTGACAGATAACTCTAATTCTTGATGGCTCACTCTTCAAAATTCTCAATTTAAACCCTTCTATTATTGCATATTGGTTAATGGCTCTCTTAATTTCTTCAGCGTTGGAAAATGTCATGCCCAACATGAAGAAGGGTCGTTTATTTGATCCATGATTGTCACCAAGCCCCCACACTCCCTCCTCACATTCAGATTCCTCACTTCCTGACTCTCCCTCCTCACCTTCACATTCTTCATTTAGTAGCTCTATCTCCTCACCTAGTTGGATAAGGCTTTGTTGTTGTTGTATCTCCTCACTACAAGGAAGAAATAGGGCATCTATTTCAACAACCAAAAACGCAGATTAGAAACTCACAATGCAACACCAACCTAAAATATAAGGAACAACAGCAAATGAAGTGAGAATTATCACTTAGCATGATATGCAAAGTAATGACTTGTAGAGAAAAAGGACGGAAAGTGAAGTGAGAGAGGAAGCAGTCAGTTAAACAGACCCATTCTTTTAAACCACCTTAGAGAGACAGTATAAAAATCAATAAAACAATAACTTACCAACAATGTCACCCTTCGTTCAACAATACCAAATTAAAATGGAATCTACAATATAAAAAAATAATACAATATAAAAAAATTATATAATATTCTTGAATATGGTTCATAAAATCCACATCTTCTTCACGCAGCCATATCCTCACACTGAATATCCAAATATGCTGCTAATCTAGCCTTGGGGAGCTCCTATTGGTTCATCACTTTCCTTGTACTTTTATTCACATATGTTATGAGACTTTTGGAAGTATAAAATTTGTGTGGGTTTATCTCTCTTTTCTTTTTTTAGGCTTTATTTTTGTTCCCCTACTACTGCTACTGATCACTTCATTCCTTCATGCATAGATCATTTATCCAGCTAAACAGTACCACACCAGCATTTGAAATGCTTCTACCCTCCAAGAACAATAAAACATAAATACAACAGATGAATAATGGATATCTTTCAGTAAATCAGTTGTGTAAATCTCTCTTTCAATATATATCTGATACTATTTCAATTCAGTTTTAATTCCCGAGACTTGTTAATCGTCTCTGGTTTTCTCAGCAGGTTCGCACAGTAATGAATATCATCTCGGCAAGTGCAATTCAATGAAACTAGCTATATGATTACCATACTGTTATAATGTTTACCATCATGCCCAACTTCAGGTCCTGTTTCTAGTCGCCGCTTCTTCGTCCCTACCTCGACATCATCTTCACTGATCGACACATGGACGCCCACGTCATCTTTGTCAGCCGACACATCGACTGCCACATCATCTCCCAGATTGGCATCTCCTGGCATTTTCTGATTAAAAAACCCCTTTAGTAAACCCTAGTTGAAAATAAAGGCTTTCGTGGGATTTCACATTATGCACAGAAGGAAAGGCAACAACAGTAAAAAAAAATGAATCTTACCTTTCAATCGGTGCTTTCCAAGCCAAGACAAAGTTGCTTACGCCTGCGTTTTCCACCGGATTGTCTCGTCCGCGATTGCGATCCACCCAACTCCGCCGCTCCTTCTGGTCACTACTTCTTAGAGTGGGAAATCGGGCCGAGTCTATCGGGCCGGCCCGTTTAAGCCTGGACCCTGTAGGGCTAAGCCTTGAAAAATAGGTCAAAAATTTGAAATTGGCCCTGCAGGGCCGGCTTTGTAGGGCCTCAGGCTTAATCGGACCGACCACAGCAGGCTCTCGCCACTAAGTTAGGCCCATTTAATCAGTAGCATTTTTAAAAAAATTAATTACATAGACTTCCACTTAATGAATGTGTTTATTTGTAATTACTTAGATTTTTTAGTTTAAACTATAACCATTTTTATGTTTATTATTATTCTGTATTAAAACACATAATTAGTTATTATAAATTTTAAAGAAGTGATATTTTCATATTAAATAAACACATACTTTGGTCTTATAATATTTTTTAATTATAAATTATAAATATATTTTGTGTAAAATAAGTATACTTATTTTTACCTGTCAATAAAATCATGTCTGAACCGAAGGAATCTGCAGACACACACAAAATTACGAGAAGGAAAGTCATTTTGTCGTGGGCATACATAAAGCAATTCCTTTATTTAATATTTTTTGAAAAAAATGAAAAAAACATATTCTTTGTGTTTATTTGTTTTTTATTACGAATTAATAAATGTGTTTATTTGTTGAATGATTTATATTGTGTAGATATTAATGTTGATAACATTTATTTGATAGATTAGAACTTTAATGGTTACAATTTACTAATTATATTTCTTTGAAAAAATCAAACGAAAAATAGTTAAAATTTGGAATAGTAATTTTCAGGCCCTGTAGGGCCGGCCCTAGCCCTGGTACTATCGGGCTGGACTTTGAAAAACAGATGTTTTCCTTACTCCAGGCCCTGTTGGGCCCTGCCCCCTATCGGGCCGGACCGGCCCTGATTCCCAGCTCTACTACTTCTCTTGGCAAATTGCTTCCGGGTAAACCTTACAAGTGTTACAATTTTTTTAAAAAAAGAATTCAGATCCGATAGCAAGAGGAATTTAAAAAAATAACTAATATAGATTATAAGATTTTTTTGACATGAATATAGATTATAAGATATGGGCCAAAAAAAAAAGTTAAAGAGCGAATTAACCAACAAACTATTAGTCCAAGCCCAACACAAACAACTATTAAGTGGATCTTAAATACCAATAAATTTTTTAAAAGGTGCACTTAACACAAAAACGTTAAATCATCCCAACGTCCGTTAGTACTTTTTTTTTTTGGTCTCAACGTTTTTCATTTGCTTTTCTTTCTTCATTCGCTTCATCTTCCTCCTCTGTCTGAACAAATTCTTCAACTTTTAAAAAGTTTAAAAAAGACTGTTGTACCTTTCTTTCTTTTTTGGATAATAGTGGAGTGCAAATTGGACAGGAGCAATTGGAAGAAGAATAGAAAACTTTCAGAGGTACAAGAGCGGAAGACAACCAACTATGAGCAAGAAATCAACACCGGAATTGGACGTCGGCGACAAAGAAAAGAGAAGATCGAGGCGATGAAGCAAGAAAACCGTGGCTGAAACAGAGAGAAATTGCGCCGCCAAAATCAGGAACAAGATGAGAATTTGTTGTCCCCTTTCTTTCTTTTTTATAGATTCTGAGCCTAATTCAAATGAAAAATTTAAAACAAAACAAAAGATGGAGCGACGGCGTCCAACACAGGCTTGACAACCAGGCAGGGAACAAAATTCAAAGACAGATTGAACAAATCAATCACACAATATTCTAGGAGTAGTAGTAAAGAAACCTTAGGGCTCGAACCTTCTTCAATACTTGCTGGAGAACAACAATGCAGGGCCGAAAAATGGAACCGCTTGACGAGATTGTGTTTTGCCGTACAAATTAATTAAAGGAATAAGTATTTTGTGTGTGTGTGAGTGTGTGAGGGACATTTGTATATATAAAAAAAGAAAGAAAGGGGACAACAGTCTTTTTTAAACTTTTTAAAAGTTGAAGAATTTGTTCAGACAGAGGAGGAAGATAAAGCGAATGAAGAAAGAAAAGCAAATGAAAAACGTTGAGGCCAAAACAAAAAAGTACTAACGGACGTTGGGGATGATTTAACGTTTTTGTGTTAAGTGCACCTTTTAAAAAGTTTATTGGTATTTAAGGTCCACTTAATAGTTATTTGTGTTAGGCTCTTGGACTAATAATTTGTTGGTTAATTCGCACCTTAACCCAAAAAAAAATTATAGGGTAAGATTTTTTTTTGGGAAAATTCATATGGAGACCCAAATAACAAATAAAAACCCAAAAAAGTCCCAAAGATTCTGAAAATCCTAAAAAAGGCCCCAGGACCTTTTCTAGTATAAATTCATTAAGACGTGAGTTGTTAACGGGGCTGATATAGTTGTTAACAGATAGATCATTAACAATTAAATCAGTACCATTAACAACAATATCCTAACAACTAAATCAACACCGTTAACAACTCACATTTTAATTTTAATTTTAATGAATTTATACCAGAAAATGTTTTTTTTTTTGGATTTTCATAATATTTGAGTCTTTTTGGGTTTTTTCTTTATTATTTGGCCCCATATGGATTTTCCCTTTTTTTTTTTGGACAAAGATTATACGGTAATATATTGTACTTGTTTTTTTGCTCAGAGTAATATATTGTACTTTGGGTACCAATTATTATTAGAAGGGTTTTTCTAAATATATAAAAACCTTTTATAATTAATATAGATTAAATATTTAAAAAAATACAGTATTTGCATTAAATATTATCAACAACGATTTATTGTATAATTTTGAAACTACATTAATTCAATTTAAATAATTTCAATCCCATCTCAATCAGTAAAATTTTAATGGATGATACTGGCAAATAAATGGATGACAATCAACTTTTTCTTTTTTCGGTAAAAATGACAATCAACTTTTGAATTGAATCTTTTTTTTTTTTTTTTTTTTTTTTTTTGGTATATTGAATTGAATCATTAACTGTGTAGTTTTTTATTTTTCTAAGGCCCAAATTTTTTATTTTTTATATTTTATTTCCTACCTCGCGGCTCCAAACAGAATGGATTCCGGCCTCCATGTTCGCGGGTAGACAGAGGTTTTTGATCGCAGATTTTAGCTTGTGGGTGGCACAAAAGCATTCAAGTTTCAACCTTGCGGCACAACAGAAATTTCACTTCTATAGGTTAGCGTTTAAGTTCAGAGCTTCATAGTTCAATTTCCCTCTGCCTATACTTAAATTTTAAGCTTCTTTACAATTCTGTTGTTCTTCAAGTTCTTCTGTGTGTGTTTAACAGTGGAATCCAGGACCAGTGCGTGTTTCTTCATAACTTGTCGCGTTAGGCCATCATGGACTTTGAATCAAGTTACGATATATCTGCCACTGCCGAATTCATTCACAGCCGCAACTTCATCAGAGTTGCTTTGCAAGTAAGACCTACTTCCTTCTCCAGTTTCTTTATATTACGCAAGTAGTGATAGAAATGCATGCTTGTTGCCCCCAATCAAAACATATCATTAGATAGAATTATTTTGAAAATCCAATCTTGTAGAGTATTGAACCGGAAAAACACTCAACTTGTCCTGCAGCTATAATGACATTTTTTTCTAAAATTAATTTCTCAGTTTCCAGATGATCTCCTAAAGGATTCAACGAAAGTGGTAGCGACATTAAGCCAACGTCTTCGATCACTTAGAGAAATTGATGTCACAGGAAGTGAGAATGTGACAGATGTAGGGTTGTACGTGATGGCTGACACGACGTATGGTAGTTGCTGTGTTGATGAAGTTGCAGCATTACACATTAATGCTGATTGTGTCATTCATTATGGACAGACATGTTTTAGCCCGTAAGCCCTCCTGATGATCTCTGCAAGATTTCCATAGCTAGACAATTTGAGCTTTGATTTTTGCCTTAATTTGTTAATGCTATGATTCCTGTATCTTATCTGCATAAATAATTGTCAATATGTATCTGATTTTCCCATCTGGTTATTATACACCCTGGTTATTTATGCTAATATTTAGGATGTTGCATTGTATTTTCTGTGACATGGAAGATGCTTGCTTCTCAATTTCATTGTTCCCTTTGGGTCCTGCTTCTTTTTCCTATTTTGGCAAATTTTTCTCAGTTTCTGAAGCAAAAGTTGGTTTCATATATGTACTCTTTAATTTGCTGTGAGGATTCAAATTCTAGCACTTGTGCTTATTGAAGACTTAAAAGTCTTATTTGATCTTTGCAGGACAACAACTCTACCAACTTTCTTTGTTTTTGGGAAGGCTTCTATTAGCATAGCTAATTGTGTTGAAAGTCTATCGAGATATGCTCTTTCATGTAGCAAGCCTATCATGGTATGATCAATTATCAAATATTTCTGTGATTGCATTTTTTTCCTGAAGAGTAATTGGATTTTTAATGAGTAGAAAATGAAGCATGATATTTTATCATCTAAATTTTATTAATCATTTGGTCTGATTTCCATCTCAATTGCAGGTCCTTTTTGGGTTGGAATACGCACATTCGATACAACACATTAAAACTGCAGTCTTAGAAGCATTAATGTCAAGTAGATCTGAGTTGAAATCAGAAGTTCATTTTGCTGATGTTCCATCTTCATTTATGTTTCCATCAAAAGATATCAAAAGCTTAAATGGGCTGCAGGAACCAGCTAATGGTTTGACCAATAATGGCAGTTCTAATGAGGCTAGTAGGCCTAGGTATAGCATTGGAGGATTGACTTGGAAATTCCCTAAAGGGAAAAGCATGGATGACTTCTTGATCTTTTGGATCGGACTTGATAATTCAGCATTTGCAAATGTTGTGCTCACATTCAATGCCTGTGAAATTGGTTGGTTATTTACCCTGTCAAAAGTTCTCCAACTTTTCTTCTTGTGTTTGAGGTTTTCTTTATCCAATGCAGTGCAGCCTCCATATGTTGCACATAGGGACTAATCCTTCTTCATAGCTGCACTATAATCTAACACTATAATATCTAATCTTTTGATTACTATTGCAAAATCTTTGCTCATGGTGTCTATCTAGTATTTGTTAAATGTCAATCCTGATTAATTTTTCTGCTATAGATTCTTAGTATATCATTGTTTTTAATTGTGATACTGGTGGTTGCAGTCAGATATGATGCAACTGAGAACCAAATGGTGACTGACTTGTCACAACAGAGGAGGATTCTTAAACGTAGGTACATATCCCAACATAAAACACTGTTAATCTTATGTTTTAAATAATACTTAGTTAATTTGGTTCTGGTCTTAACTAGTTGGATTGATGTTTTGTGCAGATATTACCTAGTCGAGAGGGCTAAAGATGCAAATATCATTGGGATTTTGGTTGGAACTCTTGGTGTTGGTATGTTTACTGTTAGAAAATTGGTTTTCCTTTCAAGGATATTGCCAAAGTACTATTAGTTTATGAAAACATATATCACTGCATCCATTTTTTATTTTCCTTTTTCAATGACTAAGAACAAAAATCTTGCTTTTCAAGCGTTTACATATAAACACTACTGTGTTCTACCAAAAAAGTGGTTTGATTTGATACTACTGATGCAGCTGGTTATCTTCACATGATACACCAGATGAAAGAACTCATTACTGGGGCAGGAAAGAAGGCCTATACTTTGGTCATGGGAAGACCAAACCCAGCTAAACTTGCTAACTTTCCTGAGGTTTCAAGACTTCAAGTATAGCTTTTTATTACTGAACATAAAGTATCTATTGTTAACAGTTTGATTTTTCATCAGTGTGATGTTTTCATTTTTGTATCCTGTGCTCAAACTGCTCTACTGGATAGCAAAGAGTATCTAGCCCCAGTTATCACTCCATTTGAAGCAACAATAGCTTTCAGCAGGTATCATATCGCGTTATATCTTTTTTTTATTTTTGATAGGATCAAATGATAAGCACACAATATATTAGCATACAAACACGCATACGCACACTTACACAGGCTTGAGCCTGTGACCTCTCCCTCAAAGAGAGGTAGTGCCAGTTGAGCTAAAGCCCATTGGCTATTGTGTTATATCTCAAACTAGCTAATCAGACTCCCCCTTCCTGGTATCCATTGGAATAAAGTCTTTCATTCTATGCAGCTTCACCCACACCATTTCTATTTTATCTCTTTGTTCATAACCATACTAATTGGAAAATGACATTTTTCTTTCTAGGAATAACAAGCTTCCTATTTCATGTTTTTATGATGTTGCACTGTCAGAACTTATGGATTTTCATATCAAAACATCTTAATTGCTGAGAACAAGTTCTCAGGACCATTTCTGTTATTAAAAGGGAAAGTTCTCTGCGTGTGTGACAAAATACTTCCAGATTTTAATTTTTTTTTTATAGGAAATACCATGATACTAAAAAATCTTTATTAAAAAAAAAATCCTGATTTATGTGGTCAAACATAAACAACAGATAGAATGAATTATCAGAATTTAACGTCCATATCCTTGTTGATATCCATACTTGAAGTTGAATGTATCAATACTGTGACGTGTCTTCTGCCAGAAGCTTGACAATTGTGATTTGCTTTCCTTTCGATTTTCATGCTAAAGTATTTTACGTTCCCAGGGGAAGACAATGGACGGGATCCTATGTGACAGAATTTCAAGATCTAATAGACTTGCCTCAAGTGGCAGCTGGAAACCAGGAAGAAGCACGGTTTTCATTCCTGCAAGGTGGATATGTGGAAGATAATGATAACCATGGTACTTGTCTTTGCCTGTTCTTAATTCCCAAGTAAGATTATGTATATTCCACTTTTAACTATTGATGACTTAACTGCTGACTTAATCAGAAAATGCCAAGGAAGATAGAGAAGCCCTTGCTTTAGTTAATGCTACAGAGAAGGCATTGCAGTTGCGTGATAACCGTGGTTCTCTAATTAAAAGGGATGCTAAATCAGGACCCGAGTTTTTCGCCACAAGATCTTATCAGGGTCTGAATATTGACGATGAAAGTGCTGTACCTGAGCCATATTTAATAGGAAGGAAAGGAAGGGCAGCAGGCTATGAAGATGAAAAAACCAACAAGAAACTTAGTTCATAAACCTTGAGATTCCTTCTTTTTGTTGTCAATATGGGACAGAGGAGCATAAACCTTGATTCTTGCTTTGTGTTGCAGTACTGGTGCTGGCTAGTGAGTTTGGTTAACTTAGGTGTTCCATACTAACATTTTTGTTGTACAATAGTTTTGAAGAATTTTGAATAGGAGCAAGCTTTTGTGTTTGCCAGGGCTCAATCTGTTAACCATACACAGGAAACATTTGCTTCATTTCAGACAAATTCCTCAATGTTCTCCTTTCTTACTGTGCCTGAATTTATTTTTTAACACAGGAGCATGATTGAAATTCCGTTGAGATACATACATACATACATACATATATATGCTTTTTCTACATTCTTGCTTTCTTTCTTTTTTGGAGATATTTTTTCTCCAAGTTCCTGAATTCAAATTCAATTAAAGCAGCGCTGAGCCAAGTTCATTTGTGTTCATAGTGGGTTCACTATTCCCTCTCATGTAACCAGTTACTGATGAAGTTTCCATTACATTTACTAAGTATCAGTAATATTTAAACTTGAATTTTATTGAGACTAATATATCTTTTGTATTGGGTTATATATTAGGGATCTGTAATGGTCTTCCTAAACGGCACCATATTTAATCTAATCTAATATAATCAGTTAGGGAATTATATAAATTCTAGGGTTAAGGTGTAAAAATAGACATATGCTTTTTTCAAAAGAGCGTCCAGTGACAAATACTTTTTTTAGGTGCAAAAGTAACTACGTGGTTACAAAAGTGGAGCAAAAATAGCATTGACCGTTAGTTGACTTTTTCTGAACTGAAAATGATGACGTGGACGATGACGTGGATGTTAATGTTTTATAAATTACAGTTCAGCCCCGGATGCATTTCAAAAAATTTCAATTTAGTCCCTCAATAAACTTTTAAAATTTTCATTTAAGTCCCTGGTTAAAACTTGCATTTTTTACCAGTGACCTTCTTCTTCCTCGGGACCTTCTTCTTCCTCGGTATACCCAGATTCCAGTGATCCTTCTTCTTCTTCCCCACAAATCCTTACCCAACACTGAAAGTCCCCCTGCGATTTCTCTTCCCGATAGCAAGTAAAATCGAAAACACCGAAACCCCAAATCGAAAATACCTGTAAATGCAGCCTCAAGAACTGGAAATTAGAACCTATTATCAGCATAATCACTGAACCTATTATCAAAACCTTCAACCCAGTAGCGTTTCTTTCACAGAAATTCACAGATCACGAACCACGACATTTGGGAATGGAAACAAGATGCATCAGAAAAATCGAAGAACAAGAAACCAAATGCCGAAATCAAAGGCGATGCATCAGAAATCCAATATCCAAAAAAACAAGAAACCAGCGAAGCATCAGAAAGAAGAAAGCCAAATCGAAATCGAAGAAAGCAAACATTGAAATCAGAAGGCGTCCTGAGTTTGAGGGAGAAGGCATCAGAAATAGGCAATTGAAAGAATTGAAAGTTAAAATACAAATTTGTTGCCCACAACAAAGAATTCAAGAATAGATAGAGAGAGACCCACCCAAGTCCATCACTCACCGTCGATGCAAGAGAATACAATCGGCACCCATTTCTAGATTCATCTGCAATTTTCCCAGAAAACCCATTTGTAGGATTAGACCCAGCAACGTTGTTAAGGTGAGTGCTGGCGCGAGTCACCGTGAGTTCGTGAGCTTTGAACTCGCCGCTAGAGCCGAAATCCCATGTGGGTAGGTTTTGAGCGGTGTGTTGCGGAACCACCGCGATGTTCCACGTTGCGGTGTCAAAGAGCTCAAGCTTTGGTTGATGATCGAGATGCTGCGGTTGCTCGCATGGCGCCACGGCAGTTCGATGAGGACTTGCTTCAAGATGATCCAGCTACGAGGGAGACAGGTTTTAGTGACGTGGGCCCCAATATAAAAGAAAGAAAGAAAGGGAATTAAAAAGTAAGAATGGAAGAGAGAGAAGGAGCCACGTGGCAACATTTTAATGAAGAAATCGTATCTCACTGTCACGTCAAAGATCAGATAACGGTCAACTAACGGTCAATGCTAATTTTGCTCCACTTTTGTAACCACATAGTTACTTTTGCGCCAAAAAAAAGTATTTGCTACTGGACGCTCTTTTGAAAAAAGCATATGTCTATTTTTGCACCTTAACCCTAAATTCTATGTAGAGTATCTGCTTAACTATTCAAACTTTTAATGGATGAATGTATATATTATATAAATTCTATGTAGAGTATCTGCTTAACTATTCAAACTTTTAATGGATGAATGTATAT
This sequence comes from Acacia pycnantha, assembly GCA_025563575.1. Taxonomy (NCBI): domain Eukaryota; kingdom Viridiplantae; phylum Streptophyta; class Magnoliopsida; order Fabales; family Fabaceae; genus Acacia; species Acacia pycnantha. The sequence continues at coordinate 2,127,171 of JAMWYP010000057.1, read as the reverse complement.
ATTATATAAATGAGTAAATACCCTTTTTGGTCCTTGACAAAAAAACGCGATCCCCATTTTGGTCCCTTACAAAAAAATCAAAATAAAAGGCTTTTTTTGTTCAAAATGTTAACCAATGGATTATTTTGAATTTGTAAGGTTTAAACTTTTTTTGTCGGGGGAAAAATTCGTGTTGTCAAGAAAAAGGTATTTACAAAAATAATGTTAAACTTCAATTTTCTACACACACATGAAATGGTGTATATATAATGAATTTGTACCATTTTATGGTGAAAACACTTCTCCTACAACATGAGACCCATAAATAATTTTTTATATGTGGGTCGGGACCAAAACATGGGTGATAAATAATTTTTATCATATGGGGTCCCACCAAATGACATGAGATATTTACTCTATATAAATAATTGGGGTAGGATATTTTGGTTCAAATCAAACAAAATACCATGGAATATGCATGTTTTCGTTTTTAGTCTAAAACGAAATAAATGGGTGTTGTGATTAAAGGTTGGTCCTTCATGCATTGATATAACGAATAAAATGTTGCATGGGCGGTTGCTTGTTAGTGAAATACTCCAAAGTGTATTGATAATGGTGCTCAGTTTATTGTTAGCAAGAATTCAATCCAACTGAACAAACTTGTCATCAAGAAAGAGACCCCTAGAGGTATAAGCTTCTAGATGAGTTATTAGTTTAAATAAAAAACCCAGTTTTTATCAAAGAAGAAAGCAGATAAAATGCCGATTTTTAAATAAGGGCATTTTAAAAAATGAATATAATTAACTAATTTAATTCCTATTCTTAATCTCGCTAAATTTTGGTAAATATGTCCTATAATTAGGACCAGAGAAAGTACTTATTACTCTCAAATTATGGGAAAAAATTAAAATAAAATACACACACAAACAAGCAATATTCCCTCAACATTCAAATTTGGCAATTCTTTCAAATTTGATTTTTTTTAAAGATATTTTTCTTGTCTTTAACGTAAGACTTATTTATTAAACTTGGAGAGATTAAAGAAGTTAAAAACTTATTTAATCATAACATATATGACATGCTTTTTTCTAAAATAATTCCACATCACATTAAACTGTATATTAATTTATAAGTTAGACAAAGTAGTTTAAAAAATAATAAGTATAAGCAGTAAAATGAAAAAAAGACATTATATTTAGGACTAAAACTCATCCTAAACTAAGTTTTAAATTTACAACATGAGAAGCATTAGTTAGTGCATGCAATCTTTGGTTTTCCTAACAAATCCATGGGAAGGAGATCCTTTCCTTGTCCAATTTTCTGTCCATCCCTCATTGTCCCCATCCTGACCGTCAAAATCTTGATCCAAGGGGCTAGATTTATTTTTCCAAAAACCGCGCGCGGTTTAAAAAAATAAATCTGACCCCTTGGATCAAGATTTTGACGGTCAGGATGAGGACAATGAGGGATGGGCAGAAAATTGGAGGTGAGAAAAACCGGACCCCAAATCCATGATATCTCTGGTAGTTGGCAGGTAGTACTGGTACAAAATTATGGGCATCATGACACTCAATTGAAGTAAAATATATCAACGGCTTGAGTTTCTTTCATTATCATTTTTTTATTATATTTAAATTATGTCTGTCCAATCAATATAATACTATTTTAATTTTGCTCTCATCTTCCCAATTAACGGCACATATAAGCTGATAAGGGATGAGGAGAAAACAGGCTAAGGAGAGAATCTCCTTCCCATATCAACACACAAAAATCTAGAAATTTAGGAAGTTAGGGTCATGGTGATTAAAATTCCGATTTATCCCTGCAATTTTACCTTTTTATGAGTTTTTTCATTAAAACGATTTTATTAATTTTTCAAACGCTTTTATGTTTTTATGATTTTTTTACGTTACGATTTTACGTTTTACGATTTTTTATCCTTCTTCCAATTTTACGTAAAATCTCAATTTTAATTACCTTAGTTAGGGTCCATACAAATCTTAATGTTGTGAGATATTTCAAATCACCATAACCCCACTCGAACCGTTCAATAATCTAATTGCACAATCATACGCCAAATATGCATTAGAGAGAAAATTGTGGAACATGCGAGAGACACTCACGTGAAGATGGGAAAGTGAAACATGAAATAATATCTGTACTTGAGAGTAGAGGTTTGGTGGTGGGAAATCAAAACGAATGTTAGGAAGTACTCCTGTAGTAGGATTTAATTTGGGGTTAAGTACCAATTAAATGTTTCTACCCTTAATGATGTAAGTTTAAATGAGTTAGTTAAAAATGAGGCATAATGGAGCAATTTTACCTTCTAAGTTTTAATTTGGGGTTAAGTACCAATTCTACCCTTAAAGTACGCCCCAGGAGCAATTTTACCTTCTAAGTTTTCAGTGGAGCAATGTTGCCCTTCTGTTAAAAATCTTAACGTTGACCGTTAGTTGATCGTTAGGGTTTTTAACGGAGGGGTAACATTGCTACATTTTGATACTTCAAGGGCAAAATTGCTCCTCCAAAACGTAGCAATGTTGCCCCTGAAGTATCAAAACGTAGTAATGTTGCCCCTGAAACGGTCAACGTTAGGGTTTTTAACAGGGGCAACATTGCTCCGCCGAAAACTTAAGGGGCAAAATTGCTCCTAGGCGTATACTTCAAGGGCAAAATTGGTACTTAACCCTTTAATTTGAGACAAGTGTTTGGTTGGTCAAACTCAAATCCGTTGGGTGGCTTCCAACCTTTATAGTATCATAGTACTTCTGCAATCTTAGTCCATATTTGTTTTAATTTTTTAAAAGTATTTTTTTGATTTACAAAAGAAGTATGCGTGTGATCCATTCTACTTCTTTGGTTCATGCATATCCCTTCTTCCCCTATGTGATGTCCTCACAGATCTTGATTGTTTGCTACAAGAGATAGCATGGAGGATTAAACTTGCAATCTGGCATCAATAAGAGTGAGCAATATACCATTAGGCTATAAGGCTATCAGCCTTTACATTTAAAGCGGTAGGTATTAACAACCTCAAATTGTAAGTAAGATTGAACTTGTAATCTCCTATTTATAAGGGAACTTTCATATTACTACGCTTCTAAACCATTAATTTATATAATCTTTAAAGCGGTAGGTATTAACAACCTCATAATTCACATTTATTCTCTCTAAGTTATCCCTACTAATTTGCACTTATATGATAAGGATATTTTCATCAAGGGGATAGTTTTGATGCTTTGAATGCAGCCCCTTGTTGTAAGGGAGTATTTGGCAACAAGCCAACAACTGATTTCTTTAATACACGTGATCAAAAGGGGTATTTTAGAAAAATGGGTAAAAGAGCAAAAATATATATATGCTTTACTCTCGGGAGCGCCCAGTACCATATACTTTTTTTTGGAGCAAAAATACACATGTGGTTATATTTTAAGAGCAAAAATCACACCACTGTTAAAATCTAACTTAACAGTGCATTTACTACAGAAAATGTCATATTTACAACAACATTTAAACACCTGGATTTTGAACATAGAAATGTCATTTACAAAAAAAAAAAAAAACTATATTTACAACAGGAAGTACTATATTTTCAACAAAATTTAAAATCTGGCCATATTTATAACAGAAAATGTCATATTTACAACAACATTTAAACACCTGGATTTTGAACATAGAAAAGTCATTTACAACAGAAAAATGCTAGATTTACAACACGAAGTCTTGTATTTACAACAAAATTTAAAATCGGCCATTTACAACGAAAAAGTCATATTTACAACAAAGCTAGATTTTAACGGTAGTGTGACTTTTGCTCCTAAAATGTAACCACATGTGTATTTTTGCTCCAAAAAAAAACATATGGTGCTGGGCGCTCCCGAGGATAAAGCACATGTGTATTTTTGCTCCTAAACCCTAGAAAAATTAGTACATATTTCTTACCATAACTAATTTAACTAATTTTTTAAATACAATGGTTGATCCGTAAATGAGTTGATTCATAATCATAAAGGTTATAAGTTCAAATCCCACAAATGTAAAAATCTTATTGGTAGGTGATCTATAAATACCTCTGTAAACACTATTTAAATCAAGAGGCATGCCTCCTGGTGAACCCCTGGACCAATTCACCTAAACTTTTATATTATAAAAATATAGTTATATTAACTCTTATATTTAAAACTAGTGAATGTATAATATAAAATCAAAGCTATATATAGTACTATTTGTTAATTGTACTCAATGTAGCGTTAGTTCACAGAAATGAAAATATGAGAGGGTATGGAATTCAAAGGGTTAATGGGGCAGAATTTGACCTTAAAAACATGTTTAAGATATTAAGAGGCGATAAAATCTCTAGTATTCTTCTTCCTTTTGGCATTTTCTTCTTTATCAGATAGTTCCATACCAAAAAAAATCAAAATTAGAAATCAAACAAAAGAACATAATTAAACATGTCATAGAAGCAAACAAATTCACAAATCCTAAACCCAACGAACATAAATCATGAAACCAATGAATCAGAGTGGACATTTTGTTATTGTCTTGACGAATAGAATAGGTTAGTTGAATGTGATGGGTTGGTCATGGGACACAAAAATAGGATTCTTAGGAAGGTGAAAAGAAAAATAAAGGGAAAATTTATTTCAGGGCCTATTTACAGGAAAAATTTAAAAAAAGGCCCCAAGATTCTGACAATCCCAGAAAAGGTCCCAGAACCTTTTCTGGGATTGTCAGAATCTTGGGTGAGTTGTTAATGGGGCTGATATAGTTGTTAACGGATAGGTCATTAACAACTAAATCAGCCCCGTTAACAACACTTTGCTAACAACTAAATTAGTATCGTTAACAACTATATCAGTACCTCGTTAACAATTATATCAGCCATGTTAACAACTCACGTAGATTTTGAAAATCCCAGAAAAGGTCCTGAGACTTTTTTTGGGATTGTCAGAATCTTGGGCCCTTTTTGAAATTTTCCTTGTTAAAAGGGCATTAAAATGAATTTTCCCAAAAATAAATCCCTCGAGCTTCTTATGGAAGATAAAATTATTATTCTCAGATACTATATGAAAATTCATTTCATTATGCCAGACCAAAAATAAATGATATATTTCATTATGTGCAATGAATAAGTCTTTAAAATATTTTCAAAAACACGTGAAAGCTACCATAAAAAGTTATTGTTCTCATCAATAAAATTTGGTCAATAATCTATTATTGGTTGTTGACTTCAAAATTTAAATACGTTACGTACTATTCTTTATGGAGATAGGATATTCTCACTATCTACTTATTTCACTACCTTTTCACTACCATTTTCTCATCATTGGATCTATTATTTGATCCTACGGTCCTGATTTAACCTACATCGGGAGGAGCTGCGCAGAGAACGGAACGAAGAGGGAGAAAAGTGGGGAAGGAAGAATGTATTATGTAGGTTAAATCAGGACCGTAGAATCAAATAATAGATCCAATGGTGAGAAAATGGTAGTGAAAAGGTAATGAAATAAGTAGGTAGTGAGAATATCCTATCTCATTCTTTATTGCCTATATATATATCTGATCAGAAACAATAATGTTCAAGACAACACCATCTGGCCTATATTTTATTGGATAAAAAATTATTGATGACACAATTGAGAGTTTTTCATTGTAGTTTTCAATAGAGAAACTAACAAATGTTTTATAAATAATTCACTTAACTTCTTAATTCATAAGTATTATGGAGTAATATTAAAAAAAATTATATTTTGATCGAATTTTAATTTTGATCATTATAGTTTCAAATCTTTAATTTTAGTCATTTTAATTTTATGAGGACGTGGTTTGAATTTAAATATAGGGATATATGGACTAAAACTAAAACTTGTTAAAAATGATTAAATATGTACCACTCTGGTCTTATATATAAGTCTTTTTTGACCAAAACACACATATCAATGAGAGTTAGTTTATTCAACTTTATTTTCGTTTATGAATTGACATCTTTCAACTTTTTCTTCTCTCTCTATTTTCATTGGGTATCTTTCAACTCTTTATTCTCTCTCTATTTTTATATGTACAATTAATATGGGCAAAATGATCACAATCTCATTTATTACCTGAAAGATGACTTATAAATAAGACCAAATTTTTTGGTCAAAGGGGATTTATAAATAAGACCAGAGTGGTATGAAACTATAAAGACTAAAATCAAATATTTAATTCTTTTAAAATTAAAATTGGGTTAAGGGGCATTTTTGTATCAAAAGTTTTCATCGAGAGGCAATTTTGTTCTAGAAATGCAAAAAATTGAGCAATTCTACTCTGTTAATTATCCCAATTAGTTTTGATCATCAATTAACTAAATATGTTGAGATGACAATTCGGATGCCACTTACGTCATTTTTGTTAATATGCAAATTTACCCCGCAAATTTCAAATCTAACTAAAAAAATATTAAGTAGATGATGACATATGAGCTATTGGTACAAATTTACACTTTAACAAAAATAATGTGAATGACATATATTCCCTCTGGTCTTTATTATAAGGCACCAACTTGCAAGTTTATTTGGTCCTTTTTATAAGGCACTTGCTTGTTTCCAATGAGTATTAATTATTTTTTTCCATGCATGCCCATAATTAATAAGGGTAGTGAGTGAGAGTAATAATTAATATAATATTAGAATTTAGTGTAATTAGTAGGGGTAATATTGTAAATTACTTAGATTTTATGACAACTTTATTAACTTTAACTACTTTTATTGGTTTATGAGAAAAGTTAGTTGGTGACTTATTAAAAGGACCAGAGGGAGTATACTATCAACTCAGCATATTTGGTTAACTAATTATCAAAATTAAGTGGGATAGCGGTCCGGATAAATTACTCATTTTTTGTATACTTTTGAGACAAAATTACCTCAAAAAAAAACTTCCCGAACAAGATTAAGATTAAGCTCTGATAAAAACTTCGGCAAAATTGTCACTTCACCCGTTAAAATTTGATTTTTTTTTTTAAAAAAAAGGTAAGAAATGAGAGGGTAGGAAGAGAATAAAATTGGTGTTAATGACGTGGAGGAACAGAGAAGTAATTGAGAGCACAAGTTGGGAGATACAAAACTCTGCCCATCCAGATCATAAGAGGACGACTCACAGAAAATCCTCCTGACTTGGTCAAAGCCTCCCCTTCTCTCTATTATGTATTTACAACCACACGAATTCTCTCTGATTTTTCATTCATACCTTTCCCCTCCACAAACAGAAAAATACTAACAATTAATTAAATTAATTCCTAAAATAAAAACGCTTCACACAGAGACACGACATGTCTTGTTCGTCTCTTCCAGGTTCCTGTACTCTCCTCTCACCTCGATCTTCTTCTTCTCAAAGAACCCAGAAACTTCATTAGCAAGAGTATTCCAGCCTGTGCACTCGATCTCTCAGAATCCCGTTGTACAAAGCAATTCGATTCTCCGGCATTCCTCTGATTTCAGGGGTTTCATGTCTGCAACTGCTCGATGCTCTGTTTTGCTTCCTCTGCTTTCCTCTGAGATCCTTCTTCTTGGTTTCGGTTTCGGTTTCTTCCTTCACATTATCTGCGAATTTCACCCTCTTCTTCTTCTTGCTACCCCTTTTCTTTTCCTCTGCAAAACCCACATAAAAAAATGAACAAAGAACGAAACTTTCTCCAAGAAGTACCGATCAGAAAGGAAAACAAAAAACGGGAAGAAAAGAAAAGTAGAGTATACTAACCTGAGTATAAGCAAGAGCGGAGGGATTTCTTGGAATTTGAATTTGAATTGCCGGGAAGATGTGGGAGAGGGAAAGTCTTCTGCCGGAGGAAACGAAGATAGAGAACGGTGCTGGAGACAAGCATGGCGGTGGTTAGAACAAGACCTTGGGAAATGGAAGCCATGTGAGAAGAAACAGAGAGACTCGTGTTGACCAGAAGAGGAAGACCGAAGATATATATAAAGAGAGAGAGAGAGAAGGAGAAAGGGGTAAAGTAATGAAGAGTCACGAGAAAAAAGTGAAGGGGAAAAAGAAATTTCCAAGAAGAAAGGGAATAAATACTCCAGTAAAATTGGTTGAGAAAGAAAGAAGCGTCTCGATTTGTCTAACAGAGAGAGAGAGAGAGAGAGTTTGGGTTGGTTTTTGCTTACTCAAAGGAAAGAAGTTATGTGGGGGGAGAGAGAGAGGAGGAAGGACACGAATGAATTCGGTTGCGGTTTGGGTTTTGCGCGTTTTGATGAAGTTTTGTCAAGTCTCATGTCCTTGGGACGACTTGGATTTTATTTAATTTCAATAATTTTGGCTCAACGGTAGATTAGACCAACTCAATTCTTTTTTTTTTTTTTTGCTATAAAAATTTAATAAAAGGGATGGAGACACCTCTTCCCAGCATTTTCACTATTTCACATTAATTAGGATGTCTCCTCCAGCATCTTGACAGCTCTAGGATCGAATCTCCTCCCTTAAGTGAAAGTGTCCAACCCTTTTACCAATTAAATCTAAAGACGAGGGGTAGAACAACTCAATTCCCATGACTGTAATTGAATTGAAGATTGAAATTCAATTCCTAAACTTTATAATTCAACTCTTACAATTTTAGTTATTTAAAACATTAGTCACTAAGTTTCAGAAGATGATTTTATTTCTTGTGATTTTAGTTTCTAAAATGTAGAAACAATATTTTAAATGATCAAAACCACACATACTAATTTGTGTCGGGTTAAAGTTGAGGAATTGACTTTCAACTTTTAATTGAGTCAAAATTATAAAAAATGTGTTGTCCCCATTGTGTTTGGATTAAGTGTGAGAAAATTGATTTTGAATAAAATTGATTTATTATAATAATTTTGGGAAAATATTTTGTGGTAATTAATATATAAGATTGATTTTGGGTATAAAGGAAAAATAAAATTAAGATGTCAAAAGTTCAAAACTATCTTTTCCTTAAAAAAGGTTATCCAGACACTCTCTAAATCAAACACTTACATATGTGTATCTTAAATGAGCATTTACATATCACTAAAAAAATGAGCATTTTCAAGTTACTTTTCTTAACAAAAATAATGTTACTCTAAGTTTTATAAATATATAATGAATATATTTTTATGGATGCATAAAAATAAAAGGGAAAATCACTTTAAAGTTCCAAAGGATAAAAAAATGTTATAAAGAAAATTCTGATATCAAAAAAGTCTTATTAACAACTCTTTTAGTAGGGGATTAACAACTTCATCAGTGAGTTTTAACAATTTCTTAGAACCTTTTTTACATCAAAATTTTTTTATGACTTTTTTGACCTTTTTTTGATGCCTTGAGACCTTAGAGGGAACAAAATAAAATGGCGTCCATGATGAGGTTAGAAAATAAGTTGGAGACCCTTTCTCTTTGGGTTCAACTGGCAAAGGGGTTGGACACTCTCACTAAAGGGAGGGGGTTCAATCCTGGAGTTGGTCAAGGCGTAGGGGGAGGCATCCTAGGTGATGTGAACTTGTGGAAACGCAGGCTGAGGTTGAGGCATATGTACTCTTAGTCATGTATGCTCTTGGGAGCAAAGTCATAACGCATTGCCCTTGGACTGTGGGTGAACCCAACCCCTCTTCTAAAATTATGTTATTAAAAAAAAAAAAAGTTGGAGATGTGCCTCTACAATGATGATTAAAACCTAACACGTGTTCACTTTTCTTTTTCTTTTAGTTTCTTTTCCTGTTTATTATTTTATGACGCATACGATTGTCGGTTTTTCCCTGCCAATCACATATAGTTGCCACTTAAATTTTTTGTTTTAATCAATGTTACAAAAAAAGGGGAAAATTCTTTTTTTAAAAATACAATTAAAAATGAGAAAAGATAAATTGATGTTGTGAATTTATCAAATCTCAAATCTGAACTGAACTGGAGTAGGAACCTACGATTTCCAATTCTTATCAAATGATTAATGGCCCTAAATTAAGGGTATAAGTTTCAGTGGTCAATAACAATATGTATATCTCTATATTAATAACATTATATTTTACATTAACTACTTTACTTTCATGTTTGATACCTTTATATCCCAAAAACTAAGGATAATTTTGAGGGCATAAGAGTTTCAAGAGTCAATAACAACATCTATATATATATTTCCTCTGATCCTTATTATAAGTCACTAACTAACAAGTTTATTTGATCCTTTTTATAAGGCACTTACTTGTTCCCAAGGAGCATTAATTTTTTTCCATATATACCCCTAATAAATAAGGGTAGTGAGTGAGAGTAATAATAATACTCCCTCTAGTCCTTATTATAAAGCACAAACTAACAATTCTCACAAACCAATAAAAATAGTTAAAGTCAATAAAATTGTTCTACAATTTAAGTAATTTTCAATATTACCCCTACTAATTGGACTGAATCTAATATCATATTAATTATTACTCTCACCCACTGCCCTTATTAATTAGGGGCATACATGAAAAAAATAATTAATGCACTTTGGGAACAAACAAGTGCCTTATAAAAAAGACTAAATACATTTGTTAGTTGGTGCTTTATAATAAGAACCAGAGGGAGTATAATATTAGAGTTTAGTACAATTAGTAGGGGTAATATTGGAGTTACTTAAATTGTAGGACAACTTTATTGACTTTAACTACTTTTATTGGTTTTGTGTAAATTGTTAGTTGGTGCCTTATAATAAAGACCAGAGAAAGTATATTAACAACATTATATTTTACATTAATGACTTTACTTTCATATTTTACAATTTCATATCCCAAAAACAGGGATAATTTTGAGGGCACAAGTTTCAGAGGTCACTAATAACATCAGATTTTACATTAACAACTTTACTTTCATGTTTCACAACTTAACTTTGGGTATAATTTGGTTATTTAATCAGAATTATAAATCTGAGATTCCTACTTCAGTCCTGACTTGAGATTTGTTAAAGGGTTAAGGTGCAGATTTGCCAACTAACTATTACCCGAAGAGCATCTGGCACAAAAAACAATTGAGGGTACCAAAATTACCAATAAACAATTAAAAATTGAAAAAAAGTACTCTCTCCGGTCCTAATTATAAGACAACATTTGAGAGTTGGTTTTGGTCCTAATTATAGGACAACATTCTAATAATTGTCAATTTTTTCCTAAAATACCCTTATTTTATTCTCTCAAGTGTGTTTGATTTTTTGTGAGTATATGTATGTGGACGCGTATACTCTTCCAGTCAACGAAACTTTTAGATATATATTTGTGTGTTTTCATGTATGTATATATGTGTATGTCTACACACAAATATCTATAGACACACACATATATGTGTGTCTACATATATGTATGTATGTATATGTGTGTGTGTCTACACATATATTTTGTGTGTGTACACACAAATATATGTGTGTGTGTGTCTACACATATATATTTTTTGTGTGTGCGCAAACAAATATATATAGTCACACACACACACGCACATACATATATATATGTGGGTGTGTGTGTACTGTGTGTTTATACATATATGTATATTTGTGTGTTTGTCAATATGTGTGTGTACAAATATAAACATACACACATATGTACATGTATATCTTTGTGTGTGTGTGTTTATATGTGTGTGGGGGTGTGTGTGCATATATGTGTCTGTCGATATATGTACACACATATATATGTGTGTGTGTGTGTGTGTGTGTGTGTGTGTGTGTGTGTGTGTGTGTGTGTGTGTGTGTGTGTGTGTGTGTGTGTGTGTGTGTGTGTGTGTGTGTGTATAGTAAGACCATTATTTTAATTAGATAGCATGTAGAAAAAAAAAATTAGGTTAGAGAGGCATGTGGTAGGAGCTATTGATTTACTTTCACTTAGGTCATTTAAATTTATATAAGGACATTTTAGGAAAATGAGTAAAATTAACAAATTTAACTTCTTTCCTTAATCTTCCCAAAATCGGTTAAATATGTCCTATAATTAGGACCGGAGGGAATACCAAATAACTATTAAAAAAATAACTATCACACTTACGTTAAAATATGAGGCACTGGCATAGGACGGTAGCGGAGACATTGGAGAAAAGAGCGGTTAAGCTTTCTTGTTGGATAAGGTGGCATCGGAAGGATGGAACCAGGGTGCAAGGCACGTGCTGGTTGAAAGCTGTGGACTGCTGGATTTGGTTTCGATGCGTGATTTTCACCCTGAAGCTGCATGCGGACCTTGATGAGTTCAAGAAGGTGAGTGGAACACCCAGCAACAATGGAAGCTTTGGAAAGCCGACGTCGCCGACACTGTGACAGTCAATGGAAGACTGAGACACCAAGACAGTGACGATGTAATAGTTCGTTGGCCAATTTGCACCTAATTGTGTTTTTTTTTCACTTTTTAATTGTTAATTGGTAATTTTGGTAGCTTCAATTGTTTTTTGTGCCAGATGCTCCTCGGATAATGATTTGTTGGCATATATGCACCTTAACCCTTTGTTAAATTTGCAGCAACAATTTGTCTTTTCCCATTTTTAATTATATTTTTCCAAAAAAAAAAGGCATAAATTGGTTGTTGGAAATTCGGAGAGATACTTCACTTGGTCCATAATTATAAAGTTATATTTTATTTTATTTTATTTTATTTTATTTTTGAACTTTAAAAGGAAAGAAAAAAAGAAAAAGAGAGTTTATATATAATTTATTTTTGTAATAGGAAAAATTACATTAATAAAAGGGTAAAGAAGCAAAAATACACATGTGCTTTACCTCCGGGAGCACCCAGCACCATATTTTTTTTTTTTTTGGAGCAAAAATACACACGTGGTTACCATTTTGGATCAAAAGTCACATTTCACCGTTATGTTACTGTTCACTTCAGCTCTTTCTCTCTCATCACGGTGAACAGTAACATAAAGGTGGGATGTGACTTTTGCTCCAAAATGGTAACGACGTGTATGTTTTTACTCCAAAAAAAACATATGATACTGGGCGCTCCCGGGGATAAAGCACATGTGTATTTTTGCTCCTTTACCCTTAATAAAATAAGTACATTGTAAAGTACCAGTTATAACAAGACAAACAAACAAAAAATTAACCAAATTATAAAACAGATGGAGGGGGTCTGTAAATAAGAAGACATGGGAGAAAATATTAAAAAGGGAATTTACACCATTTCAATATAGCTTTGGTAGTAGAAAGAGGGAGGTTGATCTTTGTTTTTTTTATTAGAAATTTTAGAAAAAGGGTTGGACTCATCCATGATTAAGGGCAAGACGAAATTTCTCTTCCTCCTAGGTGATACCAATGTTGGGCAGGGCGAACCGTCTATTACCCTCAAATGTTTACCTAAGTACCCAAGAGTCAGGATATCTCCCCTAACGCCTTGACCAACTCTAGAATCGAACAATCTCCCTTTGGTGAGAGTATCCGACCTTTTTACTAGTTAAACCTAAGGACAAGGGATGGTTGATCTTTGTTTTGATAATGCAAAGAATATCTAACGAGTCATTTCCATAAATTAGTAGTTCTTCAGTTACAAAATTTAAACTCAGAAATGCTGTGAGGTTGAGCCTTATAATCCAATAATTGCCTTAAGTTCTCTAACTTTAAATATAAATTAATTTTCAAATATATATATTTTTTTTTGGAATTGTGTGTTCCCATTAAATATTGCCCTTTCAAGGAATTCACTCTCGTGAATCCTTTAACAAGCCGCTTGAGATAGATGTCGTACAGATCCGTCCACGTCAATGCGAACCGCGTTCTCTGGCGGGGGGGTCCAAGTTTCCTCTTCATTCCTGCCAAGATGAAAAATTTGGTGAGATAAATTTTGGTTGACGGTATCTTCCATGAGAAGATAGTTACACAAGTGAAGCAACTCCCTGGTATCTTTATTCTCGCACTGGAATAGGAATTTGCATCTGGACGTCCAAAGAATCCAGCACCCCAGGCTAAAGATTCTTGGCCAATGAAAGTTCTGGAATTTTCCTTTCCCCGGCTTGTGAGTGGAATTCCAGTTGAGCCAAACCTGCAAATTTCCTGCAAAAAACTGAGAGAAGTAATTAGGCCTTAAAATTTTTTTCCAAAAATTTCTTGCTCTCTCACAGTCCCTGAGAATGTGGATCGCACTTTCCACATTGTTACAGTGAAAGGGGCAAAGATTGTCATTGGTAAGACCTCTTTTCGCTCTGAGAGAGTTAGTGACAAGACGGTCATGCCGCACTTGCCACATGAAGTATTTAACTTTCTCAGGCAGCTGCCATTTCCACATTTGGGACCAAAAGTTATCCCTATTTTCTCCTCTTCTATCTGAAAGATAGAGATAGGCTGATTTAACAGAAAAACAACCATCCTTAGCAGCTCTCCAATTGAAATGATCAGGGGAATTGCTACTAGGTGGGCGCATTCTGGAGATGAAGGTGATAACATTGGAGGGGAGGATGCCCTGCCATCTGTTAGTATTCCAATGACCATTTATTGACATGTGGTCTCTAACAGTATCATTTTTATTAACTAAGGCTGGGTTTACAGTATAGTCTACTAGGGGACGTTCGAGAGGAAGCCAAAGGTCACACCAGAACTTTGTCTCCCTCCCATTGTTAACCTTTTTTCCCACGCCACCAAGGAATTTGTCCCAAACCTCGGTAATGGCCCTCCACGCAACAGATGAGTTTTTCTTCTTTGAAACACTAGGCACCGATAAGTCTCCACAGTTATATTTGGACCAGAGGCATTGGACCCATAGAGCATTTTGTTTAGTTAAGAGACTCCAGCAGAGTTTCATGATGAAAGCCCTATTTTGACGCCTAAGATTCTTGAAACCAAGCCCCCCCTGCTTTTTTGCCTGCGAAATCTTATCCCAAGCTATAAGGTGCATCTTTCTGGCATCTTCATCCTGGGCCCAAAAGAATTTCCGCGAGATCTTGTCAATTTCGTTAATAGTACAAATGGGTAGGAGGGTCGACTGCATATAGTAGCTCGGCAAAGAAGATAGCACAGACTTGATCAGGACCGAGCGGCCAGCAATAGTCAGAAACTTGGCTTTCCACATGGATAATTTATCTCTAGCTTTTTGCACAATGGGGTGATACGTGGCCTTGGTAACTCTTTTGTGAATAACTGGCACACCCAAATATTTCCCTAAATCTGAAGTGAGACCAATCCCCAACATTTGACTTAGCTCAAGAGCTCTATTTATATTAACATTTCTGGAGCAAAACATCTTAGATTTTGATATATTGATTCTATGACCAGAGATCTCACAGAAGATTTGCATCACCTTACGGACCTCAGACATCTGATTGGAAGAAGCTTCTGTAAAAAGCAAGAGGTCATCGGCGAAGAACAGATGAGAGATCTGAGGACCCCCTCTTTTGAAGGTAAAAGGTTTCCAACGACGGGCTTGGCATTCAGCTTTAATCAGGTGACTAAGACGTTCCATACAGAGAATAAAGATATACGGGCTCAAAGGATCTCCCTGCCTAACCCCTCTAGAGGGGGTAAAGCAGGGGCTTTCATCACCATTCCAGAGAATTGACATAGAGTTCGTAGAGATGCAAGCCATGATGAGGTCGACGAGATTTCTATCAAAATTCAAGCAAGTAAGAGTATCTCGTATAAACCCCCAATCGAGTCTGTCAAACGCTTTTTCCATGTCAATCTTGATGGCAACAAATCCTTTTCTCCTACCCTTCATTCTCATAGAGTGAATAATCTCTTGGGCAATAAGGATGTTGTCACAGGTGGATCTGTTAGTAATAAAGCTGCACTGCTCATGACTTATAAGAAGGTCCATAACGCCTTTAAGTCTATTTGCCAGAACTTTAGTGAGGATTTTGAAACTTACATTGCATAAGGAAATGGGACGAAATTCCTTTAATGAGGAAGGGTTGTCAACCTTAGGAATTAAAACGACTTTAGACTTGTTGATGCTGGCCGTGATGGAGGGGTTGGTAAAACATTCTTCTAAGAAGTCACATAATTTGTCCCCCACCACATTCCACTGAGTCTGGAAAAAATGAGCACTAAGGCCGTCGGGTCCCGGGGCTTTGAAAGCTCCCATAGCAAAAGCAGCATTTTTTATTTCCACTCTGGTGACTATCTTAGATAGCATATGTAAGTCGTGAGTGTTAATGGGTGGGAAGGCAGAGCCCAACTCTCCAGGGTCTTTAACAGCAGTGTCCTTAGTGAAGAGATTAAGAAAGAAGTCATGGGCCATCATTTTAGCAGTATCATGATCTTCAACCCAGACACCCGCATCATTCCGAATGGCTCCGATTCGTTGTTTCTTCCTTTTGATCATGACAGAGGCGTGGAAGAATCTTGTATTCCTATCTCCCCCTTGAAGCCATTTACTTCTGGATTTCTGGAACCAGGTGATTTCTTCTTGAGAAGCTACTTTATGATACTCATCCCACAGCTTTTTCTCCAGTTTGAACAGGCCCGTTTTCAAATTCATTCTCCTGCTTCTATCAATTCCCTCCAGCCGACGGATGATCTCTTTCTTCTTCCTAGAGAAGTTACCAATCTTGTTATCATTCCAATCCGAAGCAATCATTTGGAAGTTTTGCAGACCTTGCAGCCAATTTTCCTCCTGCCAGGCATCCTTGGTGATATCCTTAAAATCGGTTTCCAGAGACCAGGCAACCTGGTAGGAGAAAGGTTTTTTAATATTTTTTCTTTTGGATTGCAACGAATTAGAATTCACCACCACCAACCTATGATCCGATTTAAATTTGAGCTCATGGCTAACAGCGAAGTTGGGAAAGGAATTAATCCAGCTGAAATTGGTGAAAACCCAGTCCAGCCTTTCCTTCAACCCTTGCCTTTCCCAAGTGAATTTTTCTCCTTGCACCTGCGCCTCAATGAGATCAGTGTCATCGATACAATCTTTAAACTGCTGCATTGAGGCCCAGAGGGGATCAGTTCCACCAAGCTTATCATCAGAAGACAGGTAAGTATTGAAGTCTCCCAAGACTAACCAAGGAAGACTAGAATTTGCAAGCGAACGGACAGAGTTCCATAAAGTAGCTCTTCCAGTCATAGTCGTCTCACCATAAATAACAGTCATCAGGCTCAGGGTATTATTTTGAAGATCTCTAACTTGACAGTGAAGTAATTGGGTGGAGGACGAAATATAAGTAACGTCAAAGGCACTATTGTCCCATAAAAGCCAGATACCTCCAGAGAATCCCGTAGCTTCCACCCGAATCCAATGACTAAAACCAAGCTTACGACAAACTTTGTCAGCTTTATTCCCACTAACGCGAGTTTCCAAAAGACATAGAATATTTATGCGGTATTTAAAAACAATATCTTTAACAATTAAAGGAAAGGTCCGGCCTCTCGTGAATCCTTTACTTTCTGTGCGGGGAAATAAATTAACTTAACGAGAATGACGTTTTGGGATAAATATATTAATTTAATTCAAATTTATATTCAAAACATTTTAAAATTTCAGTAAAGGAGATCAATGATTCTTAATTAATAATTAGAATTTTAAGAGTTAAAGATTAGTTACAAATTATTATATAATCTGTAATAAATTGCAGAAATTGAATGTTCAGTCTTTTTATTTAACCATGAAATGTTCCATCCTTAAAATTTAATTGAAAGGCAAAAAAAAAAAAATCCTTAATACTTATTTAGTAGTTAAATAATTTTCTTTATTTTTTCATGGTAATTTTTGAAAAATCAATTACAAATTTTTACATATCAATATCATATTTTGGATGCTTGATATGAACTACGAAAGACTGATATGAAAATTATATATTTATTTGTATTAACAAATAAAGTTTTATTACAATCGATGAAATCGTCGGATTTCAGTGTTAAATTTTGAAAGATTAAATAAATAAAAAACTTGTATCACTTCAGGAAACTAAATAAAAAAATAAAAACTTTGACCGTCAAAAAATTGACATTGATCATTAACTTTTTATCGGAAATATGCAACATTACTATATTTTGAAACTTCTGAAATAAAATTGAAATAAGAAAAACTTTTAGAGCAACATTACTCCCCAACGAAAAAATTTTAGGACAAATTTACTGCTTAACCCTTTAAAAAATAAATGTAAAACTCTTATTTGAATTGTATGCAACTCAAGATTTTCGTGGTAGCTCATAAATTTTGTGACAAGAATTTTTCAGCAATTTTTTTTGGGTTTAGGAGCAAAAATACACATGTCCCTTATCTTCGGGAGCGCCCAGCACCATATGCTTTTTTTGGGAGCAAAAATACACATGTGGTTACATTTTAGGAGCAAAAGTCACACCACCGTTAAAATCTAGCCTGTTGTAAATATAACTTTTTCTATTGTAAATGACCAGATTTTAAATTTTGCAGTAAATACAGCACTTCATGTTGTAAATCTAGCATTTTTTTGTTGTAAATGACCTTTTTATGTTCAAAATCCAGGTGTTTAAATGTTGTTGTATATATGACATTTTCTGTTATAAATATGACCAGATTTTAAATTTTGTTGTAAATACAGCACTTCATGTGGTAAATATAGACTTTTTGTTGTTGTAAATGACCTTTCTATGTTCAAAATCCAAGTGTTTAAATGTTGTTGTAAATATGACATTTTTTGTTGTAAATGTGACATTTTCTATTGCAAATGTACCGTTAAGTTAGATTTTAACGGTGGTGTGATTTTTGCTGCTAAATGTAACCACATGTGTATTTTTGCTCCAAAAAAAGTATATGGTGCTGGGCGCTCCCGAAGGTAAAGCACATATATATTTTTGCTCATTTACCCATTTTTTTTTTTAAATGTAATCTTATCAACTGAATCAGTTGATCACACGTGACCTGGGAAATCAGTTCTAATTGATTATTGGCAATCAAATATTAACACCTATCTTCAATCATGGACAAACCAACCATCATCTGACACATATCACATGAAAAAACGACAAGAAAATTGATATAAAAAAAATATTCGTATTAGAATGTGATATCATCAATTATGATCATATACATAAAAGAAAGGGAAATATTAGGAAATGCCATTTTAAATTTTTTAGACAGAATTATACATTTAGCTCTATAATTTGATATAAAATTTCACTTTTGTCTTTTAATTTTGAAAAGTTTGTTCCCAATCCTTTATTACGGACATATTTAGTTTCAACTGATAATTTTTTTGTAACCAAGTTATTTAAACCAGATTAGTTCAGGTTTAATTACACTGCTTATAACAATCATTGTTATTTTAAAAATTAAATTTAATAAATTTAAAAAGCTTCAACAACAAGCTTTTCACCAATTTTTTCAAAAAATTATTCATATGAAATAATTTCATAATTTATTTTTATCTGTAAAAAGATATTCTCATTATAATTTCTCTTAATGTTTATATTCTTTCTATTTAAAAAGTAAAAATAACTTTGAACGAAAAAAATAAAGTAAAAATAACATGATATATTCAAAATATCTAGTACTTTCCCTCTAAACAATGCTATTGCTTCTGGGGAAACCACGTGTACATGATTAAATATTTAGATGACATAATAAACAATGATTACATACTCAACAATCTTTGGAAGCGGCTACGGTTCTCTACCCTTAACGTCCACTGCGATCCACTTCAGCTTATACAGTGGTAGAATGAAATGATATTGGCATTTTAGAAAGCAAGACATACTCAAGATTGATAAAATGTATTGGTTTATCACATAAGACTCTCACTAAATGGATATCGGAGAATGAATCTATACACAACTTTATCTCCACAAGCAAATAATTTGTTTTCACGATGAGATTGACCAGAGGCGGAACGCAGTAATGGTCAGCTGGGGCCTTGGCCCCAGCTGGCCCCGACTGATCTTATAAAATTTATTAATATGTATATGTATATATTACTATATGATATTTTATTTGGCCACAAACTTGGCCCCAGCTAATTTTTTATCTTCTTGGTAAGGATAATGTTTGTTTCATTACTCATTAGGCTGTGGAAGAAAGTAAAATTATTGTTTGAGATACCGAAAAATTAGTATCATCTTATATATTGTTTTGATTTATAATTATCTGTTATTATTTGTTTGTATTTTCCAGGTTATTTGATACTATTTAGTAAATACTTTCTCTGGTCCTTATTTAAGGAACCAACTAACAATTCTCACAAGTCAATAAAAACAGTTAAAGTCATTAAATTTGACCAAAAATTTAAGTAATTTTCAATATTATCCTTATTAATTACACTAAGCTCTAATATCATATTAATTATTACTCTCTTTTTTCCTCCAAAAAAGAGCAATAATTAATTTTTATTAATTATTACTTTCACTCACTACCTCTTTAATTATGAGTATACGTGGAAAAAAATATTTAATGTTATTTGGAAACAAGCAAGTATTTTATAAAAAGAACCAAATATACTTGTTAGTTGATGTATTGTAATAAGAATTAAAGAGAGTAGTTCAATATGTTTATTTTTTGGCCCGGACTAAATATTTTTTTTTTGGTTCCACCACTGAGATTGACAAATGTGAATTATAAGAAGTGTACACAACAAAATGTTGGAAAGTTACTTATATAACTCGATGAAATTAAGAACAAATTAACATTGGTCCCATTTTCTTACAATTTCAGTTTAGATATTAGATTTTTTTTTTTTGCTCAAACAGTTTAGATATTAGATCAATCACGAGTCTCTGTCTGACAATGATAACCCTTCATAAAAAATTGACACGAAACCAACCAATTTGTGAATATGAAGAACAAACCTCATAGTTTGATTCCACATGGCAGCTCAAAGCAACACATCAGTGAAACCTCTCACAACCACACCTTTATATTGAATCTTCTATTGACTCATGTCATGACGTTTACTTCTTCTGGCTTCCCCCATTATTGAGTTCTCAGTCTAGTCACAGTTTCACAAGTTCGTTTTTTCTCCTCCAGTATAGTACAAGAAGCTCTTGACATACCATAAGTCTGATTGAGTTTTCTAAAAGTCATATCAAACATGCACACTATTCATCTAGATGAAACTTAGATTTATGCTGTTTCGTTTGATATTTATGAATGTGTTTGGAAGCCTTTTGGTCCTGATCAAAATGTGCATTGTGAGGATAACTTTGTCTTGAAAAGTAGCAATTGCTCCTTTCCAACAAGTTTCCAAGCATAGACCCTCGTCTTTGGGTTCAACTAACTCAACTGGCAAAGGGGTCGAATACTCTCACCAAAGGGAGGGGTTCGATCCTGGAGTTGGTTAGGCGCTGGGGGAGGCATCCTAGCTCCTAAGTGCATAGGTTAACGCCTGATGTAACATCCCATTTTCTAAAGCGGAATTTTTTTTTTTTTTTGCAATCAATCAGAGATGAGCAATGGAGCGTAAGAGTAACTGATCATAATATAACATGAACCATAGTGTAATAAAGTATTGATTACGGTGATCCTAAGGTTCGGAAAGTAATCGACGAAAGGAAAAGAAAGCGATAAGATAAAGATGACTTCTTCCGCAAGTCACTCTGCTGCTTTCCCGGACATCAATTCGCGGTCCTCCGGATCCACGAAGCTACGGTGAGATTCAATTCACCGCATTGAATCTCGGGTATGATTAACCTTATGCTCAAATAAAACAGTATATAGACAACGAGATATTCATGACATAACAAAGCAACATCTCATCGAAGTGTGACACGGGATGAACATAAGCATGAAGCAAATATGTAAGGTCCTACACAACAACATTGTGACACGTAAGGTCAGTGACAGTACATAAGCATAAAGCGATACGTAAAGTCCTACACAAATATAGCCTGCACATTAACCTGTGCCACGAACACGTGTCCTCAGCGCTAGGAAAACTCAAAGCGGTATTATCATGTCTTATAACCCGTACAAGGCTGTATGTATAACGACGACCCTAAGCGAGCCCCTATATGAACGTATCTATGACATATATGTATATGAGAGCTATAGGATTAGTGTTACGAGACGCGTCCGTACCTTCGTTTGATGTACGTAGTTGTTTACGCGAAACTGTACCTTTCGACGGAAAACGGGTTTGTCCGACGGCGGCACGTTGGACAACGTAACGGCAACAAATTAGGATTTCGGATATCCTATGAGAATAATGTCACTTCCATTAGTAATTTGACATTATAATCGGCATTTTAGGTAAAAATTACCATTTTGCCCCTATACCCCTACTTGGCGGAATTTCGCCGCCAGCCAGCTACATAGGCTATTTTCTTCCCAAAATTTCGCGAACTTCGACGCATTTATGATTTTCGAAAATAAAGACTAAAATAGCCCTCCCATATGATACCCAATCATACTCAAAATTTAAAGGCTATTACTACCCCTAACCTTTAAAAGAGCTATAAAAACTACAACTTTTCAGCGACTCGATCCCTACTATGTTTACACCTCTGCATATTTTTCAACGCAAACAAGGCTCTAAAACATTTGTAGGAATCTTGTCACCTACTTTCTAAATCTAACTAACAATTCTACTAACTACTAAACTAAAAACTAAAGACCGAAAGACTTACCGTTGAAGACTTTCCTGACAATTCTCTGAGGGCTTTTGCACAATTCCCCAGGCTCCTTTCTCTTCTTTCTCAACCAAAAATTTCGGCCAAGAGAAGGAAGAAAAGGTGTGAGAATTGTGAAGGAGGGGGTATTTATAGGAAAAAACAAGGGCCTTGTTTGGCAAATTAGGGCTTTGTTTGGGATTTTGGGTTATAAAAACCCATTTTCCCGATCGGTACCGATTCGCGTGATTTCGGAGAATTCACAAAATTCTGGATTTACAACTCTGAAGACATGTTCTCACTTAGTAGAAATGTCCAAGTTAACCTAAATTTTGATTCCATATAGGTCTCCAACAGTCCAGTTGAAGTTTTCTCGAAAAACGTGTCCGAACTCGTCCGGTGTCGGAATTCGTTTTCGGAGATATCAATCTCTTCGAAATAATTCACTGATTCCAAATATGTCTAAATAAATTCAAACCCATTCCTAAATGTTGAGTTAGAATTTATTTTCCTCTTTTCCAAAATTATGCCTATATGCATTTTTCCCTATTTTGTTTTATTAGGAAAATGCACAAACTTGACCTCGGAATTTTCTCCCTAAGAGTATAACGGAAGACAAAATTCCACTGATCATTATTTTTCCCGACTTTGGAAATCTCATTCCTAGATCTCTAGATAGGATCCGTTTCCTATTTATTCCATTACTATTCACTACAATTAATTATATTATATAATAATATAACTCTAATTAATTATATAATATAATAATAATACAAACTTACCAACTAAGTTATCCATTTTTTTTTTCTTTTTTTTTTCTGCCCATTTTTATTTTCGTTTTTTTTATTATATATTTTTTATTAATTATTTAATTAATTATTTAATTAATTAAATAATTATTTTCACATAATTTCTACAAAATTTTCCTACTGGTCCATTCTTGCATTTAGGCTTAAAAATACCTAAACTCATCCTTTTTCCTTCAAATTTTCCAATTAATTAACCAATATATTTATGCTAATTTTTAGCCATTTATCACTAATTTTGGAGCTTTACATAATTATCTCCGAATTTTCTATACTTGTGCTTAAGTAATTTGCTAATAAATACTTAATCACTCAGTTATCACTGCTTAGTAATTTTCTTAATTAGAATACCACATTACCTCTTAACCTTTGCTTTAACATGAGATTTTTCATGCATTACGTATTATTCGCATTTTCCCATAATCGTAAGGGTATTATGGTCATTTCCTTACTTTTTGAGTATTCTTCTACAATTTCTCTAAGTTCATAATTTATCAAATTACAATAATTAGAGATAATATACTCTCTAATTTACTTGGTCACTTTTCTAACTTTTGGTATTTTTCCATAATTTCTCTAAGTTAATTACCCTTTACGGGGCATTTTGGTCATTTTGGCACTTTGGCCCTTAAATTCCCTGATTTCCTACAGAATTTAACTTAGAATAATAGACTATATTTCCACAAGTCTTACGATCATAACTTCACTTATGAGAAATAACCCATTTATTTATCAAAATATAATATTTCAGCTAAATAAATTTGCGGGTATTACATTTCTCCCCCCCTTAAACAAAATTTCGTCCTCGAAATTTGTACTCTAACATCTCAACTTTGTACTAACTAAAACCCATCCTACTTGGATTTTGGACTATACGTGTCGGATCTTCACTTCGTGCATCGTAGCCGCTTCTTGGTGATCGGAATTCGCCTTGGTTTGTCCACAAAGATCTTATCATTTCGTACTTTGATATATAATGTTCCCCGTGGTTCCCACACACCGCGGTTAACTCTACAAATACCAAAATGGATACCAAAAATGTCCTCATGGTTCCCACACACCATGACAACATAAGATATCTCCTACTTAATGACATGATCACGGTCGAATATAACTTAAGAAATATGGAAATTGTTATGGAAGTCTAATCATATTTGGAAATAAGGCTGACTAGTTTGTTTCCAATGAATCCTTGGATGATCTCCCGAAATGATCTCACGATGATCTCCGAAATGATCTCACGTAATGCAAACTATACATTCGTCCTTGAGGTGCTTTATTGACACCGGCTTCGAAGGATATACGATCATCACAATCACCAAAAGACTCTAACGTTCCTTTTTGTCTTGTTCAAACTATGAAATGTGATTGATCATATCTGGTCTAGAAAATTTCTGCTCCGGCAATTCCGTTGAGCAACTTAAGTGTAGAGCAGCATGTATAATTGGTGACCCTAAACGATGTCTCTATCCGCTATGTATAATTGGTGACCCTAACAGAATCTCTATCCGAGTCGGTGACCCTAAACAGAGCCTCCATCCGAGTCGGTGACAGAGCCTCTATCCGCTTGTTACTTACTTTCTACATCACTGTTAGCTTAACACCATTGAGAATGTTATTGACGCTATGAAGTAGTAAGAAGATTTATATTAACCCACAACTTGGTTCAAAACATGCTTTACAAGCTAAAAGCTTACACCTAATGGTGTAGCTACTACATAAGTATGCATCCCAAAAGGATCCGTACAAGTATCAAAAGAAATTGATTGGTCTAACACCCGAGTCGGTTTACAACTAACATGGACTTGTACTATTCGATAGTATCTCGGTCCTTTCACGAGGATTCGCGACCTCCATATTGGTTAGCGCAAAGATTCGTCACGAGTTACGTAGTCTTGTCTCGGCGACCTTCTCGGGGCAATTCCAAGTGATGTGTCCGGCTTCGACATCTCATAATGATTCGTTTCCCATCGCAGTTGACTCTGGATGGTACTTCTTACACTTTGGACAAGGCGAGATTCTGCCATCACGGGATTGTTACATTGCTCAGTTTGGACTGGCCTCTTGTTTCCACCACTAGAGTTGTCCCAAGGCACCTTCCTCTTTCGTGAGGAGTTCTCGTTTCTAAAGCTACCACGTCCTGCATTGTTATTGTTGTTGTTGAAGTTTCTGGATCTCTGGAATCCTTTGATTACGCTCGATCATCCGACAAGTTTCTACGGCGCTTGTCAAATTCTGGAATCGTTGGGACATAAGTCTTTCACCGATTTCATATTTTAGCCGTCAATCGGTATGTTCACCATACTTCTTTCATCGTTGCCCTTCCTCAGGTGTGGGGAGTATCGGGAGAGATTAGTGAATCGAGCATAGTACTCGTCGAAAGATTCCTCATATCTCTGTCGGATGTGGAGAAGTTCGACTCCTTATTCATTTGCACCAAGGAGGAAAGTATTGGTCATGAAATTTCTCTAGAAATTTCTCCCATGTCACGGGATAGTATTGGGTCCGCAGGGTTTCTGCTGTGACTTCCCACCGGTCTGCATCTCCTTCGAGTGGTAGATTGCTAGTTGAGCTTTGCGATCCTCCGGCGGCTTACAAAACTGGTTAACCCAGTATTGAGTGTTTTTCTCTCCTCTCCTGTGTCGTGGAGGTGATCGGGATCTCTCAGACTCATTATCTTCCTCATCTTCTTCAGCGTTTTCCTCATCCTCATCATCATCTAATTCATCCTCGGCATTTTGTCTTTCTTCTTCAGCATGTCTTCTGTCTTCCTCCGCCCTCCGTTCTGCTAGTTGCCTTTCAGCTTCCAGATCTTGTTGGTTCTGTCTCTCTACGAGCGCGTTAATGAGAGCTCTCTGCTCCTGTAGAGTTCTCCTCATCTCCCGAATCTCGTTTTGTTCAGGTTGATTTGGTATAAGATTTTGTTCGGGTATCGCGTCTATTTGAGGTGTGTCGCCTCTTCCTCTACCTCGGCCTCGGCCTCGGCTCCGGCTCCTCTTAAGATCGCCATGTCTGGTTCTTTTCACCTTCATGATGGCCATGTTTTGAGGAGTACAACGATGATCATATCATAATTTCTATCGGATAAGTCTACTAATGAATAACACAACACATGGCATCAAGTCGGAATTCCGTAGGTTTTCTTCCTAGATGTAATGTAAACACGTATCTAACTTATACATGAGTCAAATCATCATGTATTTATCTTTGTTGGTTATATCGTAGTTTCATCACATTGTCGTCATATAAGCTCGGTGTTAAGAATGATTACCGAGCCAAAGGATTATCGAAGTTATCAGGGCATATTAGAGTTTCTAGGAATATCGTCGGGATATCATATATAGATTTTTAGCGTTAAAGGTATCCGGGTTTCGTATTCGTCCCGCCGTCTCTCGGAACTATGGACTACGCGCGTTACGCCTCATTATTACGGGTTTAAGATATGAATGTTCATCTGTGTTCATCACTACAACATTACACTAGGGTCATATCAGTACTCATTTTCAAAAAGTGCTCAAAGTTTAAAAGACTTAAGAATCTAACTCCGTTATCCGAACAGAATGGCCAGGTAAGTGTCTACCATGGGGGCCTCACCGGGTTAGCAGTGACTGATTGGCACACCCACGTAGACTAGCCTTGCCTTCGGCACCAAACCGTTCGTGGTAACATAGTTAAATACTTGCCAGAAAGATTTGCTCTGATACCATAAAGTGTAACATCCCATTTTCTAAAGCGGAATATTTTTTTTTTTTAAAGTGCAATCAATCGAGATGAGCAATGGAGCGTAAGAGTAATCGATCATAATATAACATGAACCATAGTGTAATAAAGTATTGATTACAGTGATCCTAAGGTTCTCAAAGTAATCGACGAAAGGAAAAAGCGATAAGATAAAGATGACTTCTTCCGCAAGTCACTCTGCTTTGCTTTCCCGGACATCAATTCGCGGTCCTCCGGACCACGAAGCTATAGTGAGATTCAATTCACCGCATTGAATCTCGGGTAACGATTAACCTTATGCTCAAATAAAACAGTATATAGACAACGAGATATTCATGACATAACAACAACATCTCATCAAGTGTGACACGAGGATGAACATAAGCATGAAGCAAATATGTAAGGTCTACATGACAACATTGTGACACGAGACGGTACATAAGCATAAAGCGGTACGTAAAGTCCTACACAAATATAGCTAAAGCGTGCATGTAAAGTCACATTAACACGTCGTGCCACGAACACGTGTCCTCGGCGCTAGGAAAACTCAAACGGTATTATCATGTCTTATAACCCGTGTGAGGTCAGTATGTATAACGACGACCTAGCGAGCCCCGGTATATGAACGTATCTATGACATATATGTATATGAGAGCTATAGGATTAGTGTTACGATGCGCGTCCGTACCTTCGTTTGATGTACGTAGTTGTTTCGGCGGAATCGTACTTTCGACGGAAAACGGTTTTGTCCGACAATGGCACGTTGGACGGCGTAACGGCAACAAATTAGGATTTCGGATATCCTATGAGAATAATGTCACTTCCATTAGTAATTTGACATTATAAGCGGCATTTTAGGTAAAAATTACCATTTTGCCCTATACCCCTACTTGGCGGAATTTCGCGGTAACCTACATAGGCTATTTTCTTCCCAAAATTTCGCCAGAACTTCGACGCATTTATGATTTTCGAAAATAATGACTAAAATAGCCCTCCCATATGATACCCAATCATACTCAAAATTTAAAGGCTATTACTACCCCTAACCTTTAAAAGAGCTATAAAAACTACAACTTTTCAGCGACTCGATCCCTACTATGTTTACACCTCTGCATATTTTTCAACGCAAACAAGGCTCTAAAACATTTGTAGGAATCTTGTCACCTACTTTCTAAATCTAACTAACAATTCTACTAACTACTAAACTAAAAACTAAAGACCGAAAGACTTACCCGTTGAAGACTTTAGGACAATTCTACGAGGCTTATTGCACAATTCCCCGAGCTCCTTTCTCTTCTTTCTCAACCAAAAATTTCGGCCAAGAGAAGGAAGAAAAGGTGTGAGAATTGTGAAGGAGGGGGGGGTATTTATAGGAAAAAAACAAGGGCCTTGTTTGGCAAATTAGGGCTTTGTTTGGGATTTTGGGTTATAAAAACCCATTTTCCCGATCGGTACCGATTCGCGTGATTTCGGAGAATTCACAAAATTCTGGATTTACAACTCGAAGACATGTTCTCACTTAGTAGAAATGTCCAAGTTAACCTAAATTTTGATTCCATATAGGTCTCCAACAGTCCGGTTGAAGTTTTCTCGAAAACGTGTCCGAACTCGTCCGGTGTCGGAATTCGTTTTGGAGATATCAATCTCTTCGAAATAATTCACTGATTCCAAATATGTCTAAATAAATTCAAACCCATTCCTAAATGTTGAGTTAGAATTTATTTTCCTCTTTCCAAAATTATGCCTATATGCATTTTCCCTATTTTGTTTTATTAGGAAAATGCACAAACGGCTTCAGAATTAACTCCGGAAGAGTATAACGGAAGACAAAATTCCACTGATCATTATTTTTCCCGACTTTGGAAATCTCATTCCTAGATCTCTAGATAGGATCCGTTTCCTATTTATTCCATTACTATTCACTACAATTAATTATATTATATAATAATATAACTCTAATTAATTATATAATATAATAATACAAACTTACCAACTAAGTTATCCATTTTTTTTTTCCTTTTTTTTTCTGCCCATTTTTATTTTCGTTTTTTTTTTTATTATATATTTTTTATTAATTATTTAATTAATTATTTAATTAATTAAATAATTATTTTCACATAATTTCTACAAAATTTTCCTACTGGTCCATTCTTGCATTTAGGCTTAAAAATACCTAAACTCATCCTTTTTCCTTCAAATTTTCCAATTAATTAACCAATATATTTATGCTAATTTTTAGCCATTTATCACTAATTTTGGAGCTTTACATAATTATCTCGAATTTTCTATACTTGTGCTTAAGTAATTTGCTAATAAATACTTAATCACTCAGTTATCACTGCTTAGTAATTTTCTTAATTAGAATACCACATTACCTCTTAACCTTTGCTTTAACATGAGATTTTTGCATGCATTTTTCCATAATCGTATTATGGTCATTTCGCATTTTTATTCCATAATTTCTCTAAGTTAATTACCAATAATTAGAGATAATATACTTCCTAATTTACTTGGTCATTTTGGTCATTTTCTAAGGCACTTTGGCCCTTAAATTCCCTGATTTCCTACAGAATTTAACTTAGAATAATAGACTATATTTCCACAAGTCTTACGATCATAACTTCACTTATGAGAAATAACCCATTTATTTATCAAAATATAATATTTCAGCTAAATAAATTTGCGGGTATTACATTTGAATTGAATCTCGGAGTAATTCAGTTAACCTTATGCTCAAATAAAAGCAGTATATAGACAACGAGATATTCATGACATAACAACAACATCTCATCGAAGTGTGACACGGACGAGAACATAAGCATGAAGCAAATATGTAAGGTCCTACACAACAACATTGTGACACAGACAGTACATAAGCATAAAGCAAATATGTAAGGTCCTACACAACAACATTGTGACACAGACAGTACATAAGCATAAAGCAAATATGTAAGGTCCTACACAACAACATTGTGACACAGACAGTACATAAGCATAAAGCGATACGTAAAGTCCTACACAAATATAGCACTGCACATTAACCCGTGCCACGATCACGTGTCCTCGCCGCTAGGAAAACTCAAAGCGGTATTATCATGTCTTATAACCCGTACAAGGTTTGTATGTAAAGCGGCGACCACTAGCGAGCCCCGGTATATGAACGTATCTATGACATATATGTATATGAGAGCTATAGGATTAGTGTTACGATGCGCGTCCGTACCTTCGTTTGATGTACGTAGTTGTTTACGCGGAATCTGTGCTTTCGACGGAAAACGGCGGTTTGTCAGACAATGACACGTTGGACGGCGTAACGGCAACAAATTAGGATTTCGGATATCCTATGAGAATAATGTCACTTCCATTAGTAATTTGACATTATAAGCGGCATTTTAGGTAAAAATTACCATTTTGCCCCTATACCCTACTTGGCGGAATTTCGCGGCGCTTCACTACATAGGCTATTTTCTTCCCAAAATTTCGCGAGAACTTGACGCATTTATGATTTTCGAAAATAATGACTAAAATAGCCCTCCCATATGATACCCAATCATACTCAAAATTTAAAGGCTATTACTACCCCTAACCTTTAAAAGAGCTATAAAAACTACAACTTTTCGACTCGATCCCTACTATGTTTACACCTCTGCATATTTTTTCAACGCAAACAAGGCTCTAAAACATTTGTAGGAATCTTGTCACCTACTTTCTAAATCTAACTAACAATTCTACTAACTACTAAACTAAAAACTAAAGACCGAAAAGACTTACCGTTGAAGACTTTAGGACAATTCTCTGGGCTTATTTGCACAATTCCCCAGAGCTCCTTTCTCTTCTTTCTCAACCAAAAATTTCGGCCAAGAGAAGGAAGAAAAGGTGTGAGAATTGTGAAGGAGGGGGGGGTATTTATAGGAAAAAACAAGGGCCTTGTTTGGCAAATTAGGGCTTTGTTTGGGATTTTGGGTTATAAAAACCCATTTTCCCGATCGGTACAGATTCGCGTGATTTCGGAGAATTCACAAAATTCTGGATTTACAACTCTGAAGACATGTTCTCACTTAGTAGAAATGTCCAAGTTAACCTAAATTTTGATTCCATATAGGTCTCCAACAGTCCAGTTGAAGTTTTCTCGAAAAACGTGTCCGAACGCGTCACGTGTCGGAATTCGTTTTCGGAGATATCAATCTCTTGAAATAATTCACGATTCCAAATATGTCTAAATAAATTCAAACCCATTCCTAAATGTTGAGTTAGAATTTATTTTCCTCTTTTCCAAAATTATGCCTATATGCATTTTTCCCTATTTTGTTTTATTAGGAAAATGCACAAACGGCCTCGGAATTTTCTCCCGGAAGAGTATAACGGAAGACAAAATTCCACTGATCATTATTTTTCCCGACTTTGGAAATCTCATTCCTAGATCTCTAGATAGGATCCGTTTCCTATTTATTCCATTACTATTCACTACAATTAATTATATTATATAATAATATAACTCTAATTAATTATATAATATAATAATACAAACTTACCAACTAAGTTATCCAATTTTTTTTTTTCCTTTTTTTTTTCTGCCCATTTTTATTTTCGTTTTTTTATTATATATTTTTTATTAATTATTTAATTAATTATTTAATTAATTAAATAATTATTTTCACATAATTTCTACAAAATTTTCCTCTTGGTCCATTCTTGCATTTAGGCTTAAAAATACCTAAACTCATCCTTTTTCCTTCAAATTTTCCAATTAATTAACCAATATATTTATGCTAATTTTTAGCCATTTATCACTAATTTTGGAGCTTTACATAATTATCTCAGAATTTTCTATACTTGTGCTTAAGTAATTTGCTAATAAATACTTAATCACTCAGTTATCACTGCTTAGTAATTTTCTTAATTAGAATACCACATTACCTCTTAACCTTTGCTTTAACATGAGATTTTTCATGCATTCTGTATTATTCTGCATTTTTCCATAATTTCTCTAAGTTAATTACCCTTTACAGGGGCATTTTGGTCATTTTGGCACTTTGGCCCTTAAATTCCCTGATTTCCTACAGAATTTAACTTAGAATAATAGACTATATTTCCACAAGTCTTACGATCATAACTTCACTTATGAGAAATAACCCATTTATTTATCAAAATATAATATTTCAGCTAAATAAATTTGCGGGTATTACATTTGAATTGAATCTCAGGTAACGGTTAACCTTATGCTCAAATAAAACAGTATATAGACAACAGATATTCATGACATAACAGCAACATCTCATCAGAAGTGTGACACAGACAGAACATAAGCATGAAGCAAATATGTAAGGTCCTACACAACAACATTGTGACACAGACAGTACATAAGCATAAAGCAAATATGTAAGGTCCTACACAACAACATTGTGACACAGACAGTACATAAGCATAAAGCAAATATGTAAGGTCCTACACAACAACATTGTGACACAGACAGTACATAAGCATAAAGCAGTACGTAAAGTCCTACACAAATATAGCTCGCACATTAACTGTGCCACGATCACGTGTCCTCGGCGCTAGGAAAACTCAAAGCGGTATTATCATGTCTTATAACCCGTACAAGGTATGTATAAAGCGGCGACCACTAAGCGAGCCCGGTATATGAACGTATCTATGACATATATGTATATGAGAGCTATAGGATTAGTGTTACGATGCAGCGTCCGTACCTTCGTTTGATGTACGTAGTTGTTTACGCGGAAGCTGTGCTTTCGACGGAAAACGGCGGTTTGTCAGACGCGGCACGTTGGACAACAGTAACGGCAACAAATTAGGATTTCGGATATCCTATGAGAATAATGTCACTTCCATTAGTAATTTGACATTATAATCGGCATTTTAGGTAAAAATTACCATTTTGCCCCCTATACCCTACTTGGCGGAATTTCGCCGGCGCTTATCTACATAGGCTATTTTCTTCCAAAATTTCGCGAACTTCGACGCATTTATGATTTTCAAAATAATGACTAAAATAGCCCTCCCATATGATACCCAATCATACTCAAAATTTAAAGGCTATTACTACCCCCAACCTTTAAAAGAGCTATAAAAACTACAACTTTTCGGCGACTCGATCCCTACTATGTTTACACCTCTGCATATTTTTCAACGCAAACAAGGCTCTAAAACATTTGTAGGAATCTTGTCACCTACTTTCTAAATCTAACTAACAATTCTACTAACTACTAAACTAAAAACTAAAGAATAGAAAGACTTACCGTTGAAGACTTTAGGACAATTCTACGAGAGCTTATTTTGCACAATTCCCCCAGAGCTCCTTTCTCTTCTTTCTCAACCAAAATTTCGGCCAAGAGAAGGAAGAAAAGGTGTGAGAATTGTGAAGGAGGGGGTATTTATAGGAAAAAACAAGGGCCTTGTTTGGCAAATTAGGGCTTTGTTTGGGATTTTGGGTTATAAAAAACCCATTTTCCCCGATCGGTACCCGATTCGCGTGATTTCGGAGAATTCACAAAATTCTGGATTTACAACTCGAAGACATGTTCTCACTTAGTAGAAATGTCCAAGTTAACCTAAATTTTGATTCCATATAGGTCTCAACAGTCAGGTTGAAGTTTTCTCGAAAACGTGTCCGAACTCGTCGGTGTCGGAATTCGTTTTCGGAGATATCAATCTCTTGAAATAATTCAACGATTCCAAATATGTCTAAATAAATTCAAACCCATTCCTAAATGTTGAGTTAGAATTTATTTTCCTCTTTTCCAAAATTATGCCTATATGCATTTTTCCCTATTTTGTTTTATTAGGAAAATGCACAAACGGCCTCGGAATTTTCTCCCGGAAGAGTATAACGGAAGACAAAATTCCACTGATCATTATTTTTCCCTGACTTTGGAAATCTCATTCCTAGATCTCTAGATAGGATCCGTTTCCTATTTATTCCATTACTATTCACTACAATTAATTATATTATATAATAATATAACTCTAATTAATTATATAATATAATAATACAAACTTACCAACTAAGTTATCCATTTTTTTCCTTTTTTTTTTCTGCCCATTTTTATTTTCGTTTTTTTTTTTATTATATATTTTTTATTAATTATTTAATTAATTAAATAATTATTTTCACATAATTTCTACAAAATTTTCCTATTGGTCCATTCTTGCATTTAGGCTTAAAAATACCTAAACTCATCCTTTTTCCTTCAAATTTTCCAATTAATTAACCAATATATTTATGCTAATTTTTAGCCATTTATCACTAATTTTGGAGCTTTACATAATTATCTCGAATTTTCTATACTTGTGCTTAAGTAATTTGCTAATAAATACTTAATCACTCAGTTATCACTGCTTAGTAATTTTCTTAATTAGAATACCACATTACCTCTTAACCTTTGCTTTAACATGAGATTTTTCATGCATTCTGTATTATTCTGCATTTTTCCATAATTTCTCTAAGTTAATTACCCTTTACGAGGGCATTTTGGTCATTTGGCACTTTGGCCCTTAAATTCCCTGATTTCCTACAGAATTTAACTTAGAATAATAGACTATATTTCCACAAGTCTTACGATCATAACTTCACTTATGAGAAATAACCCATTTATTTATCAAAATATAATATTTCAGCTAAATAAATTTGCGGGTATTACACCTGAGGGTAATAGACGGCTCGCCCTGCCTAACATCGGTATCACCTACGAGGAAAGGAGATTTCACCCTGCCCTTGGATCGTGGGTGAACCCAACCCCTTCCTAAAATTTTATTATTAAAAAAAAAAGTTTCCAAGCATAGCCATAGTTGGACATAAT
The DNA here is from genome assembly GCA_025563575.1 of Acacia pycnantha. NCBI lineage: Eukaryota > Viridiplantae > Streptophyta > Magnoliopsida > Fabales > Fabaceae > Acacia > Acacia pycnantha. The sequence goes on along the minus strand of JAMWYP010000057.1, from coordinate 2,092,408 downwards.
AAGACCATCCTCACATCAAGTTTTTTATATCTATTTTGTCAAGTTCTCCAATCACATATAACCAAGTATCATATTTTTTTTCATATGGGTTTATAGTTAGATGATAATAATTAAAAAATAGGACACATGGTCATATATAATTGAAAAACTTAACGAAATGGATATAAACAACTTGACATAAATATTTTCTACAAAATTATTCATCAAAAGTATAGGACAACTATAAGTAGTTTTTTCTTATTACATGGGATTGGCTAAATGAATTTTATGATACCATTATTCTCTATCAACAACCAAATTTTTAGATAAATTATTGATTAGAAAGTCCGTTCAATAATATTTTTAAGCATTTTCTTGGGTCTTTCTCTATCACATTTTAGAGAACTTCATTCTATCTTATTTACCCTCTCCTCCCCACCAACTCATCAGTCTTTCTTTTACATGTCTCAATCACCTCAAAATATTTTCTACCATTTTCTTTCTAGCAGACATCAAACCAACTTTTCCTTGTGTATATTACAAATATTTCTTTTCTTTATACCATCACATATTTATCTCAACGTTTTCATTTTTGTTGCCCAACTTTATGTTTTTGTTATCCCTTTAGGGTATGTTTGGTTTGAGGGAAGGGGAGGGGAAAAAAAAAAGGAGGGGAGAGGAAAATATGTGGGCCCCACTACACTCAATTTTCCAAAAAAAATGAGGGGAGAGGAAAATATGTGGGCCCCAACATTCACAATAACACATTATAATTAATCAGTAATTCAATAAACCTTTCTTTTGAACTCATGCTTTTTCATTGCAAGTAACTCTCGTAACATTTTTTCATTTGAACCACTTGGCTTGTATTCTAACTAACATTTCCATCAATTTTACCAGCATGTTATATAATTGATTCCAAATATCTAAACTTAGTTAGATGTGGAATGATTTGATTTCCCATTTTAATCTCTGAATTACTTCTAATTTGTCTCTTGTGAAAAAGAACAAGATAAAGACAAAAAGATACAGAAAAATAAAAGCAAGTTATTGTATAAATCAAACAGCTCCAGTCATAAAAACCGAGAACAATGCATCACAGAATCAGAAACACTAAGAACTCAACTGCCACGGCCATCCTCGTCTACATGGTAGGAGTAACATCTACACAGAGAAAACACACACTACATTGTGTTTATTACTTTAGCACCACCACTATAGTATGAAAACCACAATATGAATTTGGAGCAATAATAGTTTATGTGAAGCAAGTATGAAACAAACTAAGTTGTAAGGATTGGTGGCATGTAGTCAGCTTTGCCTCCGAGGACACGAGCCTTGGTGTCTGGGAAGAATTCAAATCCAGGCAGCTCTGTGATTTCTCCTTCTTCAGAAATACCAATGGGATAGCGAAGCAGGTGTCCAGGAAGGTCGTGTTCCAGCGAGTCACTTGAATAGAGGTCCCAGTACTTGTCAGCCATCTGGTTCACCTTCCTGACACATTCTTCACTTTGAGGTGTGAGGAAGGGATCGTCGAGCATGCCAAGGTGCTCGTACCACAATGACATGCGGAAACCATGGATTTGACCCCGTGCCGGCTGTTGCCTGTGAGACAAATGATAGGGTTGATAAGCACCCATGGCAATCTCTGAGTCCCTGGCACCATCCATTGATCTCTGGTTGATGTTGGCAGATCCTACGATTATGTACTCGTCATCAACTGCAAAATGAAAGAAGAAGAAGCTCCATGAGCTACTATCATCAAAGAATATCTTGGAGACAACACAAGAAATATGGTAAGATTGCTATTAACAAAGGATACCAATTCAACTTTCAAACTCACTCACCTATCATCATCTTGGCATGAACATATATCATGAAGCGCCGAGCCTCTTGAGCTCTCAAATAATCAGAATCAGGATCAGGTCTTTCTGAAGGCTCGTACTCTCCAGGTTTCTTCAACTCCCGATTACCGAGGCAGAAGAATGTCAAATAGTTGCGAGGATCTTCATCGATTCCATTGGCCCTAAGTGCCTGAATAACATCCTTGTACATCATCTCCATTGTCCTCCTCTGCCAATCCAATATTGCCTGCACTGATGCACTTTCAGGGACACCCTCTGGCCACATTGGTACCACAACATATACAGTGAATCTTTCCCCAGCTTCGATCTTGCTAACGATTTTAAGTGAAAGCTCCTTTGGGATGACATGCAAAGCATTTATGTCCTCAGGTTTGATACCCTCAGCGCTCCAAGCAAAAGAGCTTCCAAGGAAGTACTGATTTTCAATATAAATGAAATCCTTTGCTCGCCGAATTGCATGGATATAAGCATCTTGAATACTACGATCAATGATATTATCCTTCCCACTAATGAGCCCAGCTTTAGCAGCATCTTCAGGAGTCTCTGGAAACCCAAAAGCAGCTCCACCATCAATAGATCTAAATAACTGAACATTCCAGATCTCATGATCATCAGGATACATAACTGGAGATGGAGGAATGATGACATTTTCAAGCTCTCTCAACTGAAGAAGCAGATCCTTCCCACCTTGCTTCCTCCATCTTTGTTCAAAGTTAAATAAAACATCCCAAGCAATGGGTCCTTCAAGCCGGGAATGGAGGTCATGCCAAGGCTCCCTCGGACCACCTTTTGTGATCGCAGCACCAGGGAAGTTGGGTTGATGAAAGTCACGATGGTGTGCTGTGTCCAGAGTTCTGAACAGCGAGTGGAAGGGAGTATCATATCTACCGTCACAGAGATCAATACCCCCAACAAAACTAACAATTCTTCGCTTGTCTGATCCTTCACTTGGCAATTCACTGTCCACCACCAGAATCTTCTGATGATGGGTGAACATGGTAGAAATTTGCAAGTCCTGAATAATGCTTCCGCCGTCATCAGGATTGCGGGGGCATAAAACACAGTGCACATCAGTGCCCTGGAAGTAATGCTCAGTTTCTTCATCATGAGTAGCCATCAATCCATCTTTTTTTAACAAACCAACAGATGTTCTATCATCCCAAACAAGCATTAAAACCCTGACACCTTCACTTGCCTTTTTCTTGAGGAGCTCACCAAGCATTATATCTCCCCCTGGCTTTGGCCTCCTTTTATCCCTTACCAAGGAGATATCAGTATATACAGACCAACCGGTAATGTATATTAAGTGCTTGGCATTAGTGATTGCATCAAATACATCCTCCCAACATCTATGAGGAGCATATTTCTCACCTCCAGCAAGAGATATTTCAGGGACAAATCCATCTGGGATATGAGCATCTTGGTACAGAGAGACCTTACACCCTTGTCTCTGTGAGAAGAAAGTGTATGGAACTCCAGGATACTTAGCACTTCTAATACCACGACCCCAGCTGCGATCTTTGGTGACATCAAAATATTGCAGTTTCACATGGATTTTTGAATCACCATGAATGGGATTCTTGTGCTCATCCAAGATTTCAACCCACCTATCTATTTCCTCACCATCCAACACATCCGTAACAGGCACATGTGCTCTTCCAATTAAGGTTGCCCCAATAGGATTAGCATCTTTCACAGTGAATATAATATCAGAAGCCATGTGAGCACAATAAATGTGAAAAGACTCATACCACCTCGGGTTGGAATGTTCATTTTCCAGCATTCTAGTCCTTCCAACTCTGGCCTTCTCAAGATCGATGGTTGCATAGAGTTTTGTAACTCCCTTTCCAAAACCAATTACCTCCTCAAGATTTCCCTTGAGCTGCAAAAATAGCAATAAAAAATCAAATATAATGCAAGAGAAAACGAAAAGGGAAAAAATAAAGCCATTGAACATAAATATATTGCGGTACATAAGTATTACTAATTTATCTACAATAACAGTATTTATTAGATAAGAGAGAGCACAGGGCAAGAGAAATCTTGAATGAGCATGGCATTCTACAGAAATAATCAATAGATAAGGCAAACCAGCCAAGCCCGTGATTGGAAAGACTCCAGCAGGCTATCATAAGTACAAAGTTAAGCTATCATCAAAGTGAAATTGAAAAACTTTTCTGCTCAATTCATTCATCTATATAAACTAATGCTTGATTATGCTAACAGTCCATTTAGCTGTTTAATTTACTGAATCAATACCATCAAGAGATTTCTACTTTCGATGTTTTTCAATACAAAGGAAACACATACATCAGAAGCGAAAAGTTGAAAGTCAGGAGTCACGATTAAATCATCGCGTTAAAAAGCGAATCCAAACAGACAAATTCGTTTACCTTGCTGAAGATATTGCCACCACCAGTCTTCAGCCTATCCACCTCAAAGATCGTGACATGGAGAGTCCCATGAAGCAAAATTTGAGCCATCTCTCACCTGCAACCAGATTCACAGAAAACAAGACAAACCCACTTTGTATTAGATCACATAACCCAGTAAAACTAGTCGAAAATGGGCTTGCGCAAAAGTTCAGATAGACAGATCAAAAGCTTTCAATAAATAGAACAAGAGTATAAAAGTTAATCATCACCCATGTTATAACCCGTCCCAGTTCATTATACAAACAACAAGAGAAATTAATGTCTAGAAACGAAGACTGACCAGTGCAGAAAGATCCGAAGATCAGAGGGAAGAGAAAAAGAGTAGGGGGATCAGATCAGATCTTTGATATGAGACTATTTATACAAGAAGATACTTGAAGGGATGCACCGAAGATACCAAGAGAAGTGAAAAAGGTGGGAAGAATAAGATAGAGCAGAGAGTGATCCTTGAAAACAAGAATTTGTATTCACTATGACAGAAGTAACCGGAGGTTAATTAGGAATAGGAATCAGCGAAAGATATACTATTCCCTTCCTCTTACAGTCTTACACTTGCACTGATTACGCGATGGGAAATTTAAATTATCACCCAACACAAATCAGTGAATCACAGTGGATCACCATTGGGACCCAAAAGTAAATACCCAAAAAGTGTTTATTCACTGGATAAAACTGATATTCTATAAATCACAAAAAAAAAAAAAAAAACTACTACTTTTAAAAACTATTATCGCTGTAAGTCACTATTGTTGACTTTTCTTTACTCTTTTTCTTCTTCCCTTTTTACACTGGAGAAGACGCTACAGAAAGCATATAAAAATTAGGGGAAAACATAAAAAGAACTTTAAATTGTAAATTTCTAAATTAGGTATTCCAAAAAAAGAAAGAATTATAAAATATTTATTAAATTTCGTTATTTCTTACCAACTCTTGGTAAAAAAACCTGATTTAGGATTTTACAATTTCAATTTTTTTTCTAAAAATTATTGAAAATTATATAAAAATCCTTGTTGTAGACTCAGATTCATGATCAGTGATTTCTTTCATTTTTATGCCTTTTACATTGAATTTAAGAAAAATAAATCACACTATTATTTATGATTTATAATTATCTTTGGCATATACTCCTTCAATACTCCATCTGGTTAGTAAGATAACGAGTTTGAAAAATAATTACTTTAAAATTAGTTAAATTAATTATTTGTAAAAGATATTTGTATCAGTTTTTCTAAATTACCTATTTTAATCATTTGCATTGAAAATTCTTCTTTTCATGAAAAATCTTCTTAATATCAGAAATCAGAGTAAAAATTTTGAAAAAAAAATATAAATTTAAAAGATAAGGTGGATTAAATTCTTATATTCTTAAAAAATAAAATTTAATTAAATAATATGCTTTGGTTGTAGATATGCCACCTTAATTTTTATTTTATCTTTTAATTGTTTTAAATTATTCTCGATGATTTTTTCTCAGAAATATATTTTTTCAGCATGGTTCAGAAATTTCGTTTTTTTTTTATTGAGCAAAAAAAATCGACCTAGAAGTCGGTGGAAAAAACAAAAAGATTTTATTATTTTTTCGCGATAAATTTAATCAGTTATATACTTACCACTCTAGTCCTATTTATAAGTTCAGTTTGACCAAAAAAATTTGGTCCTATTTATAAGTCCAGTTTCATGTAATAAATGAGATTGTGACAATTTTACCCATATTAATTATACCTATAAAGATAGAGAGAGAAGAAACAATTGAAAAGCATCCAATCATAAATGAGGGTAAAATTGAAAATTTACCCCATAATCATTGTGTCAACTACCTCTCTTTAGTATGTGATATTTGGTCAAAAATAAGTCCAGAATGGTATATATGCAGACATTGGAAGCGCCAATTGTAAGAAACCTGAATTCGCTGCTTTAAATTCGGCTTGGGTGCCATATTTTTCAATATTGTAGGGTATCAATGGCATTGAGGTACCAATAAGGTTGACACAAGTGGTAAGTGACTTATGTCGTTCAAGCAAAGTCTCGAATTCAAGCCTTGTGAATGTAGAAAAACCCCGCTGGGAGACTCTCCTACCATAGTCAGGTGCGCGATACGGGTCGGATCCGAATTAGTTAGAGCGAAACTCTAGATATCTGATAGGGGGAAAAAAAAAAGCATTGGCGTCCTCAATAGCCCCTTGTATATCCCCTTAACAAATGTTTCATGGTATCTTTCATCTATTTTGTTCAGTGTCCAAATTTTCATGTATGTGTGTGTTTTTTTTGCTATTAAATTTGGGTGACATTGCTCCTTTAAGTTCCAATGTAACATATGTCTGTTTGGCTACAGTTAAAATAGGGTGATGCTCCTTCTGTTCTAACACTTTCGAGACAACGAATCCAAAAAAAAAAAAAAACTTTTAAATTAAAGGAGCAGATACTAACGACATGAAATTACAAACAGAATCAAACTTACAACCTCTCACTTACAAGAAAAGCTTACACATACTAGGGTATCAAACTATTAAGTGTCTGTATATTTAGCATAGAAGAATGATGTAATGGATATAAATCAATAGGCATACAAATTTTCTGCTTATTTGAAAAGAAAATTAATATAAATATTTAGGAAAATTATTAATGTATCAAGGAATGAATGTAATAATTAAAAAAATGTCATAATAAGTGAGTCACATGTAATAATAATAGGTGCATAAAATTTCATGCTGTTCATCTATCTATTGTGAGACTTTTTTATGAATATATATATTTTTAATCAACCTAAGTAATGTACCCCGTTCTGCCCTTGGCCATGATTTCATTTCTTGAATTATTAAATAACAATTGCAGAGGTAGGATGAGGAGTGAGGAGCATGAAAACTGAATAAAATAAGGGTTCAACAAATCCAGATTTTACGCCATTGGTTGAGCGCAATCTCAGGACAAATCCAATTAACGTGACTCAGAGGTTAGGACGGTGATTACACCATAAAATATTGGGAAAATATACATAATTCCAATATCAAAAAAGTCTCATTGTCAAAATAGTTTTTCGTGTTGTTAAAATAGTTTTTTTTGTTATTAAAATTTTCCTATTTGTTATCAAAATAATTGTTGTCAAACTCGCGAGTTGACTCTCCAAATTTAGCATTTTTACGTTTCTAGCTTACAAAATCGAGTCGAATCACTAGTAAACTCGTGATCGTTGTAAATTCAGGTAAACTCACGAGTTGACTTTCTGAGCTTACCATTTTTATGTTTGCAGCTTAAAAGAACGTGTGTACTCATCATTAAACTTGTGTTAAATTTTTCGATTTGATCATGTTCAGGTGATTTAAATGTAATTTTTAAAGAATTTTTTTATTAAATATAATAAATTATGAATGTTGATGATTTAATTTCAATTATTTGGATTTAAAAATATTTAAATCAAATTTTTGTTATTTTTTTATATTTTAATTATTTAATTATACACTATTATATTTATTTAATGGTAAAAGTAAACTCTTATGAGTTTATAATTCGAGTCTGCAATACGAGTTTACCTCATTGTCGCGAGTTTGCTTAAACTCGAGAGTTTGACATCCTTAGTCAAAATGGCTTTCCATGTTCTCAAAAAACTATTTTGATAACATGAAAAGTCATTTTAAGTTTTTAACAACAATTTTTTCATAGGAAAATTTTAATAACAGGAAAAATTATTTTAACAACAGGAAAAACTATTTTGACAACGAGACTTTTTTGATATTGGAATTCTGTAATCAATATAAAAAATAGTCCCTAGAGATTTTTTTAATAGGGGATTTGGGGTTGAGACTTTTTTTTATATATTTTTTCTTCCTTGGAGCTGGTGATATTTTCCCTTAAATATTTGGTATTGGGATTGAGAAACCCCATTAAAGCACATGTTCCTGTTTCCATCACATTTGTGATCTCTTTAAAGCATATTTTCACCCTTCAATTATTTTATGACGGGTACGGTTTGTTTTAGATCACTACTTTATTTTCTATATATATAAAGTTAGATAACTAATTTTTGAATATGTAATATATATGTGTTTGTTTTCATAAAATATCATATTTAATAATATGTATTAGAACCATTCATCCATCAAAACATCCTTAATACATAGAGTTAGAGGAATACTATGTCTAACTCTTATACTCCCTCCAGTCCTAATTATAGGAGTTGGTTTTGATCCTAATTATAAGGGCAATTTTTAACTTTTGTCAATTTTTTTCCTATAATACCCCTATTTATAGTTATTATTAGGAGCATTTATATATATATGTGTACATATATGTATATTTGTGTTTATGTGTGTCAATATATGTGTGTGTGTGTGTATGTATGTAGTATGTGTTTGAGTGTGTGTGTAGATATATGGGTGTGTGTCTTTATGTATATAGATAGATCTATATGTATACATATATATATACACACACATATATGTTTATATAGCAAGACCATTATTTCAATTAGAAAGCGTGTGGAAAGAAAATTATATCTATATGTATACACATGACTATATAAAAAGCAACTAATATACATATATATTAAACTAATATGTCATGGATATCTAACGTAAGGAAAATTAGAAACACTTATAATTAGGACAACTTGTGTTATTTTAAATTTATATAAGGACATTTTAGGAAAATGAGTAAAATTAACTAATTTAACTCCTTTCCTTAATTTCCTCAAAATCGGTTAAATTGCTCCTATAATTAAAACCAGAGGGAGTATTAAATACTGATGGTATTTACTTGAACAATATAAAGTCATTATTAAAAAGTTAAAATTTTTGCAATATTACCATTAATAAATATTGGCATTAATTGATTGTCAACTTCAAATTAAATTTTTGGCTAAAAAAAGAACTTCGGGTCAGGATTCTCTCATCATTATTTTTACATCATCCCTCATAATCTTTAAATCATGTCTATCAATAAATCTGAAATATCACTATATTAGCCACATCATCTAACCATGCAGAAATTCTAGCAATGCATGAAGCAAGTCGAGAATGTGTATGGTTCAGGTCAGTAATACATCACATACGAAGAACTTGTCATTTATCTTCAGGTAAATTGGTCCCAACAGTTCTATATGAAGATAATACTGCGTGTATTGCCCAACTTAAAGAAGGTTATATCAAATGTGATAGAACGAAGCATATTTCACCAAAATTCTTCTTCACTCATGACCTTCTAAAGGATGGTGAAATAAATATCCAGCAAATCAGTTCAAGTGAAAATCTAGTAGATTTATTCACCAAATTACTTCCAGGTACAACCTTAAAAAAGCTTGTCAATGGAATCGGTCTTCGAAGACTTAAAGATCTCAATTGATGTTGTCAAAAGAAGGAGTCGATACACGTTGTATTCTATTTCCCTTATCTGGGTTTTGTTCCATTGGGTTTTCCTAGAAAGGTTTTTAATGAGACAACATTGGAAAGTGTATCAATTGATGATGTACTCTTTTTTTTTTTTGCTAGGTTTTTATCCCACTGGGTTTTTCCTAGTTAAGGTTTTTAATGATGCACATTCATAATAGATATCCAAAGGGGAGTGTTATGAATATATTATGTGGATGACCCATTATGGGTATTAAGGTCCACACTACATTCATGGTAGGGAGTGGGTAGAAGCTATATAAAACTTCCCTACTCTCCAACCATTATAAATAGTCTCATACCCCTTACAAATGTACACCGAAAAAACTGAACGAGAATTTCTCTCTTTTGAATCTCTCTTGCCCTTATTCTTGATCTTTTACTTATTCTGTATCTTTATATTTATAACAAAAATAACTTTAAATTGTAAATTTGTAAATTAGGTATTCTGAAAAAAAAAAGAAGTTATAAATTGCTTATCAAATTTTATCGTTCCTTACTAATTCTTGGTAAAAAACCTGATTTAGAATTTTACAATTTCAAAAAAAAAAAAAAATCTATCTTTTTTTTCTTTCTAAAAGTTATTGCAAATTATATAAAAATCCTTGTTGTAGACTCAGATTCATGATCAGTGATTTCGTTTCATTTTTATGCCTTTTACATTGAATTTAAGAAAAATAAATCATACTATTATTTATGATTTATAATTATCTTTGGCATATACTCCTTCAATACTCCATCTGGTTGGTAAGATAACGAGTTTGAAAAATAATTACTCTAAAATTAGTTAAATTAATTATTTATAAAATATATTTGTATTGGTTTTTCTAAATTACCTATTTTAATCATTTGCATTGAAAATTCTTCTTTTCATGAAAAATCCTCTAAATTACCTATCGTGTTTGATTCTAGTCAATCGATCTAGAAGTCGGTGGAAAAATCAAAAGGAGTTTATTATTTTTTTTAGGGGCGATAAATTTAATCAGTTATATATGCAGACATCGAAAGCGCCAATTGTAAGAAGCCTGAATTCGCTGCTTTAAATTCGGCTTGGGTGCCATATTTTTCAATATTGTTGGGTATCAATGGCATTGGGGCCCTCAACTGCCACGTGTATATCCCCTTTAATCATTTCTATTGAAAGTTTTTTTAGATTTAGTGCGGCACTTAAAGTATTAAAATAGGAGCAATGTTGTTTTATTTTACAATAGCAGAGTGCAGAGGAGGAACCAGAAATGTAGTTAAGGAGGGGTGAAAATTATATAATAGACCTCAAGTTTTTATGAAAGTACATTTCTGCCTCATAAAAATTTCAATATTTTTATTTTAGTTCCTCAACGAAACTTTTAGTGAGAATTAAACTAAAAATATTGATATTTTTATGAGATTGAAATATAATTTTCTGAAACTTTAAGTCACCCTTAGCCTCCTAGCTAGGTCCGCCCCTAATCGAATGGACATTTGCAATGCAACCTTATGCCACATATATGATTCCGTATGGGTATGATTGTGCTTTTATTATTATTATTATTTTTACCTTGAAAGTTTTTGTAAAAGAGCAATATCATTTTAAAAGTATTTAAAAATAAACAATCTCGTGCATCTTTAACAACAAAAGAACAATGACTCCTACCCCTTAGTATGAATTATTTCCCTTTCCCTTTTGGTATTGGCACAAACAAGTTGAATTCGTCCTTCTCATACATGAATCTCTAACTCTTACAATTTCATTCCTCCAATATTTTGCATGTAATTCTAATTTAATTATTTTTCTGGTTTTTTTTTTTTGATAAAAGAAATTTTAGGAAAGGGGTTGGGTTCAATCACGATCCAAGGGCAGGGCGAAATCTCCATTCCTCTTAAGTGATACCAATGTTGGGCAGGGCGAGCCGTCTATTACCCTCAGGTGTTAACCTAGACACCTAGGAGTTAGGATGCCTCTCCCAGCGCCTTGACCAACTCCAGGATCGAACCCTCTCCCTTTGATGAGAGTGTCCGACCCCTTTGTCAGTTGAGCCCAAAGACGAAGGATAATTATTTTTTGGTTTTAACCGTAGGTGTTATAAGTGCAATATCATAAGATGTTGCTTAGTAAGAAAGCATGTGGAGCGAGCCCAAGACGACTCTACCTCAAATTATTCGGTGTTTTGTTTAACAAATGTTTTGGTGGGTAGAGACTGGTCTGTTTCTATCTACTATACTCCTAGAGATTTAAACAAAGTTGCTGATTTTTTTGGCTAAGACGGGATCCAAGTCGGATATTTTTAGTGCTTGTCCTCTGATCTTGAGAGCCTTGGTTGACCAAGAGTGTATGGGATTTATTCCCCTGTCTGTGTAATTTCGCTTTTAGTTTATACTTTGGCTTTGACTATCTGGTATATAAAAAAAAAAACAAATGTTTCATGGTATCTTTCATTTATTTTGTTCAGTGTCCAAATTTTCATGTGTTTTGTTTTTAATCCTATTAAATTTGGGCGACATTGCTCCTTTAAGTTCCAATGTAACACATGTCTGTTTGGCTACAGTTAAAAGTAGGATGCCGCTCCTTCTATTCTAACACTTTCGAGACAATGAATCAAAAAAAAAAAAAAATCAAATTAAAGGAACAGGTACTAACAACATAAGATTATAAACAGAATCAAACTCACAACCTTTCATTCACAAAAAGAGCTTACACATACTAGGTTATCAAACTATTAGCTGTCTTTATATTTAGGATAGAGGAATAGTGTAAGGGAAATAAATCAATAGCGATACAAATTTTCTGCTCCTTTGAAGCTTATTTGAAAACAAAATTAATATAAATATTTAGGAAAACTATTAAGGTATCAAAAAATGAATGTAATAATTTTAAAAAAATATATATATGATAAGTGAGTAACATGTAATAATAATGGGTGCAAACAAACTCATGTTGTTCACCTACTATATGAGACTGTTTGATGAATTTTTCTTTTCCCATTAAGGTAACCTAAGTAATATATATACCCCATGTATGTTCTGCCCTATGAGGCCATTTCTTGAATTATTAAATAATAATAATTGTAGAGATAGGATGAAGGGTGAGGAGCATTGTTGTTAAACTCGCGAGTTGACTCTTCGAATTTACCGTTTTTACTGTCTACCTTACTAAATCGAGTTGAGTCACGGGTAAACTCGTGTCAGCTATAAACTCGGTTAAATTCACGAGTTTACTTACCAAATCTATCGTTTTTATGTTTCTACTTTTATAAAACCGTGTTGACTCACTTTTAAAATTGTATTAACTTTTTCGATTTTGTCATCCTCAAGACTCAACGGCTTTATATATGAATTATATAGAAATTTATTTATTAAACATAATAAAATATGAATGTTTATATATTTAATTTCAATTTTTTGGATTTACAATATATCTAAATCAAATTTTTGTCATTTTTTATATTTTAATTATTTAATTATACACTGTTAATACGTATTTAATGATAAAAGCAAACTCTTACGAGTTTATGATATGAGTTTACATCACTGTTACAAATTTATTTAAATTCGTGAATTTGACAACTTTTGAAGGCCATGAAAACGGAATAAAAAAAGGGTTCAACAAATCCATGAGTAGTTTGGATGATACATTTTTCCGCCTTTGGTTGAGCGGAATCTCAGGACAAATCCAATTAACGTGACTCAGAGGTTAGGACAGTGATTACAACATAAAAATATGAGTAAATACCCTTTCTTTTTTTTTTTTTGATACGAAAAGCGAAACCTCAGTTATCACCTATGGGATAATTCCTATTACAATCCTGACATAAAACGACCTTCAACTCTGTAGATGGTTCATAAATCTCATGATGCCCTATCGTTGTCTCCAAACCCTTCTTAGCTAAGAAGTCCGCCGCTGAGTTGCCCAATCGGGGAGTGTATGAAATCTTCGTATGCCAATCCAATTGTAACATCCTTTGTGCTTCAATTATGAGCCAAGCATCCCTATGGTATCCGCCCTGATCAAGGCCGAGGAGCTCAATGCAATCCGTCGAATCCGTCTCCAGCCACACTTGGCGTGCCCCGAAGCCCATGCAGTCTTCAACCCGAGAAAACATGCCCAGAGTTCAGCCGTTAGTTCATCCCCCTCCTCAAGATGGTGAATGAAACCCTTGAGAAATCTCCCAGCTGAATCACGAATCAGCCCTCCGCAAGCACTCTTACCAGTACCCCTAGAATAGGCTCCGTCCACATTAACTTTCACCCAACCTTCCTCAGGGCTTGCTCCTGTCCGTCCTGGATATTCCACCATAGCCATTCATCAAAGGTAGGTCACAGAACCCACGCCACCTCTCACGTGGCACCACTTTCCTCCATAATGATCGCGAGTGTGGACAATCTCGAAAGACATGTAAAGAATCCTCAAATCCTGCACCGCATAAAGAGCACCTTGGGTCCGATGCTAACCGTCGCTTTACTCGTGTTGCATTGGTGAGTAGCCCCTGTCGCGCAACCAACCAGAGGAGCATTTTACAGCGAGCGGGGGCTCGAATTTTCCACAATCTTCCCCAGTCCATTCCTTGGTCTCGTATGTCCCCTGAAAGAACCTTGTAGGCGGATTTAACAGAGAACTCGCCACTTCTTTCCCATTTCCATTTCACTCCCGAACCCTCGTTCGTTGCTTCAATCCCCTCCGATACTTTATCCCAATTCTTCTTAATACCTGTCCAAACGTTTGACCCAGACCGAGTTGGCACAATATGGGGAATAGTATCCTCCCCACATCTATACTTATCTCGAATGACTTTCACCCAGAGATCCTCCCTATGGGTGACCAGTCGCCATCCCAACTTCATACTGAATGCCTGATTTTGGTACTTCGCATGTCGCAAACCCAACCCACCCTTCTTTTTTGGCTTGCACACCTCATCCCATGCAACTAGGGACGTCTTGCGTCGCTCCGTATTACTTCCCCATAAGAATGATCTATTATGTTTATCCAATGCTTCCCAATCTGGAGCTCGGAGGTAGCTCGTTTGCATGGTGTATGCTGGAATAGCAGAGGATACTGAGGATATGAGAGTGGCCCTACCAGCTAGAGAGAAGGAACTAGCTTTCCACCCACTAAGCCTTTTCTTCACCTTATCGATTACCCCTTAGAATGAATCCTTCCCAATCCTCCTATGATGTAAGTTAACTCCGAGGTACTTCCCCAGATCTGGAGTAAGAGAGAACCCAAGGGCCGTGCTAAGCTCTACTCGCCTGTGATGATTCACATTTTCTGAAAAGAAGACCCGAGTTTTAACAGCATTTACCTTCAGCCCTGAACACGCACAGAAATGCGCCAAACAGTCCCGGACCATCTCAGCTTGTTGGAGGGAAGCTTCTGTAAATAAAATGATGTCATCTGCAAAGAACAAGTGAGAGATGGGTGGCCCCTTCTTCGTAAGGCGAATTGGCTTCCATCTCCTATCCACCATCCGTTCCTGAATCATATGAGCTAGCTTCTCAATGCAAACCACAAACAAGTAAGGGGAAAGTGGGTCCCCCTGCCTAACACCTCTTGATGCTTTAAACGACTCGACTTTGTTCCCATTCCATAATAATTGGATATTCGCTGTACTAACACATTGCTCAACCACCTGGATGATGTTACTGGGAAGGTTTAGTTCTGACAAACACTGAAGGAGAAACTTCCAATTCACCCTGTCATACGCCTTCTCTAAATCAATCTTAATAGCCATGAACCCTTTCTTGCCCCCATAGTTCTCATAGAATGAATCACCTCTTGGGCTACAATGATATTATCTGAACTATGACGTCCGGGAACGAAGCTACACCGGTTAGGAGAGATAACGTGAGCCATAAACCCTTTCATGCGGTTTGCCACTATCTTTGTGACCACCTTATAAATGATATTACAAAGGCTAATTGGTCGGAGGTCCCGACACGTCTCAGGGTTATCCTTCTTTGGTATGAGAACTAGCAAAGTTCCATTTACTTCACCAATTTTCCTGTGGGAGATAAATATCTGTTTAACAAACTGTACCACAGAATCCCGCACCGTGTCCCATTGATGCTGAAAGAATATAGCATTAAAACCATCAGGTCCCGGTGCTTTGAGACCACCCATACTAAACAAAGCTTCTCGAATCTCTGCTTCCCCAACTTCCTTTGCACAAACGCTATAATGTATCTCAGAAATCTTTGGATAAGTGACACTACAAGATAGAAGCGAGCGCTCCTCAATTTCCTCCGTAAACAACTGAGAGAAATACTCCACAACATGTCGTTTAATTTTGTCTGTATCAAAACACCATTCCCCCTCCGTAAGGCATAATGCATCAATTTTGTTCTGTTTTCTACAGCCATTAGCACATGCGAGAAATAATCTAGTGTTCCGATCTCCATCGATTGACCAAGTCATCCTCGCCTTCTGGGCCCACAACAGCGCTTCCTGAGTCAAGGTCTCATCCAGCTCTAACCATAATTTTTCCTGGAGCTCTTCATAGAAGGGGGACCCACCACTACTAGCAATCGTACGGCTAACCCCATCCATCCTACGAAGGATTTGATTCTTCCTATGCTGGATATTACCAAAAACATCACGGTTCCATTTTTGGCATACATAGGTAAACTTCTCAATATTTCCCACCCACTCATTCGACGAATTCCATTCCTTCTTGACCAATGCACTAAAGGTATCATGCAAGACCCATGAGGCGATAAAACGGAAAGGACGTGTACCTTTATTATGAGAAAGGGCCCTCTCCACCCGTAGCAATAGAGGGCGATGATCAGATTTAAATTGAGGCAAATGAAGTACCTGAGCATCACAGAAGCAGGCACCCCACTCCGCATTAGCAAAGATGCGATCCAGTCTGGCTGCTGTGCTCCCTCTCTTCCAGGTAAAATTTGGCCCCTCAAAGCCCAGATCAATCAACTCCATATCCTCCGCCCACCTATAAAATTCCCGGTCCGAAGAGAGCCTAGTTACTGCACAAGACTTCCTCTCCTGGTCAAAGATAGTCGCATTAAAATCTCCCCCAATACACCATGGGCCCTGAATAGTTTCTTTGATTCGGAAAAGCTCGGTCCACAAGATACGTCTGTACACTTGGTTAGGACTCGCATAAACTATTGTTAAATACCAGCTCTGCCTTGTAGAATTTACTATTCTCAAATGCATAAATTGTTTATGAGACTTGATTACCTCAATCTTCAGTGACGCTCCTTCCCAAAGACACCAAATCCCTCCACTATACCCCTCAGCAGCAGTAAAAGAATATTCACTGAACCCCAAATTTTTGATCTTCCTCTCGGTCTTCTGCTCGTTCGAACGTGTTTCTGTAATGGCTAAAAAATCCAGTTTGTAATGAGATTTAAGGTCCCGTACAAGGCTAGGAAAAGACTTCGAGCCTGTACCCCTTGAATTCCATATCATAAAATTCATTAAAACTGGTTGGCAGGGGTGGGCCCTAATCCATTTCCCAAGTAATTAACCATATCATTCTTCTTCACAATCCCATCCGCGGGCCCCACATTAGAACAAACCAAATCCACGTCTTCAACAACAATATTTCCTTCTGCATGTTGCATCGTAGTTGGCGTACAAGGGAGTTCTTTATTGTTGACTTCACTGGGCCCCACGGAACATTGATTATTATCAATTGGAATAGGCGCCTGTAACACTGTAAAGGCATTTAACATTTCTACTCCATTGGCTTCATGATTCACCTTGGGCTTGGCTTTTGGTTTTGGTTTGGGCCTTGGTTTATTTTCTTTACCAAACCCCTTAGGCCCATCATCCTTCTTTCTTTTTGACCCTACCTCAATCCACTCAGATTTTTTTTTGTTTCCCAGGATCCTTGACATCCCGATTATATGCCCCCAAAACCGCACCCCCAGATCTCACCCTATCCTGCCTTAATATTTCTGCTTCCTTCAATCTCGCCATATCCCCTTCATTTCGCCTAACATCCTGAGTTTTAGCTGGACTCCCATGAAAACCGCCCCCAATCTTCGCTCCTCCCTCACTCCACGCCTCATCCTTAGATCCAGCCACTCTTGGTGGTAGCCGGCGCATATTTCGGTGGAACACCATTTGAGGTCCAAGATGATTCCGACCACCAGCCACGGTGGCTGTTGCTTCCACCTCCGTCACCTGCGATCCCTTCCTTATCTCCACATCCACCACCCGTTCCTTCATGTTCTTAACATTAATCTGACCAGTGGCCTTCTCGGTTTCCCCCCATCTTTATTCTCTGCTACACTACTACTTTCAGGTCCTCCTTCACTCCCCACGTTAACCGGTGTTTTATGCAATTCATCTATTCGATCAGCACACTGCTCCTGGGCATGCCCATACCTTCCGCAATTGAAGCAAACCAAATGTAGACCTTCATACACCAATTGCTTATCTTCACCGAACACAGTAAAAGCAGGAAGTAATGGTTTGAGAAGATCGACCTCCACACAAATACGAGCAAATCCCCCCTTATCATAGATCGATGTAGAACGATCAATCTTGATAATCTTACCAATCATATTCCCAATTATTTCCAATGACTCCACAGTGCAGAATTCCAAGGGCAAATCTAGGATCCGAATCCAAACTGCAACCTTCCTCTGGCAATCAGCTCTTCCAGGGTTGAAATTCGGCCTCCAACGTTGCACCAGAAGATAATGGTCATTGATCATCCAAGGCCCTTCATAATAAGCATAATCACGGTCCTCTTTACTGGAGAAAGATACAATGTAGTACTCATTACTCAAAGGCACAACCTTCAAAGATTGTTTAGGCTTCCACATCCTACGGACACGATCCATAAGCACGTGCTTTGGTACCGACCAACCCAAGACCTTAATGATCAACGAGTTCATCCAAGGTTTGCACCAAGTCGTATACTGTTCTGATGTCACTGACAGTACCGGGTATTTACTATCAGATGCGACCTCCTTATCTTCTTCTCTATCAGTCCCCCCGTCCTCACCTTCATACATCTCAGATTCTGCATGCTTTTTTGCAAAAAATCCTTTCCACCCGCTCACAATATCGTCAGCTTCTTCATGACTCACCAAGAACCCTAGGCCACCTGGAGACAATAGCTTCTCCCTATATGAGATTGACACTGGTCTTCTAGCGTCACCCTTTCTTTCATGGTTTTGCTCCCAGACGTGGATCCCCTCTCCCTTACCAAAGACAAATTGTCCCCCCATTGAGTGGCTTCCTTCCTCCCGACCACCTCCTCCACCGTCCCCATCTCCCAGACCTTTCCCGTCACCGTTAGTTCTCTCGCCCTTCGCTCTCTCGCTTTCGCTCTCCCCCATTTTTCTAAAGCACTGAGTAAATACCCTTTCTAGTTCCTGATAAAAAACACGGATCCTATTTTGATCCATACAAAAAAAATGTCCTTTTTAGTTCACAAAAAGGATGAATAAATGTCGATTGGTGGACATTTTGATCCCTCACAAATTTACAAAATGTCATTTTTAGTCCCATAAAAAGAGTGAATAAGGGTCGGTTTTTTTGTCAATGACTAAAATGGGGTCCGTATTTTTTATCAGAGACCAGGATATTTACTCTAAAAATATTTGGTATTGGGATTGATAAACTCCGATCCATAAAGCACATGTTTCCATCACATTTCTGATCTGCCCTTTCTTTAAGGCATTTTTTCACTCTTCAATTATTTTATGACGGGTACGGTTTATTTTAGATCACTACTTTATTTTGACAAAAAAAAAAAAGATCATTACTTTATATATACATATATATAAAGTTAAATAACTAATTTTTGAATATGTAATGAGTGTTGGTTTTCCTAAAATATCATATTTAATCATTTGTATTAGTACTACTCATCCGTTAAAACATACTTAATACATATAATTAGAGGAATACTTTGTCTAACTCTTATATTAAATATTGATGGTTTTTGCAATTGAACGATAAAATGTCATTCTTAAAATGTTAAATTTTTTGCAATGTTACCATTAATAAATATTGATATTAATTAACTGTCTACTTCAAATAAACTTTTTCAGGGCAAATAAAGAACTTTGGGTTAAGGTTTTGTCATCTTCATTTTCTCATCATTCCTCATAAACTTTAAATCATGTTCGTCTAATCAATTTGACGCGTCACAATATTATTTTAGTTTTTCTCTCTTCTTCTCAAGTAACAATATAAAACTCATGAGAAATAATGAGAAAAAGAGATCATAAGAGGATGTCCTTTTAAAAACTTCAAATTAAATTAACCTTGGATTCTTAAAGATTGTTTTTACCCTCAACGTAGTTTTTACCTTACAGTAGTTACAGGGGGGGTAATATTATAGAGCAATATTGACACCTCATTTTTACCGAAACATGTTACTACCTCTGGTCTTAACTACAAGACCATGTACTACAAACTTGATCTTATAATCACGACGAAAAGGAGTATATCATATTTAAGGTGTCACTTTGATTTGCCAAATACTATTATTCATTAGCTGAAAAAGTTTGTCATTTTATACAAAAAAATCAATAAATGATAATGTTACAGGTATTTATCGGTACAAAAAAAGCTAGTCAGGTAGTACCTCCGGTCCTAATTATAAGAATACTTTTGTAGTGTAAATTGCACTATAAAAGTGTTCTTATGATTAAGACAGATAATTTTATTAATCAAACATGAGATATCATAAAAAACAATGCCATAAGTTTAGAGGCAAAAATATTCTCTAATTCGAGTGGAGTTAATTCTCGTTATTTAATAATTCTAGTTAAGGGCCACAGTACAATGATTTTAACACTCAAAAGACGAGATTTCTTTAATAATGAATTTAAGATGGCCAACCCTCCATCTCCATGTGATGTGAAGTAGTTTTAAAACAATAATACCTTTTACTTTTTTATTTTTTATTTTTTTTACTTTATTATTATTATTCAGATCAAACATAAAATATTTGGCATTGAGATTGAGAAACTCTAATCAAGCATATCTTTCCATCACATTCCTTCAATTCACACGCCATTCTGATTTCTGAATTTAAACAAAATATCTTTTCCATATCTTTTACAACAGTGCTCTCATAATTGCATTTGACATATTCTCCATTAACCAATAATATCCTTCCACCTTTGAAGTGACAGTGGTGGGGTTACTTTCATATCTTAATATCATCAGCTTTAAATATAAGAAAAAGACAGAAATTATAAAACCTAAAATCAGATTTGCTTTCAAAAATTAATAGAGGAATGTCAAATTTTAATAAATAATTTTCATTTTTTTAAATCCCTAATTTAGAATTTTACAATTTTAAAGTTATTTTTTTTTGTCTTTTTCCCTTAAAATAATTGGGCCACATGTGATTGTATATTTAAATTATATTTTTTAAGGCTAATATAATGTTTGGTCATTGTAGTTTGATTTTATTCTGGTTTAAGTCTCTATAGTTTCAATCCAAAAGTTTTGATCCTTCAAGTATTATCCCATTCACAATGCTAGTCCTTGTAATTTAGTAAGTTAAGTTTGCTGAATGTCATCAGTATTGTTTATTTTGCTGACATGGCATGCTCACTCGACATGATTTTTTTTTTTAAAAAGGACTTCTTCGTGGAATCAAGTGGTGCTCTTATCGTCATCTTTCTAGAGGAGACCTAGTGAAATTACAACTGTTGGCAAATTACAACTTATTAATAGACAGACTAATAATTTGGTGCTCATGAAACATACCACTGCTACTCCTTCTTTGTCTATGCATCATCAGACTACCTGTGCAAGTTCTTCGATCCAAGAGACCTGGCTGCGATGATGTCAACAATCTGAGAAACCTTCTGATCATCATCTTCCTCCTCAATACCCATTATATGAATGTGACCCTTTCTTCTTCCCACAAGACCAAGTATATCAGGTGATAAACGATTATTGCAGTACTTCTAACAACGTATTTGAAGGATTTCAAGGTGAAAACTTGTCGAGTAATGACTTGAAACAGATGGGCACTAGGCTGGAGAAGGATGGAGTTCCCTAGCCACTAGTTCCACATATCTTGACGGTGGGACACTATTGTAATTTGTCTTCCCTTGTTCCAAGCATGGCCAAACAAAGCCAAGAGAATAAGCTAAAACTCACTAAATAAATGTTCTATTTTTGTACAGATTGAAAGAGAAAGTGGCTATAGTTATAGGAGTTGCGAGAGTAATAGGGGAAGCACCAGTAAAACTCTTCGGGAAGCAAAGAGCAAAAGTTTTGATCAATCGCCGACATTCAAGACATCCTTCAACCGTGTTCTTCCACTGCAAGGTCAGCTCTGAATATGGCATGAAAAATTTAGCGAAATCCACAACTTCTTAATACGACCAGCTCAACATAATCTTCAACAATGTTGAGATCTTGGGAAATCAATCAAAGAACAAGAGTATCGTCAACTTTGACGCTGACGAGTTCGACTGAGTCATGCGAGTGAACATAAAGGACGTGGCTCTAGGAATGAGAAGCATACAGCAAGAGTGATGATTTCTAGTGATCTAGGTGCATCATATCGATGTGGAGCATTGTTGGAGTCATGGGAGGATTGGGTTACACAGCTTCAAAGCACGCCATAGTTGGGCTCACCAAGAACACAACTTGTGAGTTGGGGAAATATGGGATTAAGGTTAATTGTATACAGGGCGGACTCAGAAAATTACAGAAGGAGGTACAATTGGCGGGGATCATGGGGGCGAATTTTTTTTAAGTAATGTATTAAAAAACAAAATAATATAAACAAGAAAAAAAATATATCAAAAAAATGAATACTGATGATGTAATAAGAGAAATAAGAGAGACAATTATTTTACAAACCTGTCATTTAGAAAAGTAAGGCTAAGTATTGTTAGAAATAAATGCAGCTACATAAATTACAATAAAGGGCGGATACTCAATAAGTTCAAGTACATATATTTTAATATAACAAGTATATTTCAATAAAAATAATTATAATGTCATCCTTCTACGCCTTATTTTTTGGAATTCCATCGTAATTGTCTTATTATCAATGCTATCAAATACATCTTTTTTCAATATAAGGCACTAAATAGTCATTCAACCATTCATCCCTCATCCCATTACGAAGTGCAGTTTTGATGTATTAAGGGTGGTCACTTAATTTAAGGGTGAACAATCATTCAAACATGTACTCCCTCTAGTCCTTATTATAAGGCACCAACTAACAATTCTCGCAAACCAATAAAAACAGTTAAAGTCAATAAAGTTAGCCTACAATTTAAGTAACTTCCAATAGTACCCCTACTAATTACACTAAACTCTAATATCATATTAATTATTATTTTCACCCACTACCCTTATTTATTAGGGGCATACATGGAAAAGAATAATTAATGCTCCTTGGGAATGAGCAAGTGCCTTATAAAAAGGACCAAATAAACTTACTAGTTGGTACCTTATAATAAGGACCAATGGGTATTTTTTTTATTTAAAAAAAAACAAATTTAAGGGTGGGCACTTGCCCCCCTTATCAACTATGTGGGTCCGCCATAGACTGTATATTACCATTCGGAGTGGTGACTTTGATGCGAAGTAGAGACGAAGAAGAAGAAGAAGAAGCAAGTATATATGAACTCTGGGTTGTTGTTGGAAGAGGAAGTGGAGAAGATGGAGGAGGAGTTTGTGAGAGGACTGGTGAACTTGAAAGGGATCGTGTTGAAGGCGAAGGACATTGCAGATGTTGCAATTTATCTTACAAGTATGTGACCCAAATAAAAGCTATCTTTAGGGTATAGATACTTATTTAACGTAACTGCATTTGACATAAAAAGCTTGGTTTATTTGCTTGAACTTTGAGGGAACTAAGGCCAGCTCAAATAATAAAATAATACAAGCGAGGTAGTGTATAGATCCTTATAAATATATGTCTGTATCAAGAGTTCAAATTCATAACATAAAAAAAATGTTTGAATTGTGACATGCGTCATCATTTCATTTGTCCTTTTCATTCTTACATGTGAAGTCCTGCTGTTCTTATAGTTAAATAAATGTCACGGTACTTATAGTGGAGAGAGAATTTATCCACTCCTCTTATTGTCCAGCTTCCTTTATTAGGGGGTTTTGCTTGTCCAAGTTGTAATGCAGCTTGTAGAAATCAGAGAGAGAAATATAGAGAAAATATACTCTTAAATCAATGTATTTATTCATATGCTCAATAAGATATTTATACACAAGAGAGAAGACAAGAGAGTAATGACTCATTATGATGATTGATTCCCTAATCACTCATAATTCCTATAATCCCTGATTATACGGGATACTCATTAATTATGATATATTTGCACTGATATATTTCCTAACACTCCCCCTCAAGTTGGAGCATAGATGTTAATCATGCTCAACTTGTTACAAGAAAACATAATATAAATAAATCCAAACAAAATTATTTTCTTCCTAAGAACCTCTTCACCCAATTTTCACACACTCCCCCTCAAACTAAAAGCAGCTTGAATGTGAGTAGCCATATTTGATCACCAATAATTTGCTTCTTCATGAGATCTTGAAGTAAACAACAAACGTTACCAAATAGTACTCCAAACGTCTCACTAGAAACCAAACACCTCACCGGAGGCAAGACAACGAACGAGTTACAAAAGAACCACCAAACTGTCTCACTTGAGACAAACACCTCACTGGAGGCAAAGCAACGAACGGGCCACATAGGGACCACCAAACTGTCTCACCTGAGACAAACACCTCACCGGAGGCAAAGCAACGAATGGGCCAAATAGGGACCACCAAACTGTCTCACCTGAGACAAACACCTAACCCGAGGCAAAGCAACGAACGGGCCACATAGGGGCCACCAAACTGTCTCACCTAAGACAAACACCTCATCGGAGGCAAAGCAACGAACGAGCCACATAGGGACCACCAAACTGTCTCACCTGAGACAAACATCTCACCGGAGGCAAAGCAATGAACGGGTCTCACAAGGGACCAGCAACACCCAAACATCTCACGAGAGATAAATACAAAACGGGCCACATAGGGACCACCAAACTGTCTCACCTGAGACAAACATCTCATCGGAGGCAAAGCAACGAACGGGCGACATAGGGACCACCAAACTGTCTCACCTGAGACAAACACCTCACCGGAGGCAAAGCAACAAACGGGTCTCACAAGGGACCAGCAACACCCAAACATCTCACGAGAGATAAATACCAAACGATCTCACCAGAGACCAACACCTCACTGAAACACACACTCTGTCTGGCCACTGTCACTGTTTACGCTACAGTAACAGCGGCCACCGGAAAACTCAAATTGGCCAAGAACTAACCTATAGCTATGATACCATGTAGAAATCAGAGAGAGAAAAGATAGAGAAAATATACTCTCAAATCAATGTATTTATTCATATGCTCAATAGGGTATTTATACACAAGAGAGAAGACAAGAGAGTAATGACTCATTATGATGATTGATTCCCTAATCACTCATAATTCCTATAATCCCTGATTATATGCGATACTCATTAATTATGATATATTTGCACTGATATATTTCCTAACACAGCTCAACTAACGGTCAGAAGTTCGATCATTTGGGAATGGAACAACGTAAGTAGGTAGAGCTTGGAATCATGGCCGGTCTAAAAAGGGACCTTTTTTTTAGGTCCGGGTTAAAAAAAATGTAGGTAGAGCTTAACTATTTTTTCTGCGTTTAAAAAAAAAAATATATAATTAGTAAATTACAACCATTAAAATTCTAATTTAACAAATAAATGTTGTTTATATTAAGGTCTAAACAACACGCATCATGCAACAAACAAATATAATCACTAATTCATAATCAAAGGTAAATTATTGTCCAAAAATAACTCACACAAACACGAGTGGAAAAAAGTATTTAAGATCGGACAAAAGAGGCATTGTAAGACCGGACCCGCGTTAGATCTTGTTCCAGGCGGTATTAAAAGTCTCACTTTTAAGACCGGACTCGACCCGGTCTTAAAGAAATTCTTTTAGACCGGACATTTTAAACATCCGGTCTTAAAAGTGTTTCAAAATAAAAAAGAAAAAGAAAAAACTCAAATGAAACAATCGGTCCCAAATCACCAAATCTGACAACATTTTGAATGTCCCTCCGTCATCAACGACGGAGAACCAAGAGAAGATTGGAAGCAGCAACAACAACAAGAAAAAAAAAAGATGATTACAAAGTCCAGAAATAAGCAAAAATAACAAGAAACAGAAATCATTCACCATGAAAATCGAATTTGAAGTTCAGATCTACAAAAAAAATCACAAGCTTAAAGCAACCAAATCTGAGTAGGATCCTCTTGTCGGTGCTAGCAAAGCTTCAAGCAACCAAAATCGAAGTCCAGATCTGAGCAGGAGCGGTCAAGGTAGGAAATAAACAGACTTAAGCAAGAAGAGATCTGGGTTTTGATTTCAAATCGGATCTATGCGAAGGCAGCGTGGAAGGAGCCATAGATCGAAGAGGAAGGAGCCGCCGTCGTCCAGAATCCTCAAAGTAGTATGCTTTCGCTGTTGCTGAGGATTGGAGTCGACGCCATCGCAAAACCCTCGAAGCATCTCACCGCCAACGTTGCTAAGGATTTGAATGTGTGGCTCTTGGGATGACTTACAAAGATTGCGAGTAGGTTAGAGGAAGATGATGACATTCTTGCTGAGGATTTGACCCGTGAGGCTCTTGGGACATTTGTTGAATCTATAACTAAGCAAATGTTATATCACCAAGAAGACAAAGTAGACTTACGGACTTAACAGGTTTAGCGAATTTAGTTTTTTTTTTTTTTTACACTTTTAAGACCGGTT
The DNA here is from genome assembly GCA_025563575.1 of Acacia pycnantha. Classification (NCBI taxonomy): domain Eukaryota; kingdom Viridiplantae; phylum Streptophyta; class Magnoliopsida; order Fabales; family Fabaceae; genus Acacia; species Acacia pycnantha. Next base: position 2,065,969 of record JAMWYP010000057.1, on the reverse strand, counting down.
GTTTTAAACAACCATTCTTAAAAGTGTAAAAAAAAAAATAAAAAATTGACTGGTGACAATTTCGTAAATATATAGAACACTTTTAAGACCGGTTGTTTCAAAAAGTCGGTCTTAAAAGTGTTATATATATTTACGAAATTGCCACCGTTTTTTTTTTTACACTTTTAATACCGGTTGTTTCAAACAACCGATCTTAAAAGTATACTTTTAATTGTTCTATTTATTTACGAAATTGCCATCGGTTATACTTTTAAGACCAGATCTTTTATAATCCGGTCTTAAAAGTCTTCTATATATTTACAAAATTGCCACCGGTCATACTTTTAAGACCGAATCTTTTATAATCCGGTCTTAAAAGTGTTCTATATATTTGTTGGAAGTTAAGATTTAATAAATTAGCGTATACGATTATATTGTGCAATTATCTTAATTAAGTTATTAGAGAGATTTTAGGAATTAAGTTAGCAGATCATGGTTTTATGAATTTCTTAATTATATTCTTGATTGTAATAATCTTAATTAAGTTCTTAGAGAGATTTTAGGAATTAAGTTAGCAGATCATGGTTTTTTGAATTTCGTAATTATATTCCTGATTGTAATCCCTAGATTATAGGAACTGCCTAGGTTAGAAGATTATTTACTTATTAGCATTTGTATATAATTTCAATTAAGCGAAGGAATAAATCATCGCATTCTCGGACTCATCTCTGATCAGCGTCTTCTCACAATATTTACGAAATTGCCATCGGTCATACTTTTAAGACCAGATATTTTATAGCCCGGTCTTAAAAGTATTCTATATATTTACGAAATTACCACCGGTCATACTTTTAAGACCGGATCTTTTATAGTCCGGTCTTAAAAGTGTTCTATATATTTACGAAAGTGCCACCGGTCATATTTTTAAGACCGGATCTTTTATAGTCCGGTCTTAAAAGTGTTCTATATATTTACGAAAGTGTCAGCGGTCATATTTTTAAGACCGGATCCTTTATAATCCGGTCCAAAAAGTTCTTTATATTTACGAAACTGCCATCGGTCATACTTTTAAGACTTGATTCTCTATAATCCGGTCTAAATGAGGCGGTCTTAAAGCTCTTTTTTGCACTAGTGAAAGCATAAGAAGCTAACCACTAAGCAACATGAATATGATAACGTAACTATCATTTTCATATTCTTCGCCACTATTATAAATTTCAAATACATATGATTGTGCTTCATTTCAGATAGTAGACTCTGTTTCATGGAATCATGGGTAAAAATATCAAATATTTCTTCTCTCGCATCATGAATATATTCATAATCTTTATCTGAAACAAATAATAAACCAAATCATAAAATCATAGTATAATTATTATGAATATGTAACTAAATAGATAAATAACTCCATAAAAATACAAAAGACATATAAATTAGAAAATTATTATCATACGTGAATCCATGCATCTAATTGGCCAAAGCAACGAGCATGACAAGTTAGGAAAATACAAAAATTTAACGGACTTAACAGGTCGGCCCTTTCAAACTCTTGGCCCTACGGAACTAGCCTTTTCAGGCCCGATTTCTTTTGAAGGCTCCAAGTTATAAGTATATTTGGTTCATGAACTCCAAGATACTTCCTTTTGATTATTTTTATAAGAGTAAGATAAAAGTTGTTTGAACATTGAATAATGCTTTTTTTTTTTCATTTTTATCCCTCATTGATTATATGTACTATGTTAATTGAAAGGTTGACGAAATTCATATTTACTTTATTTATCTCTTTCACTTACCCCTCATAAATAAAGACATACTTGAAAAATGAAAGTTTATTTCAAATATACTTATTATTTTTAACCAACTTTAATCGTTTTCTGAAACTGTATAATTCAGTTATTTAACTCTTATAAATAGGACATGAGGGAGTATAAACTAATTAATGTAATAATTATGTGTGATATATGTGTGTGTGTGAGAGAGAGAAATGATGCACCACAGAACTTTGCTAATATTCAAGGGTTAAATATCATTTTTGCCACGAAAGTTTTGGCTAGGGGATATCCAGTACCCGGAAGTTTTCTTGATATCATTTTTGCCTCGGAAGTTTACAAAAAGGAGCAAATATGCCCTGTAAGTTTTTTTTAGGAGCAAATTTGCCCCGGAAGTTTTTTTAGAAGCAAATTTGCGTAAACTTCCGGGGCAAACATGATACCACAAATGATCAATCCAACGGTTAAGATCAATTGATGTGCAACATTGCTACATTTGTAAACTTTCGGTGTAAAAATGATACAAAAAAAACTTCCGGGTGTTGGGTGCTCCAAACCCAAAACTTCCATGACAAAATTGGTCTTTATCCCAATATTCAAGGATGTGTATATATTACACACTGTGTGTATGATAGGACGGATAGGTTCATTTGGTCAAAACTTTATTTGAAAACTTGCCTTGTCTTAAATATTTACCAAAAGAACGGCAGGAACCATTCTGATGACACATCCATATTCCTAACTTTCGCAACCATATGGGAAAATCACCTTTCTTTTGCAAATTACCCATCTCCTTCTCTCACCTGCCTCTGACATAGCTGGTGGGTCATTTTTTTTCTATTGTCACTCTCAATAATTAAATTATTAGTATTAGTTGCGTAGTGGTTACTCAAATACTTATATTTGTGAGGGGTGGTATTTTAATTTAGATAACAATAATAAAGTGTGTGATATTACTTACTCTATTTTGTTGTAGTATTAGCTTCTTTGGATTTTAAAAACCTGAACCTTCACATCATCACATGTGTTTGTTACTAGATTTTTTTTTTTTGGTGGAGTTGGTAAAAGTGACGGGGCTTGGGTTGAGTAAATGCCAGCCGGTCCCAATCAAACTGCAGGCTAGCCTGCAAGTTGGTTCGCTTAACGAACTATCTTAATTTTTTTTTTTCATTTTTTTTAAATTTAAACCTAAATACTCTTATTCTCTTTTCTGTGATGGCATATTTGACTTATTTCTCATACCTTTTATGTGATACTTTTTTTCACTCTTTATTTTTATACTATATTTATTTATTCTACTATTTTTAAATTAAGAAGAGAGGTGTTTTTATGTTTTTGTAATGTGAGTGAGTTAAAAAGAAAAGGATATGAGAGTAGAATGGTTGAGTGACACAAAGTACCAAAAAAATGAGTATGACATAAGTGGGTGAAAAAACATAAGGGTGTGAAAAAGTAAAAGAAAATGAGGGTGACAAAGTATTTTTTTTTTTAAATAATAATAATTGGCAAGCTAGTGGGCTAGCCAGCCAACCCGCTTAGCGGGCTCAGGCTAGCATTTTGCCAGCCTGCCTTGCACAAGTTCGTCATATTCAACCCGCAGGTTGAGGCGAGTTTGCCCGAATTATCGGCTCTATTTGTTAGGTAATGGTATGAGTTATTTTTTATATGCAAATCTAATTTGATAATATTTTTTATTTTGTCTTTCATATGATTAAATTTTTTAAATATTTTTTTCATTATAACTGATGTAGTGTTGATTTTTGACCATATACACTTAAAAAATTATATATATATTTTTTTCCCACACACATATATAACTTTCTTTTACAGATAATTTTTTTTTTGATACAACTTTTACAGATAATTTTAATTTACGTATAGTATTAAAACAGTTCTATATTATGGACCAAAAGAGTGATAATATAGGTAACTTTCTTTGACTAGTCAAAATTTACTGTTCAGGAATATCCCTGACTTTGCTCACTAATTCATTGTTTTTTTTTTTTGGGCAATCTTATTTTGGTACATTCTTTGGGCCGATCTTCTTATATCTATTGTGAGTTGTGACCCAGATCTATTATCAGGATATGAATTTTCAAGATTAAAACAATTATAAATAAATGATTATATTCATATACAGTTTCTTACGATTAAATCTGCAAGGTAACAACGAAGAAAAATCATATTCTAAAAAATAAATAAATTATATGCTTATCTTATTTTGATTGAAAATTAATCTACGAAAATAAATTAGATTCCATTAATGTAATTTACTCTTTATACCTTTGTTTTTTGTTAGGCCACTCTTTAATATCTCAATCTTAAATTAAGTCCATTTTGTTTGAATTAGGCCTTTATTATTGGCATAAAACTTTATGAAATTTCATTTGTTTCATTTAATACCTATATATTTCTATAAATAAAATTTTAGAGAGACTATAACTTAAAATATGAATCAAATAATAAGGGCCATTTTTTTTTTAAAAAAACACACCTACATATAGAAGAAGGTTTGGCTTTGTCAATGAAGCATGTGTTCACCTTTAAATCGAGTTAAGTCTCTTCATCCATCGTATTTTACACACCTTTCATTCAAAATTATTAATTTATTTCAATTTTGTCATCCTCATTTAATATTTTTATAAATTCTTTATTAAATATAATAAATTATGAATGTTGATATATTTAATTTCAATTATTTAGATTTAAAATATATTTAAATCAAATTATTGTCATTTTTAATTTAAATTATTTAATTTTACTTAATACATATTTAATGATAAAAGTAAACTAAGTTTAATTTCATTGAATAGAAGAGACTTAAATGTTTCAATCAAAGAATGTTTAATTTCTGTTTATTATAATTAATTTTTTTACCTGTCTGTTGGTTATATTTATTGAAGTTTATATTTTTCAGGAAAAAACAATAAACTTACATAAAAATGCAATGTAATGTAATAATGATTATATGAATTTATTTGGTTTGTCATTTAGGAAAGATGATATACTTACATAAAAATGTTTGATTGGATTACATTGAATACGTGAGAATAATATAGCAAGAGACAAAATTACCTCGACATATAGATGTAAAATGTAGATGTTGGGTTCAAAATAATTTTTTCAATTTGTGCCGTCTATAATTGGGTTTATAATAATTTTTTTAATATTCAATATGGTGGAAATATTATGCAGTATACACGTTGAGTTCATAATAATTTTTGAATATCTAATGGTAGGAATATTATTTAATGAGTTATTTTAATATTTTCAATGGTGGAATATAATTTTTTATTTTTTAGTGGGGATATTTTTTATTTTTATATAATTAATTATTTTTAATATTTAATGATGGTAATTATTTAATGTTTAATAGCATTTATGGGTGGGCACTTTGGTCAAATTAAAAATTTATAATGACAATAATGTCTTTTTCATTTGATTATAACATGTCTGCATCCCTATTCATTAATCCTAGTAATGTAATCATGTATTTGATGTAATCAGGATTACAAAATGTAATCATCTTTACATTATATAAGTCTAAAGCCATTTTGAATTAGCAGTAGAAGTTGTTTTTTCAACGTGATTTACGATTTATGAGATAATAATGTAAGAAGAGTTTTATCTTAATTTATATAACGTGCTTTTCTATCTGCCAATCACACAGAGGATCTGTTACATTAAAATTAGAGTAAATATCATTTCTGGTCCCTGACAAAAAACACAGACCCCATTTTGGTCCATTACAAAAAAAATGTATTTTTTAGTCCATAAAAAGGACAAATAAGGGTCGATTGGTTGACATTTTGATCCCTCACAAATTTCCAAAATGTCATTTTTAGTCCCTAAAAAAGGAAATAATGGTCGATTTTTTTGTAAAGGAATCTCTAGAACAAAATGAATCAACTGGGTTTAAAGGTTACTCGTTTTTGCCCTGTTCATCTGTTCACGTGTTTTTTTTCATCGCATCCCGAATCCACTCATCCTCGATCAAAAAGATATTTACTCTTAAAATTATATTATATGTAATCCTCAATCCAAACAAACGGGCTATTGCTGTAAAAGAACAAAGGTAAGAATGGAACCATCTGTTGATAATTAGCGTATGTGGGCATTTTAGTAATTGAGAACCACATCCAGCGAAGAGGGGGAGGGGGAGATCCCAGACCAACAAACTGAGAATCGGTAAATCAATTTGATCGACCCTGATTGGGAAAAAGAGGACCGCATCGAGTAATAAATCGACACTATGATACTTGCCGTCGTGTTTGCCAACGCCGAGGGCAATATCCTCATCGAACGGTGCGTTCCTATATCTTCTCGTTTCTGAAGATAACATTTTCCTTGTTTGTCATCGAGTTCGTGTGCCTGATTTTTGCTTTGATTATAAATTTCTCGTATAAACGTTGGATCTTGCTGTAGCGTTGGAATAATTGTATATGTGGGTTGGTAGGTATCTGCTTTTCTGTTGGATCGGGATCGGATTTAACAGGATGTTAATCTGTGTAGTAAGACGTGTTAGCAGTGCAGCATGAGGTGTTATAGTTCTTGCCCTATCTTAATCATGAGCTAGAGGGTAGGGTTAGCTGCGTTATCAGTGAAATCTGCTTTTTGGTTGATTGAAATTTGACTGAGAGTTAGAAGTGATAAGTTGTCTCGTACTTTAATTTGGGTAATTTTCAAGTAGAAAACAAATTCCTTTCATGAAAGTCGCTAATTGCTTTCCAAATACTTTTGCTTCAATTTGTTTCCAGCATTCTTGACTTGTAGCAATGGGGCAGTGGTTGAAAGAAAAAAAATGTTGATGACTATGTGCAGTAGAAGTAAAGGGTGTAAACATTGTTAAGCCTTGTTATATGGCTTGGAAAATCAATAATTTTCTTTTGTGGTATCTTTTGAGTAGATCTGCAGTTGTCTAGCACCAAATAGAGACATTTAGTATAAACTTAATGATGATGTTTGAGCTTAGCTCTGTGGTTTACCTTATTGCAGTTTTCATGGAGTTCCTGCAGAGGAGCGGCTGCATTGGCGCTCATTCTTGGTCAAACTGGGATCTGATAACCTTAAAGGTGTTAAAAACGAAGAGCTCCTAGTTGCTAGCCACAAGTACATACTCTGTTCTCTCATTTTTCTCTTCCTCAAAGACATGATGCATGTCTGCAGACCTATATAAATTGCCTTAGCTGAGTAAATTGTAGGGAAGCTTTTGGGAAGTGGGAACTTCTTGGGGGGAATGACCTTTTACATGGGCTGTCTATTTTTCTAAATCAGAATCTATGCTAACTTGGATGAAATGGTTGTGAGTCTGTTTATCTGAATCAAAATCAATCCAAGCTAATATTGGACGTGCTGAATTCTCCATTGTGTTGTTAAATATGATAAAGTTTAGGAAGCTAATAGTGCTAGTTACTTGAATGTTAAATAAAATAAACTTGAGATTGGAAAAATAGCACATTTCAGACTCATTTAAAGTTGAAAAATTGGGAATAAATTTTAGAAGAGGAACCTGCACAATCCCCCGAGCTTGCTCAATAAAATTTAGCAGTTTAGAGTTTGCAGTTGTTAGAGCCATTAAAATCAGAAATTTGAATTGAAACAAACGACTATCTCTCAAGTTTACTATTTACTTCTCTGCAAACTGTTATTTGTATTCCTTGGTCTTATTATTCCTTCTCTTATGATATTACTGTATTTTTACTCGACATTGTCTTTTTTGCTATCAGGTCGGTTTATATTGTATACACAGTCCTTGGGGATGTCAGCATCTATATTGTGGGAAAGGATGAGTATGACGAACTGGCCTGTATGTATTTACTGTATCTTTTCTGGTTTTTTTGTTGTTGTTGATTTAACATTACCGAACTGTTTCATCTAATATACGCTCTTTATTCTTTCTTTTTAATTTTTCCTTTCTTTGAAATTGGTGGAAGGATTCTTTGGTAACATTTGATCAGAGTGACTAGTTTTAAAAGTAGAATGACTGTGATGTTTAGATTGCTAACCTAATTAACTTCTATGGAATAATACTGAGTTTGGAAATTTTGGCATTGCCTTCTGAAAATGTGTGGTAATTAAAACTAGTGATCAATGAAATGTGGGTCAAGCTGCCTATGTCACTCTACTTCAGTACTTTTAACTAGGGTGAGGGTGAAGATGTCGCTGGTTCTAAATCTTGTTTTTGCAGTTTCTAACTTACAAAAAGAGAAAAAATAAGGGAAAAAGACAGAAAAGACATTGTGACAACAGTAATGTATGTTTGTAAAGACTTCCACTAGTACTTACAGCATTTTTGTCTTCAGTGTCAGAAGTGATCTTCGTGATAACCTCAGTTGTGAAGGACGTATGTGGGAAGCCTCCAACTGAGCGCCTTTTCCTTGACAAGTATGGAAGAATCTGCCTGTGTTTGGATGAAATTGTTTGGAAGGTGAGGTGACATTCTGGATAGTTTCAGTTTTATTGATGAAATGACAAACCTGAGATCCTTGACACTTTTTATTCTGTTCATTAATTGTACTTATCCACATCAATCATCTGCATTCATAATGCATTTGTAAACCGTTGGCATTGTCCATTTATCAGTTGTTTAGATTAGCTTTCTAAAAGTGATTTTACTGTGTATGAAGTAAATACGGGAGAGGAGTTTTGTCTCGACTTGCATAAAAGTGCTTCTCATAATGGGAGTAAGAGATCATAGATGTCATTGATTTTGGATGAAACAAATGCTTGAACCAGGCCTCTGTTGTTTTCTGTATGTTAATTTCTGTGGTTTTCTGTATCTATAATGATTGAACCAGGCCTCTTGCTTTTTACTTCTGCGAATCATTGCTGGGTAATTTCTTCTGGATTTTTTTTTATTGACATTTTCCTCGTGTATCTTTTCAAGGGATATTTGGAAAACACAGAGAAAGATAGAATCAAAAGATTAATAAGGTTGAAGCCTCCAACGGAATTCTGAATGGGAACTTTAAAGCTGGCCATAGTAGCTTGGATAGTCTTCCGATGTTCGATTGCTCCGCAGCATCTTGTAATGAGTTTTTCCCTGGAGAAGGGAAAATATTCATGTTTAATTTCTTTCTTTCTTTTTTTTCTTATTGTAATTTTGAATATTTGTAACAGTTCATAAGAAATGTGGTTATTATATCGTGCGTGGGCGATGTACCATTCCTCTCCCCCTTCATATGTTGGTTTGCTGCTTATTTAGTGCCATTTATTGTTGTTGATGATTTTTTTCTTTCAAGGATGAGTATAATGAAAATTGATGCGCAACAGAATTTGAACTTAAGACGTGAATTATATTTAAGTGCAAAAAAGATACATTTATGACAGTACTATTAAATAAAGTTACATATTTACTATACTATACTCTCTCTAGTCCTAATTATAGGACAATATTTGAGAGTTGGTTTTGATCCTAATTATAGGACACAATTTTAATTTTGTCAATTTCTTTCTAAAATACTCATATTATATTCTCTCAAGTGTGTTTAGTTTTTAATGAGTATATGTATATGAGTGTATAGACTTTTCTAGTCAGCGAAACTTTTAAATTGTTGGATTTTAATTTATTTATTAATCAACCGACATTAATATGCCAATATATATATGTGTGTGCCTATATATATATATATGTGTGTGTGTGTGTTTGTATATATATGTATGTATATGTGTGTGATTTTAATTTATTTATTAATCAACTGACATTAATATGCCAATATATATGTGTGTGTCTATATATATATGTGTGTGTGTGTTTGTATATATATGTATGTATATGTGTGTGTGTCTATACAAATATATATAGACACACATACACATTGTGTGTGTGTGTGTATCTACACGCGCGCACACACACATCAGGAGCACCCAATACAAATAAATTTTAAGTGGACCATTAGGAGCACTCAATACAAATAAATTTTAAGTGGACCAACACATACACACGAACTATTACCTCAAGAGGAGCACCCAATACAAATAAATTTTAAGTGGATCAACACACACACACACACGAACTATTATTTTAGGAGCACCCAATACAAATAAATTTTAAGTGGACCAACAGTACTAAAAAACTTTAAAAAATGTACACACATACGAATTATTACCTCAGGAGCACCCAATACAAATAAATTTTAAGTGGACCAACACACACACATGAACTATTACCTCAGGAGCACCCAATACAAATAAATTTTAAGTGGACCAACAATACTAAAAAACTTTTAAAAATGTACACACACACGAACTATTACCTTAGGAGCACCCAATACAAATAAATTTTAAGTGGACCAACAATACTAAAAAACTTTTAAAAATGTGCAATCAGCACAAAAATAGAGTAAAACTTTTCTCTGTCAGGCGCTCCTGGAGTAAAACTTTTTTGTGCTGATTGCATATTTTTAAATGTTTCTTGGTATTTTTGGTTCATTTAAAAGTTATTTGTACCGAACGCTCTTGAGGTAAAAATTTGTTCGCTAAATTGCTCCTTAACCCTATATGTGTATGTGTGTCTTTATGTACACATATTTATACAAACATATATGAATATATAGTAAGACTATTATTTCAATTAGAAAACGTGTGGAAAGGAAAATTCTATGTCGGAGAGGTATGTAACAGGAGCTGTTAATTTATTTTTACTTATGTCATTTTAAATTTATATAAGGACATTTTAGGAAAATGAGTAAAATTAACTAATTTAACTCTTCTCCTTAATCTCCCCAAAATCAGTTAAATATTTCTTATAATTAAAACCGGAAGAGAGTATTTTTTTAAGAAAATCTTACAAAAACCTATTAAAAAATCATATATAGTTCTTGTTGATAATAACAAGCTTTTACACCTTGCGTGTCGCGCGAGATAAATTGATAAAATCAATAAACTATATACAACAAAAGTTTTAAAACATGCTAAATAACCCGTTTAGCACAAAACCGGGTCGGATAACAAAGTTACAAAAAATGATGACATGTGATTAATGGGGATTGCATACAATGAAGGCAATAACGAATCATAATTACATTAACATTTATATTTATGTGTCCCATAAAAAGCAAGAAATTCACTCTCATGATTTTTGGAATCTCCACAACTAATTTCGATTTAATGAGATAAATGGAATTTAAATTTAGACAATAAATCAAGAATCATAATTATATTAATAATATCATTGTGATCTGATCATACCCAATCAAAGAACCTTAAAAAACGGGTCGAATTTACACACCTACAAACTAATTAAATTAGGGAAAATTCCATTTAAATACCAAATGAATTTGCAAAACCCCCAAAAGTCTTCCAAATTTGTAAAAAGACTGAGAGGTACCAAGGACCTATGAGGGATATGCAAATTCGCGTGAAATTACTCTCTAATGGTAATTCTCGATGCTCTACTTGTAATAATGCATGAAGTTCTTGTGTCTATTTCCTGGGCAACAATGAAAAAACCAAAAAACTCAGTGGTAAATCACGATGCTCTAATGGTAATTCTCGATGCTCTACTTGTAATAATGCATTGTTGCCCAGGAAATAAACACAAGAACTTCATGCATTAATATATTTATTATTGTATATATATATCAGAGGAGCCAAGTAGCTCAACCCAACAGGTTGGGCACTTCGCTCCTCTTTGAGAGGTGGGGGGTTCGAACCCCACCTCCTCACTTTCAAAAATTTAATTTTGTTTAAACCCCCACTAAAAAAAAAAACCCCCAACACCAAAAAAACCCACCGGTGGCCGGCCGGCACCCAGCCGGCGGTGGCCCTCCGGCGACCGGAGAGGGGTATTTTATTTTATTTATTTTTTTTAAAACTAAGGGCAAAAGAGTAATTTCACGCGAATTTGCATATCCCTCATAGGTCCTTGGTACCTCTCAGTCTTTTTACAAATTCGGAAGACTTCTGGGGGTTTTGCAAATTCATTTGGTATTTAAATGGAATTTTCCCATTAAATTACTTTAGAGTATTTTTATTTTTATTTTTTTCTTCAAACTAATTAGTTTAACTAATAAACTAATATATAATATAAGGATACACAACATATGAAATGATTAAGTAACTTATTTAGCTTCATTAATCTCTCCAAAAAAAGTAACTAGCTCTTATAATTAGGACAGGAGGTAGTATCACTCAATAGCATCAACGAAGGCAATGGTAGACACTGCTCATTAATACGTCGATGATAGCAAAGAAACCTGGTGCATTATAGTTAGTGTGCTTAGGAAATGGACGATGGCGAAGAAGAACCCACCTTTGAGATCTGGAAAGTTGGTATGATTTTAGCCGATGAGTAGGTAAGTAAATAGTGTTGTTCATGTATTCACTAAAGGGGTTTTATGTGTGGCTCTTAAAGCAACTTACTTGATGAAAACAGGGTGATCAAATCAAGGCTTCTATTATTCAGAAGGGATCGGAGCTCAAACGATACGCCAAAGATTTATTAGAGGGTGAGAGGTCTACAAGTTCGAGAACTTCGAAGTCTTGGTCAATGATGACGATTACAAAACATGCGCGTAGGAAGATAATGCTCCACTCGAATACATTTTTTGAGAAATGCAACTTCCCGATCTCTCAACACTCATTCAATCTGGTCCCAATTAATGACATAGCCGGCGAAGAAGCCATAAACGAAGAGATCATTGGTTAGCATACCTTCCTAGCATTGTTTGTATTCAATCAGTTTCATGCTAATTAGGACATCAATCAGATGTGATGGGCTTCCTACAAGCATTTGAGAGATTGGTTGATCATAGTAGAGACTCTTGACACAAAGAAGAAATTGGTTTTCACAATTGCTGATCATAAGTAACATACTTTTTACATTTAACATTAACCCATCAAATATATAACATCTGTTGCCAAAACAGTTCATCATCATCATCGTATTATCATTCATGAGCAGTGAAGTTTGAGTCAACGTAACTCTGTATAGGGAGGTCGCAGTCAAAGCCTTTGGGGACAGGACGGAAGATCTGGATGTGCCCACCGTAGTTGTCATACGGTTTGCTAGGATTTCAAAGAATAAAAGTAGTACATGTTTTTAACAGTACCATCACGATTTGTGTTATTTCGTTTTACTTGCATACTTTTTTGTTCAAGGTTATGAAGACATATGTAATGGCTTCACTGCAACACAAGTTTTCTTCAATCCAAATTTTTCAGAGGTCAAAGATTTTTATAACAGGTAAAACTTTATTTTATGCAGGTTTATAGTGTGTCTGAGTTCTTATATATTATATATAAAGTACGTAGTATGAAAACGTATATGTCTCGTTACTTCACAGGCTCACCAGTGCGCCTGAGGCAAGCCAGACTTTCACACAGATTTCCTCCAACATATCAACTAAGACTAAAAGTGACTTGCTCTTAGCATTCCTAATCATAATTACTCTGAATGAAATATCCAAATTATCAAAGGTAAATAGTTTCCATTTTAACCAATCGCATGTTTTTAATATTTACTAACTTACGTTCTTGAGATGTGTTGCTTAGGAATCTGAAATTGTTACCAAGGTAACAATACAGAAGCTTGAGACAACAAACGGTTGGTACTACGATGGATGTCCATGTGATAAGAAAGCAATCTATGAAGGTGCTAAGTTGATGAGTAAGTCATGTCATAAGGAAGTGCTGATGACTGAGTTCAAGTAAGCTAAAATTGCATTCTACATTCATCAAACACGTGTTTACAACACACTATAATTTATTAACTGAATGACTTCATCATTAACGAACAACGATAACATTTGAATGGATGGAATGGAGTAAGTTGGATTTGAAGTTAGGCGTAAAATTATAGATATAATGAAGTGCAATTGTTCCTTTGGATTTGAATGTATTGTTATGGGAGGGGACTTCAGACAAATATTCCCTATGATCCCAAGAGGTAGCCGCACAGATATTGTCAACTTGAACATAAACTCTTCTTATTTATGAGGTCATTGCAAGTTGTTCCAACTTATCAAGAACATGCAGTTATCTTCAAGTTCATCAGAAGATAATTCAAAGCTCAAACAATTTTTAGATTGGCTTTTGGATGTTGGTGATGGCCGGATTGGTTTGCCGCATGATGAAATATCAGAGATAGAAATACCAACAGAATTTTTAATTCTAGACTGTGATGACCTCTACAATCAATCATCGAATCTATATATCCTGATCTCCTCCTTCATTTGTCTAATTCTGAATATCTTACTAATAGGGTTATTTTGTCACCAACAGTAGAAGTTGTAGAGAAAATCAACGACTGCATGTATGCCTTATTTCCTGGTGATGCTGTTGAATATTTTAGCTCTGATTCTATGAGTTCAGCAGATCGAGACTGTGCATCATTTCAAGAGTTGTACACTACAAAATTCTTGAACACGATAAAATTCTTTGGCTTACCTCCACATAGGCTTGCATTAAAAGTCGGAGTACCCATAATGCTTGTGAGAAATATATATCAAGCAGCGGGAATCTGCAATGGACTAGGCTGAAGGTCACATTTCTTGGAAAACACCTTATTAAAGCAATCGCACTCAATAGTACAAGTGCAGGTCAAGAGGTTCGAATCCATCGAATGGATATGAACAGTGGCGGACCCAGGATTTTAAGTTTGTGGGTGCACAATTAACGGGGAGATTTAGGGGTTCGGGGGCAGCGCCCCCGAAATTTTTTTTAAGGAAAGTTTTAAATGCATTAAAAAAACAACTGACTAGGGAACATGTCGCAACCTATAAGCTATCTCATCTCAATACTTCCTCTATCGAAACCTATAACATTGTATCTTTTTTCATATAGGGACACTAAGCAACTGAAGTTATGATTTCCAATTCCAAAGCAACTTGATCACAAGTAAAAGTGCTTAATTAACCAAAAATTGAGTTGAACTCTTCATTTGAAATCATTGACCAAAATTTCCAGACCATAATTTTTTTATGAGCAAGTGAAAGTGCTTAATTAATCATTCATGCTAAGAACATTATGGAAAATGTATCAAAATGCACCAGCAATCACAGAACACTATGGAACCAAGTAGCATCGTGGCCTCTGCATTCTACAACAACAGCTCATTCTTTCCTCCTCTTTTACATCAAAGTATAAAATCAATGAGGCAATGAAGCATAAGGAAAAAAGGATGCAAGCAAAAGAGAATTAACCTAAAAGTAATTCAGTTCCTACAATGAAATCTGTAATTGTCAGTTTGATAAGACGATAGTCCTTGCCCCTACTGCACTCCCTTTCACATGCCAACTCTTTAACCATTAAAGAATAATTTTTAAAGGCAAATCATAAGTACTGTCTCATGGATATAAAAAAGCTTTCAACAACAAACGAAGATTTCCATATAAGAATTGGCTAACACAGGAATGCTCAACACAAAGATAAGTCAATTAGATATGAACAGATGCAGCAGTGGTTAGAACCTACCCTTGCAAGCTGCAAGTGACAGCTATAATCCCTTGTGCAAAGGCAACTAAAATTTGTGACAACATATATAGTTAAACCAAATTATAAAATTGCAAGTTTCTTCTAGAACCATAAGTAGTATTTATAAACTAAATGGAAATAGCTAAAGCTCTTAAACTTTGAACCCATCATCTGTGAGAGAATCTCTAAAACAAGCAACCAGAGTACTCTAGAAAAATAAGACTCTTGTTAATTGAAATTTGGGGTGTAAATGTGTAAGATGACACATGAGTGAACCTTATTCAGAAGAATGTCAAATTTTTTAATTTGCTGAACAACCCTTGTTTGCAAGAGCTTCAAATGAAAGAACCATATCATCTTCTTCTCTTGATGGCTCCTCTGGCTCTAAGCATGATAGGCACTTCATTACCTTCCGCACACCTTTCTTTGTATTGCGTTTCCTATCTGCTCTGATCCTATCCCCCAGTAGTTTTATCTTGACTCAAAAACCTGTTGTTTCCTAAGAAAGCAAATAAACTCATCAAGAATATACTATATGGAGTAGAATTGAACCTTCGAAACATAAAGGCATGTTTGACTTGAACCAACAACGCTAACAATACATCACATAAAAAACACTCCCAGATAAACAAATATCAGAATCAAACCCATTTGAATATCAAAAAACACGCGTAAAATTGAAAACAGACGGGGCAAGAGAGCAGCCTTCACGACTTTAAACAAACCATAATGACTTAACTATGAACAACATACGCATACACAAATTGCAGTAAATTCACCCCAGAAACCAATAGGAGCCATGAAGCTAAATATATATTCGACATAGACTCATGAAGGAAAAACAAAGTGAATACCTTTTGTTTTTCCAGCATGAGCAGCAGAGGGTTCGAGCCCACAACCCGCAAACAGCCATGGTATATACAATTAGAGTGCAAATGATGAAATAATTAAATTCAGGCTGAAGCGTAACTACGTAAGCAATTTCAGGGTATAAAGATGGCTAGAAAAAATTCCAAGGTATAAAGCGTTCGATGGAACACACTTAGATGCTATGGGTTTTTGCGCGGAAGAAATCCGTTTATTGTGGGTCCGGCCAGCCTCGTCGTCATAGCCGTTGGACCTGGAACGGAGAAGGCAAAGAGAGGAAGAGGCGGTGGATCTGGAAGCACGGTGAGAGGTAGCACGGATCTGGAAGCACACGGTGAGAGGTGGATGTAGGGAGAGTTGGCAGACGAGAGGGGAGAGTGAGAGAACGATGGAAAAAAAGAAAAGAGAACGATGAAATTGGGGAAAAAAGAAAAAGGGATAAAAGGAATGGGGGAGGATCGAACCCGCGACCTAGGGACCAAGGATGAAAAGCAATAACCAACGAGGCCACCCACATAAGTTGTTATTAAGTTCTTTCACATTATATATATTTTATAAAAATTTTGTGTGTGCACTTGCCCACATGGGCACTAGTGTGGGTCCGCCACTGGATATGAATCCATCAGAGTCTAAACTCCAACTCACATTGACGAGTACGCAATTTCCCATTATACTATTGTTTGCTATGACAATCAATAAGAGTCAAGGACAATCAATGACTAATGTTGGATTATATCTACCTAGCCCTGTCTTCACACATGGTTAGTTATACATTGCTTTGTTGAGGGTCAAATTAATGGACGTCATCAAGATTTTAATACTTGATTTTGACAAAAAACCCACCAACAAGACAACCAATGTGGTTTATTGAGAAATTTTTCAAAATATCATGTAATACTCGATCATTTTTTGTTGGAAGACTCTTTCGGTGATATATTTAGTGAATAACCAAAACTGTAGTAATTTTATCTGCTTTATCAAATTTTGTGTCGCATATATAGCCTTTCATTTATTAATTTATTGACATTTTGTTGACACATCAGGATGATAATAAGTTCCAAAAAACAAAAATGCTCCCTAATAAGTTGATATATAAGCATGCACTTAATCAATCATTTATGCATTTCTGAGTTAAAAATTCAGTTTTAGAGATATATATAAATAAATGCATTATAGTCATAAAAATATTAATTTTTACAATGTATCATTAACATAATTCACGTCTCCGTGCAATGCACGGGGGTTAATACTGAAAGTTACTCTCCCTTACAAGTTGAAACAACATTTAGCTGGTGTTAGTGGTCAAGTTTCTTCTTGTAAAAAAGTTTCTCATGACGTACGTGCTAAAATGAAAGCATCATTGGTAGAAGGGTCAAAGAAAAATCCTGTTCATAATGATAATGTAGATGAAGGAAATGTAGCTACAGAAAGTGTAGAACCGATTGTATCAAAGAGGAAAGCGCCTAACACTGTGGGGGTTGAAAATTATTTTGCACCTAGGACAACTCATGGTGCTCAACCAAGCATCAAGAGTGCTTGGGCAAGTCAAGAAGCTCAACATAATGCGAAAAAAGCTTTTGCTCAATGGGCTTATGCGAATTGCATTCCATTTAATACATTGACTTGTCCTTTATTTAAAAAAGCCATCGACGCTGCTACTGCAATCGGGCCTAGGTTTAAGGTCCCTAGTTATCATGAGTATAGAGTTAGCTTGTTGGGTGATTGTAAAAAAGAATGTCAACTTCTAATTGATAGCCATCGAGCCAAATGGAAAGAAAATGGTTACACACTTTTGACTGATGGTTGGACGGATGTTAGACAACGAACTTTGATCAATTTCTTAGTCTATTCTGTACATGGCATGGTTTTTGTGAAATCAATTGATGCTTCATATTTGATTAAAGATGCCAATACATTATTCTCATTGTTCAGAGAAGTCATTGAGTGGGTGGGTCCTGAAAATATTGTCCACGTTGTGATTGACAATGCTGCAAACTATGTAGCATGTGGTAGATTGATAAAAGAGAAATACAAAACCATCTATTGGTCACCTTGTGCTGCTCATTGTTTAAATATGATTTTGAAAGATATTGCATCAATGCCACATGTTTCAGACCTTGCGTAGAAGGCATCCAAAATCACTGTATTCGCTTATAACCATTTGATCTTCTTGTCATGGCTAAGAAAAAGACCTAGTTGGAACGAAATTGTGCGTCCTGGTGCTACAAGATTTGCCACCACATTCATTACGCTTCATAGCATATATTCACACAAGCATGATTTACAAGCTTTGGCTATTGATGGGCATTTTTTGTAGCATAAGTTAGCAACAACTGAAGCTGGAAATTTTTTTAGTGCAATCATCCTAGATAACCGGTTTTGGAACGATTGCTTTCAAATTGTGAGACTTGTGTCTCCATTGATCAAATTGTTGAGAATTGTTAATTCTGATGAGAAGCATTCAATGCCATATGTCTATGAAGGCATGCAGAGGGCTAAAAATGTGATCAACCGAACTTCATGCGGCGGCGTATTTGTTGAATCCTGCATTTTTTATAGTCCTGATTTTGTCAGAAAGCATCGATGTATGGAAGCTGTGATTGATTTGTTCGAGGCAAACTCATCTGATGATGCTGATTATTATGTTACTATGATGAAGCAAATTGGTGTATACCATGAATGCAAAGAATCCTTTGCTAAAGTTTCATGTGAAAAAACAGCCTAGACACTAGTCCCACGTAAGTACATTGACTTTCATATTCAAAAGTGCATATTGAGATATCTGACATTAATAATACATACTAAATGTCTTTTATTTTATTTTGCAGATGATTGATGGTTGTATTACGGGAGTTCAATACCAGAATTGCAAAAAAATGTTGTACACGTTCTTAGTCAAACTTCTACTTCTTCTGGATGTGAAAGAAACTGAAGCTTGTTTGAGCGTATCCATACTAAAAGAAGAAATAGATTGGAGCATCAAATGCTTGATGACTTGGTCTTCACTAACTACAATTATTTGAGGTTAAAGTTTAGGTAAACTTGACTTTTGATTACTTGTTTTATAGTTTTATACTTTTATTACATATAGACAAATAATCAAATATACACTTTATTAATGTTGGTATTCGATCATGTTGGCATTATAGGAATCAATTGAAGAAGAAGAAAGATAATTATGATCCCATTGATTATGAATCAATTGATAAAGTTGACTTTTGGGTGCTAGAGGAGGATTCAACTCCTGAATTTAATGATGTAGATGCGACAAATCTTCAACTTGAACAAATGGCAAGGGATTTTGGAGGTTCCTAACTATCTCTTCTATTATATAAGATTATATTCCTACACAAAATAATATGACTAATTGACTATGTTTTTTTACATAAGTATTAGTAATTCTATTTGTTTCATATATAGGTGATGATGATTTTAGTATTGCGCCTCCACCTTTAAATGATGATCTTGTTGCTTCTAGTACCTTTACTTTTCCTCCTACAGCTCCACCTCCGGCCACCTCCTGATGTCTCAATACCTAGAGAGTTGAATGATGTTAATGATAATTTCAATGATGATAATTATTAGTTTATCAAAGGTGAGAATATTTTCATATTTTGTCATCATATAGCTGTTTTTGATATTTTGCTACCATGAATATTTTGTCTCAAATGTAGGTTGTAAAGAAAATTGTTAAGAATATCTAACCTTGGATTATTGTCTGATTTTTTTTTTTTAACCCCACTTCTTTGATTTTTTTTTAATTTTACTCAAAAAATATTTTCCCCTTCTCCCTCCACTTCCCTCCAAATCCCTCCTACCAAACAGCCCATGTGGCTAGATGCGCCTGACAAAATTTCCTACGCGTAGAGGGCTTAAACCCTTTTTTTTTATTTCATTTTTTCCTCACATAAATCTTAGAAATTATAATTATAATATTATATTATTTATCCCCACGCGACGCCCGGGGCTGTCCTAGTGATTACTAAATTGTAAATTCTGTAGATCCGATCAGTCGAGAAGAGACTGATCTCTAGAGGAAGCAAAAAGACTGCTACAGTGCTCTGTGTACAAAGAGTCAAAGAGTTCAATCACTCTCTTCTCCTCCAACAATGAAATCTCTGCTTTCAGTTCTTATAATTGCCGCCATCGTTGCGTTCTCAGAGGCCAAACCAACAACATTTCCTCAACCCCAAGCTCTCGAATCCTTCAAGCTCAATGAAACCCTGAATCAGGTGTGTAACGACTAAAAACCCTTTTTCTTTTCTTCTTCTTTTGAAAAGTTACTTTTCTATCGGATACTAAAGTATTAAAGTAAAGGGGAAAAACAAAAACCCTACAATCACATAAAGCATAAAAGATTATCTAGAAATAGGAACGGTGTTTAGGGATTCCCAAATTCAAACTCAATTGGCATTCGCAGATATCAAATTTTAATTACTCGATCTGTGTCTGTTGCAAAATCAGGGGAGCTGTTCATACAGAGTGACCATAAAGACAAGCTGCTCTTCACCTCGATACACCAGAGATCAGATCAGTCTCTCATTTGGCGATGCTAATGGCAATCAGGTTACTAATTTGTAATTTTCAATACAATCAGGTTACTCTTTTGTAATTTTCAATACTTCACAGTCGAAATTTGGTTCTGAATCAGAATCACTCGTAGATAAATGGATCACTGTGTTCGATGACTGTTTTTCATTTTCTTCAGGTTTATGCGCCGCGGATAGATGACCCATCTTCTAGGGCATTTGAGAGGTGCTCTACGGATACGTATGACATACATGGTCCATGTACGTATCAAGTATGCTACCTGTATGTGTACAGGAGTGGATACGATGGATGGAAACCAGAGAGAGTAACCGTGTCTGGATATTACAGCAAGGCCATTACGTTTTACTACAACACCTTCATCCCCAATGGCATCTGGTATGGATTTAACTTGTGCCATAATTCTGTTGTCTCTAAAGCAACCGAGTAGTATGAATCATGAGGTAGCAATGGAGTTCAGAGGATGAACTGAAATGCAGAGAATCAATAATGTAATAATGGATATGAGAATGGAACAAGTGAGCCTTTGAGCATGTGGTTTGATTCCTCCTTCAATTTTTAGTTTGTTACTGTGTGTTTTTCTCTCATGGTTAAATTCTTTGATTTTATCCTGTTAGCACGATTAGTTTATGTCTGGTGACTAACCACTCTAATAGAGTAAAATTATAAAGGCTAGTGATGTACAAAAGCAAAATTTAAAGATTTAATGAAGAGAAATAACGCACATGTACCAAATTAAAAATGAAAGAAAACTTTAATTACCACAATAGTGACTTTTCCTGTCATAACGTTCTTGTAGATTTGACTGTGTTTTCTTAATAATAAATAATGTTGTCTAGTTTAGCGAAAACAAGTTAAAATAAGTGAAAATTTCAGAAAAATACTTTCAAAATTTGAATATTCTAAATCCATGAGTTCTTTTGTGAATTGTTGATTAATTTTGGTTAATACCTAATGTATTGTAGAAGACAAAATTGATTTGAGATTTTGAAAGAATTTTTTTAGAGTTTCCTAGTTAAGAAAAATAATATCAGAAAAGTCTTATAACTTGTTAATGACAAATGAAAGAGCAATTGACAAGTAGAAGAGATATAATTGACAAGTATTAGAATTTTTTTAATATTTTGTCATTTTGTATAAAAATTTTCTTTTTCTTTTTTCTGCCCTCAATGTTGTCAGGTTTACCTGCTCCTAATACCTAATCCTCTTTGTCCATGGGTGGTCCAATTAATTTAAAAAAAAAAAAGATAAGGTCTTATTTATCCTGGAAGTTTTCGCTTAAAAGCATTGGACACCCGATTTTTTTTTTTTTTATTTTATAAGGATAATTGCCCTAGAAGTTAATAAAATGAAGTAATTTTGTCCCAAAAGTTTTTTTTAGGAGCAATTTTTCCCTATAATTTTTTTAAGGAGCAATTTTACTTTGGAAGTTTACAAATTGGAGCAATAATTTAACGGTCAAGATTAACGGAAGGGTAAGATTGCTACGTTTTTAAACTTTTGGGGTAATTTTGCTCTAAAAAAAACTTCCAGATACTAAGTGCTCCTGAGCGAAAACTTCCGGGACAATTTTACTCCAAAAAAAATTTCAGATACTGAGTACTCTTGAGCAAAAACTTCTAGGACAAATAAGACCATTATCCCTTAAAAAAAAAGTTTATGTTGTGTGCTTATGTTATGAATTGGAGTGAGAGAAGAATGTAATGTAAGGACGCCGGACAATAACGTGTACAGGATTTTTTTTTTCCCTAAATGCTAAGACAAGTAAATAATGATGGTGATTTTAATTTTAAAGATATTAAAATATCATACATGTTAATGATTATTAAACATGAAATACTGTAACATTTTGATATCACTACTTAAAATATATGTTTATTTGATAACTAGAGAATTAATTATAATTCATAGATAATAAAACAGGTAAAAATATATTTCTTTATTTAATATACATTGACTATAATTTTATAAAATAAGCTAATCATATGTCACATGAACCGAAGTTATTCCCATTCCAAACATTTCTTATTTTGATTCAATTACTTTTCTTATAAATAGAGATTTTTATGTGAATGGATTATAAAAATTTTAGCTTGCATAATAAATAAATAATTATTTGCATTTTGGTTTGGTCAGTAAATAAAAGGGAGAATTTCATTGAAGGACCACATTACAAAATTAATTTCAGTCAAGGTTCAAAACATTCTGAAATTTCACGGTAGGACCAATGACCAAAATGAAAATAAGTTTTCTAGGTAAAAAGACAATAATGCCTCTTGTTTTATTATTTTATTATTTTTTTAAAAAAAAGAAGATGTCATTGTCGCCGGAGCTTTAGCAACTAGTCACCGACTACCGCTAGGCTGGAGCGACCACCACCGCCCAGTCGTCGAAGCTCCAATGCCAACCGGTCAGAGCTCCAACCACCGAAAATTAATGTATTATTTATGGAAGGATTCTACTTGTTCATGAAGAATTGTAGACTTGTTCATGAATCAGCCGACTGTCAAAGCTCCGACCACCGAAAATTAGTATGTTGTTCATGGGAGGATTCCATTTGTTCATGAAGAGTTGCACACTTATTCATGATTCTACTCTTTATGAACAAGTCTGCAACTCTTTGTGAACAAGTGAAATCCTTCGATGAACAACACATTAATTTTCTAGTGGTTGGAGCTTCGGTTGTTCAACGACAAAGCTGTGATGGTTGGCTGGTTGTGGTTGCTCCAGGAAGATCAAACCCTTTTTAAAAAAATACATAAAGCAAGGGGCACTATTATCTTTTTACCTATAAAACTTATTTTCATTTTGGTCTTTGGTCTCGCAGTGAAATTTCATAATATTTTGATTATTGACTAAAATTAATTTTGTCCTCCAGTCCTTTAACGAAATTTTCCCTAAGTGAAAAAAAAAAAGACGCTAGTAATAGTTAATACAAATAAGGAGATGTCCATTGATTGAGTTGTTAGGGTTGTTATGAATCATTAAGTTTAAAATGGAAGTCTACCTTCCAAGTTATAACGCTAAAATAGTTATAATGGTAAGAATAAAATAAAGCATGCATAAAATTAATAAAATCTGTTTAATTTAGAGTAAAATAGACCTAATCCTAAGAATAATCTCGGGGGAGGATATTCTTCTCGTCTTTTTTCTCATTTTCCTTTATCAACCCATCTGGGCCGTTAATTGAGAAAAGGAAAGAAATGTTAAAGTAGTATTGTAATTGACTGAACGAATATAATTTATAAATGATGATGGATAATGAGAAAATGATTAAGAGAGAAACCTAACTCGAATAATCTCACAATTGTCTTATTTAATTTAATCCCAATAATGTTGTCAGGTCTACCTGCTCCTACCACCTAATCTTCTTTCTCAATGGGTGGGTAAAAAAAAAAAGATGTTTATGTTGTGTGCTTGACTGCTTATGTTATGCAGGGGAGGAGGGAAGAACATAATGTAAAGGTTATAGCAAAAAAAAAAAAAAAACATAATGTAAAGGTGACGCCATATATTAAACCTGTACAAGATTATTATTTTTTAAATGCTAAGACAAGTAAATAATGACAGTGCTTTTAATTTTAAAGATATTAAAAAATCATGTATATTAATGTTTATTAAATATGAAATACCGAAACATTTTGATATCATTACTTAAAATATGTACTTATTTGATAAGTAGAGAATTGATTATAATTCATATAATATGAAACAAGGTAAAAATATATTTTTCTATTTAATATACATTGATTATAATTATATGAAATAATTGAAGCTAATCATATGTCACACGGACCATTTTGCTGGTTTAGTTTGGCCCTTTTGTTTAGTTTGCCCAAAATTTAGTCTAGAAGCGGTGGAAGCAAATTTAAATCTTTTTTATTTGACAGTGTCATTTTGAATAAACAAGATTTTTAGAATTGATATTAATTAAAGGGAGTCTAATTAAATCATATAAAATGTAAATGGCAGAGCCCTGTTGGCAAAAAATATTAAATAAATAAATTGGGGAGCTCAATCTTTAGTAGCTCAACTCCTCGAATTTGGCTTTGGTCCTTTAATTTTAGCTTATCATCTGTTGCCATCCTCCTATTCATTTCAACGGCAGCGTTTTGTTGCATTTTGCACCACAGTTGTTTTCCCCCCTCTTAAATAGTATTCACCATCCTAAAATATCTTTTTAGTACCAGTATCCTGATACGACCAATCAGTACCCTAAAATATTTTTCCAAGATCATAAAATAATTTTTCAAGATCACGAAGTATTTTTTTAATACCAGTCAGTATCACGAATTATGTTTTTAGTACTACTCAGTATCCTGAACCATCTTTTTAGTACCTATCAGTACTTGAAATATTTTTTCAAGACCATTCAATACCTTAAAATATTTTTCCAAGATCATAAAATAATTTTTCAAGACCACAAAGTATTTTTTCAGTATTAGTCAGTATCACGAATTATTTTTTCATTATAAGTCAATATCACCCATCAGTACCTTGAAATATTTTTTTAAGATCAGTCACTACCCTAAAATATTTTTCCAAGATCATAAAATAATTTTATTGCGTTCTTGTAAAAATATTTCAGGGTGTACTAATTGGTCTTGAAAAAATATTTCAGGCTATTGAGGGTTATAAAAAGATACTTTAGGATACTGATCGACACTGAAAAAATAATTCGTGATTTTGAAAAATTATTTTAGGATTTTAAAACAATATTTTAGAATATTGACCGATACAAAAAAGATATTTAGGATGGTGAATATTATTTATTTCTTTTTTTAAAAAGCAAATGTGGTGCAAAATGCACCAAAACCCTGCCGTTGAAATGAATAGGATGGATGCGGATGATAAGCTAAAAGGACCAAAGCCAAATCCCAACTCCTCAACCCTTCCCTGAGCTTTCCAGACTGAATGCTGGTGATAGGAAATGATGGAGCTTTCCAGATTGATTTTTTTTTTTTTAAGGAAAGTTTTAAATGCATTAAAAAACAAAAGAATATAAATAAGAAAAGAAAATAATATCAAAAAAATATTCATGAAATCAAGTTAATATTGATGATGTAATAAGAGGGGCAGTTATTTTACAAATCTGTCATTTAGAAAAGCAAGGCATAGTGCGGTTAGAAATGCAGCTATATGAATTATAATGAAGGGTGAGTACTCAATAAGTTCAAGTACATAT
Organism: Acacia pycnantha; assembly: GCA_025563575.1. Lineage (NCBI taxonomy): Eukaryota > Viridiplantae > Streptophyta > Magnoliopsida > Fabales > Fabaceae > Acacia > Acacia pycnantha. Next base: position 2,040,208 of record JAMWYP010000057.1, on the reverse strand, counting down.
ATTTTAATAGCAAAAATATATGATAATAAAAATAATTACAATGTCATCCTTCTAGGCCTTATTTTTTGAGATTCCATCCAAATACATCTTTAATAAAAAAAATTTGGAAGAGACAAATTCTAAAGGGCACACCAGATACGTCTTTAAAAAAAAAATTAACTAAGTGACAAATTCAAGGGGTACTTGCCCCCAATCCATAACCTAGATCCGCCTATGGTCTGAGCTCCCCAAGGTCCAAACCTGCGCGTTGTGGGGGCCACTATTCACAGGGCTGCATCAATGGTGTTGAAGAAAAATCTCCATGGCCGGGGATTGAGGACTAGGGTTTTAACTTTTAAGGACATTTCCTGTTTCGCCATTGATGAGGATGTTCTTCTATCGGTGTTTTTGTGAGCATAGATACACTAAACTCTCAAACGGATTTTGTTTCAGAGACGCAGACAGGTGGGACAGGCTGAAAGAAAAAGTGAGCAAATTGTTCTGTATATTGAAGGTATAATGCTCATTCTCGCTAACTGCTGTGTGCTTACCTCCATTAATGCAAGTAAGTGGAGATTAGGAACTTAATGTGGCTTTACAGTAGAAAAATTAACAGCCTCCGACTTTCCGCTTGGCAAATATCCTAAGACTTCTCATTTCATGTCCATTGTAATTAATATTCAATTGATGCATTTTGATTCTCCTCATGAACCCTAATGTTGAGTCGGGGTGGGTTTTCAGGCATTGCTAGCCGCAGAATTAATCTTGAGTATTGGGAATAACTTCAGTGGAATTTGATAAGCGGTGCCATTATCCCATTATCAATCTGACATTCCTTGACAAGGTTAAGTGCTGAATTTGAATTCACTTGAATTCTGATATCTTTTTTGATTTAATTATAATTCATATTTAATGAACCATTTCCAAAATCTTAGAAGTATGATGTATAAATTTCTGACCTGGTCTTATGTCTGGCTTTTATTTAATACTGTTGTTTTAAATCTTAAACCAGATATATATACACACAACAAATGGAGAAACTCACACTTTTATACTTCTATCAGGATCCCCTACAAATGTCATCCCTGCTCCCCTAAAACATATAGGAATGTTTTATGTACTATGATGGGTAGCATTTTAATGTATTTGTTTTTTTTTTTTTTTTTGCTTTTGAGCTGAAGCAGAAGTTGCTACAAATGTCGATAGGAACTATTTTTTGTTGGTTGATTTGAAATCCAAATATGTTCGTATTTTATTCAATTTCTTAATAATTTGATGTGGGATGAAGATGTACATATGTATAACAATATAAAAACTCATAATATTTCAAATTCATATTCCATATATAATATACAAATCTTAATATTTATAAATTAATTAAGATTAAGTCATCTACAGCTTTGTTTTACTTTGATTTATATGTAAATAATTTTCTTGATGTTAAAAACTTGACAAGAAATCCTCATAAATTTTAATTTTGCGTAGATAAAATCTACATTCTATTATTTCGATGAGAAATCCTTATGATGCATAACTCACATTGAGTCCTATGCTATGTGGCAAGATGACAATGCTAAAACTTGGCAAAATGCCAAATAAAAATAAAAAATAAAAAAGAAGAAGAAGAAACAGAGACACAGAGAAGCAGAGCACAGCGAAACATAGAAGGAGATCATGATCGAGCAGCCAAAATATTTAGAAGCGTGTAGATGGTAAAATAACAGAGTTTGATCATAATGGGTTAAGGTGCAAAAATAGACATGTGCTTTTCTCCGAGGAGCGCCCAGTAGTAAATGTTTTTTTCAGGTGCAAAAGTAACTATGTGGTTACAAATTAGGTGCAAAAATAGCGTTTGACCGTTAAGTTTGACTTTTGATTGTTAAGTTTGACTTTTTTTGCTGACTGGACGATGACGTGACATTTCAAATATTTTTTCAGTATCCTTTTAGTACCGGTCAATACCGAAATATTTTTCAAGATCCTAAAATAATTTTTCAAAATTATGAAATATTTTTTTTGTACCAATCAGTATCCTGAAAATACTTTTTAGTACCAGTCAGTACCCTGAAATATTTTTTTCAGTATCCTTTTAGTACCGATCAATACTTGAAATATTTTTTCAAGATCCTAAAATTATTTTTGCACCTTTGAAATGCCACGTCATTGTCCAGTCAGCAAAAAAAGTCAAACTTAACGGTCAAAAGTCAAACTTAACGGTTAAACGCTATTTTTGCATCTAATTTGTAACCACATAGTTACTTTTGCACCTAAAAAAAACATTTGCTACTGGGCGCTCCTCGGAAAAAAAGCACATGTCTATTTTTGCACCTTAACCCGATCATAATTAACCAGAGCCAGGGAGAGCATTACTTGTGAGAAAATTAATGAATCACATAACATATGATTAAGCTATAATGGTAAAATTGTTAAGATGGCAACCATAAAATAAAGGGAAAATTAAAATAAAGGACCTAGATAAAATAACATTTAATTAGAAGGACCATAAAAATTGTAATTATTGAGGAGGACCAAATATACTTAAAAGTGCTAAATTACCCTTCAAATTCTCAGTTGCTTTCTCAATACAAAAAACAAAGAAAAAAGCGTCTTCTTCTCTCTTGTGACTAATTTATTAGTACCACCACCTTCCTCCTTGTCTTTGCCATTTTCACACACATCAAGGAAGGCATTTTAGGTCCTTCCGTATCCCACATCCTTGTATACCTTGCAAATAATGAACAATTGTGTTATTACTTACAGACTCTACATTGTAGCAATTCTTCTTGCATTGGTACAACCGCTAGCTCGTGTTCTTACTATTGATAAAATTGTTCTTTGATGATATATTTTCTTTTGTTTTAGTCTATTTCATCATTAATAAAAGGCAAATGACAAACACAAAAATAGATGTTTATTGGGGTAATGAAGGTCATGGCGGCGGCGGCTCCAATTCTTCAATAGGGAGGGAAGAAGCCATTTCAGAATTAATTATAATTCATGTTTAATAAAATATGTCCTTTTTTTATCAATAGAGAATTAATTATAATTCATGTTTAATAAACCATTTCCAAAATCATAGAAGTGTAATGCATAATATCTTGACATGGCCTTATATCTCCCTTTTACTTAGTACTGCCCCAGTTTAGAATCGTAAGCTGATAAATATACTAAAAAACATGGGGAACTTACAATTTTAGGCTCATCTCCTTTAAAACAAATTCAAAGAGGTGCCATATGTCGCATAAATCTTCCTACAAATGTCATAAACGGTATATTGCATGATAACATGCATATCATGGGATAACAATATAAAAAATATGGTAAAAAACTCATAATATTCAAAATTCATATTCTATATAAAATATAAAAATTCGAATATTTATAAAATAAAGGTTAAAATATATGCAACTCTCTTTTATTTTAACGGATTTGAATTTGTATTCTTCTCTTCACGGGTGTGAGGTAGCTTATCATGTCAACCAATAACTTGTTGGTTCTTTAATTTTGTATAAATAATTTTCTTTATTTTTAAAATTTGTTGAAAAATCCTCTTAAATTTAATTTCATGGGTATAAATCTACCATATATTATTTGAATATTTCGCTTAAGGAGTTGAATATATATATTGCAAGAACTACTCCAACGTAAAATTATAGGTAAATAATCCTTCCAGCCTCCAAGTCTGAATTGTTATTGTATTATACTCCCTCCGGTCCTAATTATAAGACATATTTAATTGATTTTGTGAAGATTAAGGAAAGAAGTTAAATTAGTTAATTTTACTCATATCTAATGCCCTTATATAAATTTAAAATGACATAAGTAAAAGTGAATCCATAATTTCTGTTACATATGTAACATCCCACTTTTCAAGCAGTAATTATTTATTTATTTATTTCAAAACATCTTTTCAAATCATCAGAGTAGAGCAACAGAGCGATTGAGTAACTGATATGTATATATAAAACGCCGTAAGTCTAGGTCAAGTTACAACAATGCAGACAAGAACCGAGTATTTCAAAAGTGATATACAATAGCAAAAGGAAAGCTTCCACCGGAACAACAAAAGGAAAGCTTCCGCCGGAACAACGAAAGGAAGTCTTCAGCCGGGTCTTCTACTCGGGCTGCTTGCCTCTCTCCTCGGTCCTCGGTCCTCCGGAACCTGACGCTATGTTAAGGGTTGAGATCCGCACCGGATCTCAGGTAACGGTTAATCTCATATTTACATACACAACATATGAACTACAGACAATCATTTCAACAACAATATATGTGCACTCATCGCCCAAGAGCATGCATACATATATCACCCAATAGCATGTATACATATATCGCCCAATAGCATGCAGATATATCGCCCATAGCAAACGTAAACATATCAACAGTATATAAAAATATCACAGAGCTATCAACTACCACATACAATACACCTAACACATACATGCATACCATAAACATCAGATTAGTGTTACAGTACGCGGACGTACCTTCGTTGACGGAAATCGGTATTTCTGTCGGTATACGGCACGACAGTAGGTCAGAACGTAATCAGGGGTATCCTATCAACATAACAACGTACTTGTTAATGATCTATCATTACGACGGAAATTTTTAGTCAAAATGACTATTTTACCCCGACCCCTAATCTACGTGAACTCGCCAAAGACTTCGTTTCTTTGACCCTAATCTTCCAAAATTCCAACATAACTCTTACTCTAACATCATTTTAGAAATATAAATCATATTAATTAATGATTTACATCATAACAGGCATTTTAGGTAAAAATTACCATTTTGCCCCTGATGCCCCTAATCGGCGGAATTTCGCCAGAGCTTCGCTACTTTAACTCTAATCTTCCAAAATTTTGCCAGAACTCTGACCCATCATGATTTTCGAAATAATGACTAAAATACCCCTATCATATGATATCTAATCATATTTGGAAGATTAAAGACTAATATAGCATTTCTACTCTAACTACCGAAAGAACTACGAACGCTTAAGTACCGAAAAACTTACTCGTAGCTTCATTTGCAAATTTTCCTCCGAGCTCCTCTCTCTAACTTCTCTCTAGAATTCGAAATAGGCAAGAAGGAATGGTGTGAGATTTGTGAAGGGAAGAGGGTCCTATTTATAGAAGAAATTTTGGGTCCAACTTGGTAATTTTCCCTTTCCAAGTCCAAACTTGTAATTTTTCCCTTTATTTGAAAACTTCTCAAACAAGTTTTTCTCTCTCTTCTTTCTCTCTTGGTCGACATGCAGCCCCTAGGCACACACAGATATACATATATGTATATACACACATATGTGTGTGTCTATATATATTTTTGTGTAGACACACACACACACTTACTTGTATATACATACACACATATATATGTGCCTATGTGTGTGTCTATATATATTTTTTTGTGGACACACACATATATACATATATAGATACACACACATATATATAAAAGTTTAACTGATTGGAAGAGTCTACGCATCTACATACATATACTCACCAAAAACCAAACACACTTTATAGAATAAAATAGCGGCATTTTAGGAAGAAATTGACAAAAATTAGAATATTGTCTTATAATTAGGACCAAAATCAACTGCCAAATATTGTCTTATAATTAGGATCGGAGGGAGTATTAACTTAATGAAATGATACAAATGAACAGTGATAATTCCCTTTTTTTTTTTTGGTGGAATGAGGAAGTTATTTGTACTGTAAAATTTTAAGAGATTTATCATGAGTTTTACAATTTTGAAAAACTATCTACATATAAAATGATTGAGCAGCTAGAATATTTAGAAGCAGGTTAAGTAATAGCTTGGGGGATAAGGAAGAGAGTTACTTGATATTAAGAAGATTTTGGATGTCCCACATCATGATGAAGCAAAAATAATACTACCTCCAGTCCTAATTATAGGAACACTTTCATGGTGTAATTTATATTACAAAAGTGTTCTTATAATTAGGACTGGGGGAGTACGTAAGTGATTTCTGATCTCTCAGTAGTGGCTTTTCCATGTTTGGCTATAATATTATCACTTGGAAAATAAAGTCCTTTTTATCTCTCTACTTATTTTTTTGGTAGAGTATCATCCAACATCCTAATATTATTATATACAGTATATGTTGATTATAAAATTTGCCATTGAGCACACACAAATTTATTATTTTTTGTCTCCTTTTATATTATTTATCATTTCTTTATTAATTATGTTTTCCTCAGGTAATAACTACCTCATATGATGATTATGGCACAAAAATTTGTTCGTAAAGTTTGCATTAAATGGATCTGGAAGATCATATTTTATCCACTTCTGAGGATTCGTCCACCTCAATTTTGTTTGCTTCTTTTGCTTTGCAGTGCCATGTAATGAGTTTTTCATGGAAAAATGCAAATATTCCTATTATTTTTTATTATGACATAGTTTACCAATATATTTTTGTAAAAAAAAAAAAGTTATAATACGAGTAGTAAAGTGGAGCATCTTTTAAGTTAAGGCAGTAAGATTAAAATAGGATACGAGTAAAAAGTACTCCATTGATAAAATTCTTTTAATTTAAAGAAAAGGAAAATTAATCTTGATTTAATTTTTTATTGACCATAATTCTATAAAATAATTTAAGAGGCGTCACATGCAATAAAGCTTATTCCCATACCTATCCTAGTTTTTTTTTTTAAATTCGAATACTACACTTATGAATAGAAATGTTTATGTAGATTAATTATAAATTTTTTTATCTTGAATTATGGGTGAATGCAAAAAGAAAATAACAAATGTAATGCGTAGATTTCATTTTGAATTGGAGATGAAGTTTTCGTATTGCGTAGGACCTCGTCCGGACAAGTCCACGTGCAATTCACCTAAAATCTGACGGTCTCAATTCGTAGATGTCCAAGTCTTGATGTTGTAAGTCATGCAATTGAACTTCTTTCCCGGATAAAGTATCATGTTGGAGTAACAATGTAACAAAAATGAAGCCATAGATCGGAGTTCAAAGAATTCCCCGAATTAAAGAGAATAAATAACATGTTGATGAACCGGAATGAATTATCGGAGCCTTGGTATATTTTATTGGATGAGATTTTTTTGGTATCAATGATCTAGCTGAATTTTTGGTTTGATTCTCTGTTATCACTTGATATTAGTTACTAATATGTAGGGTGAGATGATATTTTTAATATAATGTCATTGTAAATTTGATTCTGTCAAATTGAGCTGTTCCTAACATCTAATCCTCTTTCTCCGTGGATGGCCCAAATGAAAAAACATGGATGAAATTTTAATTGAGGAGATACATTCAAGAACAAGAAATGTCCTCACAAATATTTTAGACTCCCCTCCTTTTAAACAAATTTAAAGAGGACATGTCCCATGACCCTGATCATCCCAATAAGAATGGCCTCTACAAGTGTTATCAATTGTATCCCACCAAGTGGCATACACATGGTAGCAATAAAAAAAAAATTAAAAAAAACATAATATTCAAAATTCGCATTCTGTATATTCTTTTTGGTCATTAGTATAAGGTTCACCTTTATAAAGAAATTAAATTATAAAATAGATCTTATATTAAGGATTGAGATTAGGATAGTATAATATAGAAATCCTAATATTTATACTAAAGGCTAAATCATATAGAACTCTCCTTTATGTAAATGATTTTCTTGATTTTAAAAACTTGATGAGTGTAATACCCCACCAGTATTTCAACTTTTATTAGAGTATTCATATATAGTTCATATGCAGTTGTGTGGCAAAACATAAATAGTATAGTATACTAATATAAAGCTCTTGATTATATTACAGAAATTCTCACAGGATCTATACATAGTATATATAAATTCTAACTACATCTATACATATCTCTAGATAGGTGACAACTTCTCGACCCCAATCTAGAATCTTCCTTCTCCGGTATCCGCCATCAACATCTCCATTTCCTATCGTTGTGTAATCAAGTATCAGCATATTATTATGTTGCCACAAGAACTGCCTGCTCTGATACTACAACTCTAATACCCCTCAGTATACCAACATATATTAGAATATTCATACGCAATTCAATAGGCAAAACAGAAATAGCGTTATTTACTAACATATAACTCTTGATAAAATTACAAAAATATCCACATGGTTCATACAAAAAAATTACAAACTTTAAACTAATTACGGAATTCCTCGACAAAATAATCCACAACCGTTCCAAAACATATCCAACACCTCCATTTGTTGATATCCACTGCCTTGCCCTGGGAGTTGCGTCCAATGCGCTGTTCATTGCACATGTAGTAACAAGGGCTGAGATCTCAAAGGTTCCCAAAGTAACAGTTAATCTCACATAGAATGTATAAATATTACATGATAGTTAACCATATGCAGGAAACAATTTACAGCAATGTATAAAATATTCAGAAATCACATAACACCATTCTCAAGCTACATCAACTACAAACAGTTCACTTAATACATATATCATGGTTCAACATACATATACAGACATACATAATATGTGAGAGTTATAGTTATTACCTGCGCGTTTTACCAATTCTTAAATTGGCTCCTGATCCTTCATCGTCCCGGGCAAATACCGAAACTTATAACCACACATTCACGGACAACGGATTACAACTTATTCAGAACTAAACTTGAATATCACATTAGGCCCAACATAAAACTAAAGGCCCTTACTATCTCCAAGAGTTCATTCCTACCCTTGAAGGTTAAGTTAATTACCATTGACTCTTCTTCTCATTTTCGCCTTTTTTTCTTTCCAATTCTGCCAAATTTTTCTACAAACTTTGAAAAATCATAACTCATTGTAAAAGTATCCAAATGGGATGGTTCCAAATCCTATGGACTCATTATTGAGTCTATTTTGAAGGAAAAATGGTTTCAACAGCTAGTCACACGCATATCAATCCAGAATCAGTCAAACAGTGATTGTTTTCTAGTTTACATTCCAAAATCATAGGTCATTTTCAAAAATTCATATCTCTATGTACACATATCCAAATTCGACAAATGACCTATCAAATTAAATTTTATTATGTCTAGTTTAATTATGGAAACTTCAATCTCAATTGAACATTATTTACTGCCCCAAAATTTCGTTAGAAAATCTCTGCCTGCACAAAACTTACAAGACAATTTCGGGGCTTTGGCACAATTTAATCTCGAAGCTTCCAAAATTCCTACCGAATCTCTATCCTACCAAATTTTTCATTTTGAACATAATGGAACTATCAAAATGGTTAAATTCCCACTCCCTTAGTCTGCCCTGCTACTTGCCGAACCTAGGGTCTTTTGTGCCGAATTTCATTTTGCCAATTTCACTTCACAAACACCCTAATCTTGGTTCCTAATCACATTTTATCTTGTTATTTATACCATATACATATATTAATCCACTTTAGAAATTTCGGCAGCACCTCCTCCCTAGGGTTTCAACTGTCCAAAATTTACAGAAACCAGAGAAACCACCAGCAAACTCCAATACACAACCAGTAGGATTAGAATCACTTACCGTGATCGTTGTTCGATGTTTCTTGCAAGATTTCTTCCTCCCTTGGTTTCTTCAAACTTTAGGTCCAGAGCCTTTAAACATACTAAACCAGAGAGTTTTTGAGATTAAAGAGTAGGAAGAGGGAAGGACTAGAGGTTACAAGTCCATAGCTCAAGAGATTACCTCAGTACCACAAGTTCTTACTTCCTCTTCTTCCTTGTACGAGTTTCAGCACTTAGATAGGTGTGGATGAAGGTGTGCTGAGCTGAATGAATGATTTGGGAGGGGAAAGATCTAATTAATAAGGGTCAAAGGCGGTTTGGGGGTCAATTTAACAAAGTTCCCTTCAACCGTAGTGAAACTACGACTATGCCATTAGTTACAACTTAGTTACAATCCAACTTTAAAAATTCATATATCTTTATACAAATATTCAATTATTATGATTACAAAGGCTATGTAACCATTATGAAGTCTATTTTTAGGGAAAAATACCTCCCACAATAAATCACACACCAATTATTCCATAATCAACATTTTGTACACGCTGCTTGGAATTATGTTCCAAATTCCACGGCTAATTTAAAAAATTCATAACTCATCGTATACTTGTCCAAATGACCCATATGACATATCCATTTAAAGCTTATCATGTCTACTTTGATTCTGGAAAGTTTCAAAGCCATTGGATATCATTTGCTCAATAAAAGCCATATCACAAAATGACTACCTCCCCAGAAGCCTTAATCTACCAGCATCAAGTGAAACTCCCTTTATAATATTTGTCATTTTTCCTGAATTGGCTTTAGTCTTTTGCTTGATACAAGCTTATCCTTAAGTTTCTAGGCCCAAGATTTAAGATATTACAATGAGAAATCCCCAAAATATTAATTAGGGTGGATAAACCCTACCATGTATTATTTAACTCCTCCTCCTCCTTCTTCCAAGAACTACTCAAACTTAGAATTATATGTGAATAATCCCTCCAAACTCTAATCATGGGCAAAAAAACTTGCTATTATATCGTTCCATATTATATTAATGAAATGACATAATCAGTAGAAAGTTATTTGCATATACATATAAAATTTTAATATATTTATCATGAAATTTTATCAACATAGAGTATCATAATATATATATATATATATATATATATATATATATATATATATATATATATATATATATATATATATATATATATATATATATATATATATATATATATATATATATATATTATGATACTCTATGTTGATAAAATTGTAGATGATACTCTATGTTCTTTCCTTTCAGCCTATGAATTATGTAGATGATGAGGCTAAACTGACTCTTGATGGTCAAGCAAAGTTATTTGCATATACATATAAAATTTTATCAACATAGAGTATCATTATATATATATATAATCATAGTATTGATAATGTTCTTTCCTTTCAGCCTATGAATTATGTAGATGATGAGGCTAAACTGACTCTTGATGATCAAGCAAAGTTATAATTTGTTGATTCCTTTTAATTTTTTTTTTTTTAATTTCTGTTGTATTTTCCTCTAGTTGATGCTTAAGTGTTTTCTTCTGTCTACCTGCTCGTATTTTGCTGAGTTTTTTCAGCACTGCATCAAATTGAAGGATACAGAGAAGAACCATATGTTGAATGACCATCTTGATGCCCTGGACTTCAACCAAGAGGTCATTTTTTCGTTTGAACCCACTGACTTTAATATTGCCCTTTTCATGTATTCTGAATTATTTAGGGTAAAGGTGCAACTTTAAACATGAGCTTTACCCCCAGGAGCGCTCAGCATCACGAGCTTTTTTTTAAAGCAAAAGTACACATGTGGTTACGTTTTGGGAGCGCCCAGCACCACGGGCGTTAGTTGACCGTTAAGTTCGATGGAAATGAACAGTGACGTGGGTGAAATTACACTTTTGCCCTTAGTTTTAAATAAAAATTACCCTTTGGCCCTAAGTTTTTTTTACCCCCTCCCCCCGGTGGGCCCCACCACCGGCCACCCCACCGCCGGTGGCAGTGGTCGGCCGGCGGCGGTGGGGTGGCCGGTGGTGGGGCCCACCGGGGGAGGGGTATTTTTAGTTTTTTTTTAAAAAAAAAAATTAGGGCCAAATGGTAATTTTTATTTAAAACTAAGGGCAAATGAGTAATTTTTATTTAAAACTAAGGGCAAAATGGTAAATTTCTTTTTATTTACCATCAGCGTTCATGTCAGCGTCCAAATCAGCTTGTCAGTTCAAATCAGCGCCACGTCACGCCACGTTACCGTTCCATCCAAGTTGACGATCAACTAAAGGCCGTGGTGCTGGGCGCTCCCAAAACGTAACCACGTGTATACTTTTGCTCTAGAAAAAAGCTCGTGGTGCTGGGCGCTCCCGGGGGTAAAGTACATGTGTAAAATTGCACATTTACCCGAATTATTTATGTACTACTTTAACTTTTGCCAATTGTTCTAAAACCCGGACCGGACCGGAAGCTGATGAAGGTCCAAGCATCAACCCGGTTTGGTACTTTTTTTTTTTTTAAATTTTCTTTAGAATTTCATATTAATTACCCTAAAAATTTTAATTTTTCATCGGTTTGGCCTCGAGTTAGCTCTGGTTTGACTCATTGACCCTTGACCCAACCTTGGTCGGGGTAGTAGCCGATCCGGGTTCAAAAACCTTGTTTTTGCTAGCCTTCTCTCTTAAAATATAGGTCTTTTTTTTTTTTTTGCTCCCTTTGTTAATTGGTCCCTGAAAATTAATGCATCGCAAGTATAAAACTTTGTCAATCAGAACATTAACTTGTGTAGTTAAAAGCGGGAAGAGGAATCAAAGTGAAGTTAATATTTTTGTTGGAATGTTTATATCTTCTTCAATTATTAGTATCTTTAATTACAAGTTGGAAAAGGGGTTGCTTTCTGTGCAGTGGCGAAACTAGGAAATTATTTTAGCTTGGGTCAAAAAATAAACATATTGAACTATTTACTAAATAATATCACATAACATTGAAAATATAACTAAATAATAACCGACAATTATAAATCAAAAGATAACATAGTAAACAAAAATTCTATGGCCTTTAGAAGGAGACTCATTACAAGGTGCATCACTTTCAGAAATTATTTTTTTAGAAATATCACTTTCTGAAGTTGTTTTCTTCTTAAAAAATACACATCTATGTTTTTCTGTTTATCCTTACTCATCTTTTTCAACCTACAACAAATTTGGTGATCCATAATATATATTGTTGTAAGTGTTAATTAGTATCTTGTGTCACTAAACATTAATTATTATAGTACTATTCAATCCACAAAACTAACACTTGAATGTGCATTCCACCTACCTCAAAACAAAATAATTGGAGAAAATAAAAGAAATATAATATGAACCCCAAAAAATATTTTAAAAAAATACAAATTTGATTCAATTTCAGCTAAGCAAATAACCTATTATAATCTATTTTTTAAAGAGAAATTTATTATAAAATCATAAAACAACCAAATAATAAATCTAAACCGATTAAAATTAGCTATTAATCTTCCTCTACATATATATAGTCATCTATTATCAAAACTTAAGACTCTTCGAAAATCATAACCCAAAATGTTCACTAATCTGCACAATATTACCCTCATTGGAAAGAGAAAAATACATAGAATAACTTTCATAAAAGGAGTTAGGTGAAAAGAAGTGATTTTAAGTACCTATTTAGTCCTTAAAAAGAAGATGAACAACGCCGGATATAAGATGATACTAACATTTTCAGTAGGTATCTCAAACAAGAATTTTACTTTCCTTTCACAACACAATGAGTAATCAACTAAACATTGTCGTAATAAAAAAGAGAGTATAATTATAGAAAAGATAAGAGATTAGTTGGGGCCAAATTATTGGCCAAAACAACATATTATATGACACATACATAAAATACATAAGATAAGAGAATGCCAGCTGGGGTCAAGGCCCCAGCTGGCCATAACATGGCTCCACCGTTGGCTGGAGCCTTGATAAAAAATTAGCTGGGGCCAAATTGTTGGCCAAAATAAAATATCATATAATATATACATATATTTTAACAAATTTTAGAAGATTTTAGAAGGCCAGCTGGAACCAATGCCCCAACTAGCCATTGAAGAGTTCCGCCACTGTTTCTGTGGAAGTTGCCTTAGTAATTTTATCACTCAAAAAAGGTTGAACTAGCGAATGGTTATATATATATTTTTTCCAAAATGCCATTGAAACTAAAATAGGCGAAAAAATTGTTAAGCGATTTTTTTTTAAAAAATATATGATGACATTGTTAAAATGGTAAGAAAAAAATATGACATGAGTAAAAACATAATAATAGGAGAATTACTATGAAATCCTACTAATAATAAAAAAGTCTTCATGACAATAGTGAGCAACATAAAACTTGATGTCATTTTATACATTAGAATTTGTTATAGCATGTTGCTACCCGAATTTTAGGTGATTATATTCCTTTCTTGGATAGTAATTCCCCAAAATTAATCGATAAAATTATTTTAATTTAAAGAAAAGAAAATATTAATATTTTGGTCCTTTAAGTTTTATTTGATAAAATACTTTTAGCTTTTTTGACATTGGAGGAACGGGAAAAGACGTTTTTCTTCATTATGAACTCGAGAAAATACCAAATAAAAAAGAAGAAACAGAAATAGAAACAAAGAGAAGCAAGGCAAGACTAATGGCGGAACATAGTGATGGTAAGTTGGGGCCTTGGCTCCGCTTCTGTTAAACCTATAAACCATGAACTTCCCAAACCCAACATTCTTTCTCTCAAAAGGACCAACCTCGTAAAAAGCGAGCATGCCAAAGTCCAAAGAAAGCATGGGCGGAGCCAGGAATTTCAATGAGGGGGGGCGAAAATAAATAGACTATTACCTCCGGTCTTTAATATATGACATATTTTGTAGTGTAATTTCTACGATCTTATAAAATTTGTTAGTATATATATGTATTTATTATATGATATTTTATTTGGTTACAAATTTGGTCCCAACTAATTTTTTATCTTCTTTGTAACTCTGTAAGGATAATGTTTGTTTCATTACTCATTGGGATGTGAGAGGAAAGTAAAATTCTTGTTTGAGATACCGAAAAGGTTAGTATTATCTTATATATTGTTTTGATTTATAATTATCAGTTATTATTTATTTGTATTTTCAAGGTTATATGATATTATTTAGCAACTACTCCCTCTGGTCCTTATTTAAAGAACCAATTAACAATTCTCACAAGTCAATAAAAACAATTAAAGTCATTAAATTTGTCCTAAAATTTAAGTAATTTTCATTATTATCCTTATTAATTACACTAAACTCTAATATCATATTAATTATTATTCTTTTTTTTCCTCAAAAAAAGAGTAATAATTAATTAAAAATTAATTATTACTTTTCTCACTACCTTTTTAATTATGGGTATACATGGGAAAAATATTTAATACTATTTGGAAACAAGCAAGTATCTTATAAAAAGGACCAAATATACTTGTTAATTAGTGTTTTACTGCTTTATAATAAAAACTAAAGGGAGTAGTTCAATATGTTTATTTTTTGACCCGGCTAAATTTTTTTTTTTCTGGTTCCGCCACAGGGCAAGACGTTTTTGCATGTTATTGTTTGGCTATAATATTATCACTTGGAAAATAAAGTTCTTTTTATCTCTCTCTACTTATCTTTGGGTAAAGTGGCATCCAGCATCATGTAATGAGTTTTTCATGGAAAAGGGCAAATATTCCTATTATTTTTTATTATGACGTAGTTTACCAATATATTTTTGTAAAAAAATGTTATAATACGAGTAGTAAAGTGGAGCATCTTTTAAGTTAAGGCGGTAAAATTAAAGAGAAATACACCGGTAAAAAGTAACTGATAAAATTATTTTAATTTTTAAAAAAGGAAAACTAATCTTGATGTAATTTTTTATTGACCATAATTCTATGAAATAATTTAAGAGACGTCACAGGCAAAAAAAAAAAAAAAAGCTTATTCCCATAACTAGCCTAGTTTTTTTATTCGATTACTATAAATAGGTTTATGTTGATTAATTATAAAAAATAAAAAATAAACTTAAATTATGAGCGAATGCAAGAAGAAAATCACTAAGGTAACAGGTAGATTTCATTTTGAACCGGAGGTGAAGTTTTTGTATTACGCAGGACCTTATCCGGACAAATCCATGTGCAATTCACCCAAAATCTAACTATTTCAAATCATTACCCAGACCCTCCAATCATAAGCAATTGCAACAATATTTTTAATAAAATATATAAAAATTTATTTATGACTAACTAAATGAAAAAAAACAAAGAGAGGTTGATGATAATTGATAGAAGACTTGAGAGGGTCCCATTGTAATGAATCACATTATGAATAAATCAGGATCAATTAAAGAACAATGATAAAAAAATTATAATTATTAATTGTTTATATAAGATGTAACATTCCATTTTTAAAAGCAGTATAATTTTTTTTTCATATATCAGAGTAGAGCATCGAAGCAAATCAAATGTTGAGTAACTGATACAAAAATAACAGTGGCGTAACTGCCTGTTCGTAAAGAATAATACATTATCTGTTCGAATCCTAAGTATCCTCGGTCAGGTCTTTACTCGGTCTTCACACGTGCTGCTTACTTTGCTTATCCTCATCTTCCGTTCTCGGGTCTCTGTACCCTGAAGCTAAGAGCTGAGGTCCAATACCCATCGGACCCCAGATAACGGTTAACCTCATGCTTATACAAAAAATACATGCACAACAGATATCTCTAGTATACAGCATAGATCCATACAGTACATCATATGATCAAAAGATAACAACTACACTATCATGCAAAGTTATCCCTGGTTTGCAACATTTGTGCCACGATGTACAGTCATGTCCTCAGCGCTAGGAAAACATAACGGTATTATTATGATTATAACCCATAAAGCTGTAAGTAGTGATCTAAGTCTACCTTAGTCACCGTGCATATCCAGGACAGAGTCCCGTTCATGGCTTTATGAAATCATCCACAACATATATAAGCATATAAACATCAGTGTCATTGTTACAGTACGCGTCCGTACCTTTGTTGTCAAGCGTTTGGTACGTTGACGAAAAACTGTACTTTTGACGGAAAACAGCGGTACGTCTTGACAGCGGCACGTCAGACAGCGGAACAACAGCGGTTCGACGGCGGTTCATGATCAAGGATTTCCTATAGGAATAATATCACATTTGTCAATATTTGACATCATAACAGGCATTTTAAGTACAAATTATCATTTTGTCCCTAATCGCCGTAATTTCGCCAGCGCTTTGCTACTTTAACTCTATTTCTCCAAAATTTTAACATATCTCTTTCTCCAACATATTTTTGAAATAAATATCATATCTATCCCTAAAACATGATATCTAAATCATACTTGAAAAACTAAAGATCTAACACTCCTACTATAACTACCGAAAGAACTTAAGACTAAAGACCAAAAAACTTACTCAGAGCTTCGCTGCGAATTTCCCCGGACTCCTCCTCTTCCTTGCTGCTCCAAGAATTCGAACTAGACTAGAGAAGAATGGTGTGAGGATTTCAAATGAGGCAAAGGGGCTATTTATAGAGATTTTCGGGTTACTATTCATCCTTTGTCAGACGGATTCTGGACCGTAGGATCGCACTTTTGCAAAATGGCACAATCTTGGCCCTTGGATCACCCTTTTCGTCCTTCCCCCCTTAGGTGGCAGCTAGTGACATCATCTTGGATGATGTCACAAGTTGCTTTTCATCTCCGGCCTGATAAAGTTCCCCGATCGGTGTCAGAATCGCGTAATCTTGCAAAATCTCAAAATTTCGGAATCATAACTTTGAAGATCTTTTCTTACTCATTAGAAATGTCTGGGTTAACTAAATTTTTGATCCCTTTCAGGTCTTCATCGGTTCCGCTGAAGATTTCGGATATTCGCCTTCGGTTACGGAAATAACTTCCGGAATCATCAACTTCGAGACAAAAATTCACTGATTCGTAATATGCCCAGATGTTTACCAACTCATTCTTGGATTTCAAGTTATGGCTTGGTTTCTATAGGTTTTCATTTATCTGATTTGCTTTTTGAACATCAGATAGATTCACAATCAGTCTAGTATAACCTTTTTTCGGTTACGGAAATAACTTCGGAGACAGCCTACTCCGAGATAAAAATTCACTTGTCTATAATATACTCTGACTTTAGAAACCTTGTTCATGGTTTTCTAGTTAGGATTTAATTTCTATCGGTTCTCGTTTATCCTATTTGCTTTTACAACTTGATCACACTTTAACCAAAGTTGCGTGATTTTTAACAGAAAATCTTATCCCATTATCCTCTTGAGATTTTCAGTCCTTATTATTATTATTATATTTATTTATTTTCGTTTTTTAATTATTTAATTAATTAATATTATATATTTTAATTATTAAAAAATTATTTTATATAATTTTTTCACAAAATTTCCCTATTGGTCCATACCTGTTTTTAGGCTTAAAATTACTTAATCTTCATATTTTTCTTCATATTTTTCAATTAATTAGCAAATATATTTTATGCTAATTTTAGCCATAAACCACTAATTATAGGGTTTTACATAATTATCTTTGAATTTTCCTTTGTTTAAGCTCAACTAATTAGTCAATAATTATTTAAATCAATTACCCACTAATTGTTGATAAGTTTCTTAATTAGAATAACTCATTACCTCACAACTTTTGCACTGACATTAGTATTTTATGTCTCATGCATTATATTAAAATTCACGGGGGCATTTTGATCATTATAATACTTTTTTATTTTTCCCCCTTTATTTTTCCAAGGTTATATTTTATTAAATTACCAAAATTAGAGACAATATACTCTCTTAATTTTAATAATTATTTTATTGCCTCCTAGAATTTTTCATAATTTCCTTAGATCATTATATACCCCACAAGGCATTTTGGTAATTTCTGACTCATTATTACTTTTTCCCTAATTTCCATAATATTTTCTTTAGAAAATACGATATTTATAACTCAATATTTGAGACCATATATTCACCTATTTAAAATAGGTATTATTTTTCTAATATATGTTACTTATCATAAATGCAATTTTTAAGGTATTACATAAGACGTGATGTGTAAAAAAGGTATTTCTCTCCCCTTATAAATCTTCTAGAGTGATGTCCAAGTCTTCATGTTGTGAGTCATGCAATTGAAATTCTTTCCTGAATAAAGTATCATGTTGGAGTAACAATGTAACAAAAACAAAGCCATAGATCGGAGTTCAAAGAATGCCCCGAATTGAAGAGAATAAATAACATGTTGATGGACTGGAATGGATTATTTGAGGCTTCATATATTTTATTGGGGGTAATTCATTGGGCTAGCTGAATTTTTGTTTTGATTCTCTGTTATCACCTAATATTAGTTAGTAATTTGTAGAGTGAGATGATATTTTTAATAAAATGTCATTGTAAATTTGATTCTGTCAAATTGAGCTGCTTCTAACATTTAATCCTCTTTCCCTGTAGATGTCCCAATCAAAAAAACATGGTTTAAATATTTTAAACTGGGAGATGCATTCAAGAATAAGAAATGTCCTCAAAAATATTTTAAGCTCCCCTCCTTTTAAAGAGTACATGTCTCATGACTCTAATCATCCCAATAAAAATGGCCTCTACAAGTGTTACCAATTGCATCCCACCAAATGGCATACACATGGTAACAATATAAAAAATATTATAAAAAACTTATAATATTCAAAATTCGCATTCTGTATATCCTTTCTGGTCATTAATATAAGGTTCACATGTCTCATGACTCTAATCATGGGTAAATAAGGGTGTGCATGGTAACGCTCCCAGAACGAGTTTTTTCTTAATTTATGTTCCCATGAACAAAATTGGATAGGAATTGCATTTGATAAATCTGGTTTTTTTTTTTTGTTCCCGGGATGAACCGATTTCTTTTTTGTGCTGGGGAATAAAAAAAAGAAGTAGAAAATTTATGCTTTTCTATTTCAGGGCACAAAGCTAGAATCTATTTTTCCCATTCTCTCGATCGTGACATTGACGAAGCGAAGAAATTCCAATCACCCTAAGCGACGGATTCCCTCCCCACCGCCACCGCCACGACCGCCGCCGCCGCCACCACCACCACCCCCACCGCCGCCGCCGCCGCCACCACCACCACCCCCACCGCCGCCGCGCGCCACCACCGCACTGCCATCACCGCCGCCGCCACTACCACCATCATCACCGCCGCCACCACCCCCACCGCCATCACCACATAAATATTTTTTGAATATAAAAATTACATAAATAAAAATAAAATGTGTTAACAAATGTAATTCTGATTCTCAGAGTAAAAATAAAATGAGTTAACAAACGTAATTCTGATTCTCAGAACTTTTTCCAGGCACAGAATCAGAAAAATTTGTTCCATCTCAGAATCAGTGCTAAGGAACAGAATGGTTCTCATGCACACCCTAAGTTGCTATTATATCGTACCATATTATATTAATGGAATGACATAAGTTGACAGTGAGAAAGTTATTTACATAAACATATAAAATTTTAATATATTTATTATGAAATTTTAAAATAAAGTATGAAATTTTATCAACATAGAGTATCATAATATATATATTATCATTGTATTGATGATCTTCTTCCCTTTTAGCCTATGGAGATTTGTGTAGATGATGAGGCTAAACTGACTGTTCATGGTCGAGTAAAGTTGTAATTTGTTGATTCCTTTTAATATTTTTTTTTATTTCTGTTGCATTTTCCTCTAGTTGATGCTTAAGTGTTTTCTTCTGTCTACCTGCTTGTCTTTTGCTTTGACCTTTTTCAGCACTGCATCAATTTGAAGGATCCAGAGAGGAACCATATGTTGAATGACCATCTTGATGCCCTCGACTTCAATCAAGTGGTCATTTTTGTTTGAACCCACTGACTTTAATATTGGCCTTTTCATGTATTCTAAACCAACGAATGGGTCTGGTCAGAGCATTTACCTAGTTCGGTACTTTTTAAAAAAAATGAGTTTTTATTTTTATTTTATTTAGAATTTCATATTAATTACTCTGAAATCTTCAATTTCTCACCGGTTTGACTTCGAGTTAGCTCTAATTTGACTTAGGTCTAACCCATTGATCCTTGACCTAGTCTCGATTGGTGTAGTAGCGGATCTGGGTTTAAGAACATTGTTTTTGCTAACCTTCTCTCTTAAAATATAGGTGTTTTTTTTTTTGGTTCCCTTTGTTAATTGGTTCCTGAAAATTGATGCATTGCAAGTATAAAACCTTGTCAATCAGAAGATTAACTTGTGCAGTTAAAAGTGGGAGGAAGAGGAATCAAAGTGAAGTTAATATTTTTGTTGGAATGTTTATATCTTCTTCAACTATTAATATCTTTAATTACAAGTTGGAAAAGGGGTTGCTTTCTGTGGAGAAGTTGCCTTAGTAATTTTATCACCGGAAAAAGGTTGAACTAGCGAATGGTTGTATTTTCTTTCTTTTTTTTTCAAAATGCCACTGAAACTAAAATAGGCGAAAAAAATTGTTGAGCAAATTATTATTTTTATATATGATGACAATGTTAAAATGGTAAGAAAAAATATGACATGAGTAAAAAAAAATTATAGGAGAATTACTATGAAATCCTACGAATAATAAAAAAGTCTTCATGACAATAGTGAGCGACATAAAACCTGATGTCATTTTATACATTAGAATTTGTTATAGCTTGCTCCTCAGTTGCTACCCGATTTTTAGGTGACTATATCCCTTTCTTGGATAGTAATTTCCCAAAATTAATGATAAAATTCTTTTAGTTTAAAGAAAATAAAATATTAATATTTTGGTCCTTTAAGTTTTAATTAATAAAATTCTTTTAGCTTTTTTGACATTGGAGGAACGGGAAAAGACGTTTTTTCTTCATTATGAACTCGAGAAAATACCAAATAAAAAAGAATAGACATAAATAGAAACAAAAGTAAGGCAAGACGTTTTTGCATGGCTATAATATTATCACTTGGAAAATGGAAAATAAAGTTCTTTTTACTTATATTTGGATAAAGTAGCATCCAGCATCATGTAATGAGTTTTTCATGGAAAATGGCAAATATTCTTATTATTTTTTATTTTGACGTAGTTTACCAATATATTTCTGTAAAAAAAAAAGTTATAATACGAGTAGTAAAGTGGAGCATCTTTTAAGTTAAGGCGGTAAAATTAAAGAGAAATAGGACACGAGTAAACTGATAAAATTATTTTAATTTACAAAAAAGGAAAACTAATTTTGATGTAATTTTTTATTGACCATAATTCTATAAAATAATCTAAGAGGCGTCACATGCAAAAAAGTTTATTCCCATAACTATAACCTAGTTTTTTTATTCGATTACTATATTATAAATAGGTTTATGTTGATTAATTATAAAAAAAATAGCTTAAATTATGAGTGAATGCAAGAAGAAAATCACTAATGTAACAGGTAGATTTCATTTTGAACCGGAGGTGAAGTTTTCGTATTGCGCAGGACCTTATCCGGGCAAATCCATGTGCAATTCACCCAAAATCAGACTGTCTCAAATCCTTACCAGACCCTCCAATCATAAAGAATTGCAAAAATATTTTTAATAAAATATATAAAATTTATTTATGACTAACTAAATGAAAAAAAAAAAAACAAAGAGAGGTGGATGATAATTGATAGAAGACTTGAGAGGGTCCCATTGTAATGAATCACATTATGTATAATTAAGTTATAACGGAAATCTCTTTTTCAAGTTATAATGGTAAAATAGTTAAGATGGTAAGAATAAATCAGGATCAATTAAAGAACCATGATAAAAAAAATTATAATTATTAATTGTTTATATTAGACAGTCTGGTGTGTACAAAAAAGTTATTTCTCTCCTCCTATAAATCTTCTATAGTGATGTCCAAGTTTTCATGTTGAGTCATGCAATTGAAATTCTTTCCTGGATAAAGTATCATGTTGGACTGTTGGAGTAACAATGTAACAAAAACAAAGTCTTAATCTTCCTGCCCCAGAAGCTGATCATCAGAGTGAGTCATCATCTTTTGCCTTTGAACCCAAGAAGCAACAGCAGCAACAAGCAAGTCTGGTTTTTTCTTCTGCACATGCTTTGGTGGATTGTCATTACTGATATAAAAAAGCTTCATTCTTTCTTTTTTGTGGGCCTTTTTCCTTTCCATGATATTTTAGAATTCAGATTCGATTCTACATGATGATGAGGAAGCAGTATTTGGTACAAGAGTAGAGATAATGTCTATTTCTTTGTGATTCTTTCTATACAAAGTGTTAAAATTTACATGCTAAGATTCTTTTTTTAATATCACATTCAGTCAAAAAGGTGTTATCTTTCTCTTCCACGACACATTCCCAGTATGATCCAAGTCAATAATCTACTCACACATATAGTTCTTTCTATATTAAAGTTTCGAAATTATCTGTAATCTCTAGGTTTGTCAGAAACAACTAAATCTTGTATCACATGTTATTAACCCCTCCTTAAGTGAGCTAGTCTACCAGATTCTTCTAAAAGAATATAATGTGAATTCACACGGGTCATCTTTTTACAAGTGAATTGAAGTTATATTTACTGTGCAGAAACATTTTGTTAGGTCTCTGAAAAGTGTAAAACAAACCTATGGAAAGTGCTTGATGGGTATCTTTTCTTTATTTTCATGGGAGTTTTGGTTTCTTTTTCAGTGCCAGAGAGAGAATGTGTTGGCTATCATGTATATATATTGCCAAAAGTCATGTTGAAGCTTCATTGTTTCCTCCACAAGAAACTCTCTCTCTCTACTGTGATGGACACATGAATCTTGTGATTGTTTGCTTCTTTTTTAACATTATTTGAGTCTTGATATATTTTATTGGGGTGATTCATTGAGCTAGCTGAATTTTTGTTTTGATTCTCTGTAATTTGTAGGATGAGATGATATTTTTAATATAATGTCATTGTAAATTTGATTCTGTCAAATTGAGCTGCTCCTAACCTCTAACCCTCTTTCTTTGTGGATGGCTCAATTCAAAAAACATGGTTGAAATTTTAAATGGAGATACATTCAAAGAATAAGAAATGTCCTCAAAAATATTTTAGGCTCCCCTCCTTTTAAACAAATTTAAAGAGTACATGTCTCAGGAGTCAGGACTCTAATCATCCCAATAAAAATGGCCTCTACAAGTGTTATCAATTGTATCCCACCAAATGGCATACACATGGTAACAATATAAAAAATATTATTAAAAACTTATAATATTCACATTCTGTATATTCTTTCTGGTCATTAATATAAGGTTCACCTTAATAAAGAAATTGAATTATAAATAGATCTTATATTAAGGACTGGGGTAGTATAATATAGAAATCCTAATATTTATATTGAAGGCTAAATCATATATAACTCTCCTATATGTAAATAATTTTCTTGATTTTAAAAACTTGATGAGAAATCCCCTAAATATTTTTTTTTGGTTGCCCATCCAGTATCCAGAGCTTCACCCTAACTAATCTGGATCTGACCCGCGTCGCGCACCTGGCTATGGTGGGAGAGTCTCCCAACGGGGCTTTTCTGCATTCATAAGGAGAAATCTCCTAAATATTAATTAGGGTGGATAACCCTCTACCAAGAACTACTCAAACTTAGAATTATATGTGAATAATCCCTCCAAACTCTAATCATGGGCAAATAAGTTGCTATTATATCGTACCATATTATATTAATGAAATGACATAAATTGACAGGGAGAAAGTTATTTACATATACATATAAAATTTTAATATATTTATTATGAAATTTTAAAATAAAGTATGAAATTTTATCAACATAGAGTATCATAATATATATATTATCATTGTATTGATGATCTTCTTCCCTTTCAGCCTATGGAGATTTGTGTAGATGATGAGGCTAAATTGACTCTTCATGGTTAAGTAAAGTTGTAATTTGTTGATTCCTTTTAATATATATATTTTTTTTTTTATTTCTGTTGTATTTTCCTCTAGTTGATGCTTAAGTTTTCGTCTGTCTACTTGCTCTTCTTTTGCTGTGACCTTTTTCAGCACTGCATCAAATTGAAGGATCCAGAGAAGAACCATAAGTTGAATGACCATCTTGATGCCCTGGACTTCAACCAAATGGTCATTTTTTTTGTTTGAACCCACTGACTTTAATATTGACCTTTTCATGTATTCTGAATTATTTACATACCACTTTAACTTTTACCAGCCTTCTTTCTTAAAATTTAGGGGAAAATGCATTTAGTCTTGGGTAAGAGAAAATACGACAAAATAATTCCTTAAAATCTAATTGTGTTTAGTCTCATCAGACTTTTTTTGCAATAAATTTCAATTCCAGATTTGTCAGTGAACACTTATGGACTTGTCAATGGATGCTCATGGACTTGTCAGTAAATGTCATGTACGCCCATGAACTTGTCAGCCGAATTTGGATTTATTGCAAAAAAGTCTCATGGGACATAAATGCAATTTTCATATTCTAATGGACCAGTTTTTCGTATTTTCTTTTGCCCAAGACCTAAAAGCAATTGTCCCTAAAATGTAGGTCTTTTTTTTTTTCCTATTCCCTTTGTTAATTGGTCACTGGACGTAAATGCAATTTTCAGATTCCAATGGATCAGTTTTTTGTATTTTCTTTTGCCCAATACCTAATTGCATTTGTCCCTAAAATTTAGGTCTTTTTTTATTATTTTTTATTTTATATTCTATTCCCTTTGTTAATTGGTCCTGAAAATTGATGCATTGCAAGTATAAAACCTTGTCAATCAGAAGATTAACTTGTGCAGTTAAAAGTGGGAGGAAGAGGAATCAAAGTGAAGTTAATATTTTTGTTGGAATGTTTATATCTTCTTCAACTATTAATATCTTTAATTACAAAAACCTTGTGCGCTTTCTTTCTTAATTCTTAGTGAATGAAATTAATTATGGAATTGGAATTAAATTCTCATTTTTATGTACCAATATCACAGTATCAGCCTGGCCTAACTTAACATTGTTTGTTTGTGTGTTTTTGAAAGGATACAAGGGAGGGGAATTGGCATAGAACGTGTTACAAGTAATATTGTTATCAACCACGGCACATGCCAGATTCAGCTAATACTTACCTATAAGGTAACTGTTGCTTCAAGAAGTTAAAATCATACAAAATGTAATGAAAATAAGAAAATATAAGAGATTGAGATGAGGGAAATGGAGAAGATCAGAGGGAGTAGGAGGAGAAAATATGGAGGAGTTCTTACATTCAATTCATTATCTCAAATGTGCGTACGTCATCCTCTGTTTATAGGACATCAACATTGAAGACTAGCTCAAAATGTTATGGATTTGAGTATTTTTCTTTCTTGATTTTTTCCCTCAAAATCTCATATCTACTCTTGGGGGCTATTTAGTATGTGGGATTTGAGAGGGTGGTTATGAGTTGGATTTTAAAAAATTGAAAAATTGGGGTTATAAAATTTTAATAAAGGAAAGATGTAAGATAAAATAGTAAGAAAAATTAATTAAAATTTTGTTAACTCCATCACTTCTCTGATTTTTTAAATCCAACTCAAAAAAATTTAAGGAAAATCACAATATGGTCCCAAGGAACATCAAAAATATCAAAGATGTCCCATTATAGATATGATTCATTATCTAAAAACTCCCCAAAGACCTCAATGGTATAGATTCGAATTGTGATAATATATGTTCACGCAATAATTTAGGAGAGGAAGGATCGAACGGTTCTCATTGGCGTTGGCACACTGCTATAGAAATCGCGATATATGAAGATTATTAACTGTCATACATCACGATT
Source organism: Acacia pycnantha (assembly GCA_025563575.1). NCBI lineage: Eukaryota > Viridiplantae > Streptophyta > Magnoliopsida > Fabales > Fabaceae > Acacia > Acacia pycnantha. The sequence continues at coordinate 2,013,848 of JAMWYP010000057.1, read as the reverse complement.
TTGAACCGACATATATGCGAGCGCTATAAAATATGGATTTAAAAAAAATTGGAGAATAGGGGTTATAAAATTTTGATAAAGGAAAGATTTAAGATAAAATAGTAAGAAAAATTAATTACATTTTTTTAACTCTATCACTTCTTTGATTTTTTAAATCCGACTCAAATTTTTTTAAGGAAAATCACAATATGATCCCAAGGAACATCAAAAATATCATAGAAGTCCCATTATATAATTCATTATCTAAAAACTCCCAAAAGATCTCAATGATATAGATTCAAATTGTGAAATTACTTGTTCATCGCAATAATTTGGGAGAGGCGGAAGGATCAAACGGTTCTCATTGGCATTGATACACTACTACAAAAATTGCGATATATGATGGTTATTAACTGATATACATCACGATTTCGAACCGACATATATGCGAGTACTATAAAAGTTTGGCGCAGATACATTACGGTTACGAACCATTATTTATTCTGGTCATATTATAACGGTTATAATATAACATTCGTACTAGGTGATATGAAGCACCTTGTATTGAGTTTACCTTGTTGTCGGGTAATTTCTCTTGAAATTAGTTTGGTCCCTAAAATACATTATGGGTTATAAATACCTGTGAAAGCTATAAAGGAGGCAAGTAAAAATCGAAATAGGGAATGATATTGTCCCTAATTTAGGTAATTTATTAAGTTACAAACTTGGAGAAATTGTAGAAGAATACTCAAAAAGTAAGGAAATGACCGAAATACCCCGATACAGATAATTATGTAAAACCCTAAAATTAGTGGTTTTTGGCCAAGAATTAGTAAAAATATATTTACTAATTAATTGTAAATTTTGGACAAAAATAGTTGAACCATTGGACCAATTAGGGATTTTTGGTGGATTTTGGTCAAATATTATAATTAATTAAATAAAAAAATAAATATTTATTAAATTATTTAAGGGGCCAGCCGAAATTTGGGCCCAAGAAAAATAAAAATAAAATGAAAAATGAAATAAGAAGCAAGTGGTGCAAGTTGCATATTAAAATAATAATATAATTAATTAAAGTAAAAAATGTGAATAGTAATTTAAAAATTAGGAAACGGATCCTATCTAGAGATCTAGGAATGGGATTGTCAATATCAAAATAGATTATTGATCATTGGAATTGTAATATAACATTCGTTATGTATTAATCGGGAATTTGGCAAAACCGATTCTAGAGAGGATTTTAGAGAGAGAAGCTGCTGGAAAAATTACAGTGGCTCTGGGTAAGTTTTTCTGCAGAGCTTTAAGCTTTAAGTAGTTCTTTCAATAGTTAGAGTAGTAATGCTAGAGTAACCTTTAAATTTTTCAAGTATGATTGGATATCATATGGGAGGGCTAATTTAGTCATTATTTTCGAAAATCATAATTACGTCGAAGTTACGCGAAATTTCGGGAAGAAAATTTGCTAGATAATTCCGCCGACAGGGGTAGAAGGGCAAAATGGTAATTTTTACCTAAAATGCCAGATATAGTATCAAATCACTAATGAAAGTGATATTACTCTTATAGGACGTCAGAAATCCGATTTCTTCTTTAAACATCAACGAAGGTACGTCCACGTCTTAACATTAACTCTTATGTTTGTGGTATGCATATATGTGCTATATTGTTATGGTAATACTTGCATGATATATAATGAGCTCGACTTTATAAATATATATCGGTTACTTTTCCGCTCAAATGCTCTACGATGTTTGTTTGAAAAAAAAATTATCTTGCTTTTGAGTCGGGTTATTAGAGTTGGCAGTGATAATAATTAATGGGCACATGTAAACAACAATCATAATATATGGTAATGCTTGCATGATATATAATGAGCTCGTTTTACAACTATTATTTATTCATTAACATATATAACGGTTTGTATATAAGAATGTGACTTTTAATAAATTTAATAACAGTCCCATATGGCCAAGGTCCTTGCGTCGTACGTCTAGTGAGTTGGGCTTTCCAATTTTGCAAGACCTGACTCTCTAGATTCGATTAATTGATTCTCTTTTAATTCCGCAGATTCTGTTAGATCTTCAATCCGATGCTCCACGCTCTTTATTTTTGTCTCAGTCAAGTCAACCGTCGTCTAGATGTTCAACTCAATTTCTTGCAATTATCTTCTAAAATATCCTTGAGAAAATATCAGCGTATAACAATATATCACAAATTATTACTTATGATGATATAGCATTGAGACAGCACTATAATACTAGTTCAAACAAAACAGTTACGATGTTGTAGCATCATATCAGCATTGCCATACAATTCCAAAGTACATCAAATTGGAGCTTCTTCTTCTACCTACATGCGGAATAATTTCTAAAATGTAACAGTTTACTTCATCTAATCCCTATTTCTATATATACATGAAGGGAAAAACACTTCTTATGTTGTAGGAGAAGTGTTTTCTCATGCCACACACACATGAAATGGTGGGACCCACACACACACAGATATATATATATATATATATATATATATATATATATATATATATATATATATATATATATATATAATTAGCATTATATATATATGTGAGTCCTACCATTTCATGTGTGTGTAAGAATCTTCTTCTTCTCATGCAACACGAGAAGTTTAAACCCCGTATATGAATTCTATCATATTTTATCATATAAAATACACTCAAGCTCAGAATCATCATATAAAACAATCATGACACAGTATAAATATATGATAGAAATATGATTTATCACCCTTCAAAAAATAAAAAATAAAAAATTGGTGTTAGATATATTTCTGGTAAAATGTTATATATATTTTTGTACGCTAACCTTTTTAATAAATCTTGTGGCATAATAAAATAGGGAGAATTACACTCAGGTCCCAAGGAAGAAAAAAATTACAAAAAAGTCCATTGAAATCATAAAATTACAAAAAAGTTTCAAGAGAATTTTTGTTGTAAATACATACATTTCGTGTTGTAAATACATACAATGAATGTAATTCTCCCAATAAAATATCGTGTGAAGCCTGGTTAAAAAAAAAAAAAAAAGCAAATGGAAACAGATTCTATTAGCGGGAAACTTTGTTTAACTGCCAAAATCCCCGAGAATCGTTCGATCCTTCATCTCCCAAATTAAGCCTCTCCCTCCCTCCCATGTCTTTCCCGCTCCTAATAATCGGTGCAGCGTAGCGACCATCGTCGCCGCCGCTTTCCAGCGACGGAAAAGCTGCGCACTCTTTTCTCTCATGGGGAAAACCCCTTCATCTCCGCCGTCCGACTTTGAGACGGCTCACGGAGGCCGTAAGGGCCGGCCATCGCCTCCCTATGACGTTGAGACGGCCCACGGAGGCCGCAAGGGCCGGCCATCGCCTCCCTATGACGTTGAGACGGCCCACGGAGGCCGCAAGGGCCGGCCATCGCCTCCCTACGACGTTGATACGGCTCACGTAGGCCGCGAGGGCCGAACATCGCCTCCTTACGACGTTGAGACGGCTCACGGAGGCCGCGAGGGCCGACCATCGCCTCCTTACGACGTTGAGACGGCTCACGGAGGCCGCGAGGGCCGACCATCGCCTCCTTACGACGTTGAGACGGCTCACGGAGGCCGCAAGGGCCAACCATCGCCTCCCTATGACGTTGAGACGGCCCACGGAGGTCGCAGTGGCCAACTGTCGCCGTCGTCTGATATGGAGACGAGGCGAGAGCATCAAAAGAGCCGATCAGAAATTCCGCAACCATCACCGCCTTTTTCCCCACCGGTTCCGAAGCCGTGGTTCTCATGGCTGGTGCCGCTCGTATTTGTGGTTAATGTGGCACTGTTTTGGTATTCAATGTACTACAATGATTGCCCTGCAAAAATAGACAAAAATCGTAAATGTCTCTTCTCAGAACACTTGGGAAGGTTCTCTTTTCAACCCTTCAAGGAGAATCCCCTTCTCGGACCTTCCACCAGGACGTGAGGACTAATTTCTTCTCTCTCATTTTAATTTATGCTTCAGATAGTGAGATTGTTCACAGGTAAATCGGGATTGCTTAATTTTCTTTCAGCAAAAGAACGGAGGGAAATTTCATCATAATAGGGTTTTGTTTCGTTCTCTTTAATTCCCAAATGTTCAATCTGAAGCTTTCCCAGAGTGGGTTGGGATTTTATTTTGAGAATTCACAGGAAATGATATTTGTTGAACTCGAGGGATGAATAATCGAGCCATTGCAATGTCAAGGAATGAGTTAAAAACTTATAATATTGACATTGTCCTCCTCTCTACTCTCAAATTTACCCTTAAGAAAGTTCAAAACCTGGATTAATCAATATTCTTTTGAGGATATTGTGGAGTTCATACTCTAATCCACTAAGCTTATCAACTAACAGCAGCACTTCAAACGATTGAAGTCATAATTGCTCGTATTCCTATTTTATGCTTGTCCTGCACAAAGTAGAAAGTAAACTTCATTGGATTTTCATATCTGTTATAGAAGGATCAGTAGGTTTGACAATTTGTTCTATCTTTTGCAGACTGCAAAAGTTAGGAGCCCTGCAAAAGGAACTAGTGGAGGAAAACGAAGGATGGCGCTTAATAACCTGCATGTTTCTTCATGCTGGAGTTATACATTTAATCGCCAATATGTTTAGTCTCTTATCCATAGGAATCCGGCTTGAGAAGGAATTTGGATTCAGTAAGCATTTTTTTGCTGAATTTTCCCATTCGAGCGTTTTGGAAGTTCATCAGTACACACTCACTTTTCTCATCTCTTATTTGTTGCAGTTAGAATTGGATTTTTATACACACTTTCTGGATTCGCGGGAAGCTTAATATCAATGTTGCATTTGGAGAAATCTGCAAAACCAACCATATCAGTTGGTGCTTCTGGTGCACTTTTTGGACTCCTTGGAGCCATGCTTTCTGAGCTTCTAACGAACTGGACAATTTATGAAAATAAGGTTTCCCTATTCATTCTATTTACTTACGGGTTAAGCGGCAATTTTAAGGAAGTTGTTTCTGAGTGTCTGGCACAATGAACTCTTGAAGGCTGTAAAAATAGACGCAATTTTTAAAAAAGTGGTATGATTTTAGCAATTATATTACATTGGCCCAAACTCCTATCTTTTTTTAAAGGTGGAACCCCCTCCAGTAGGAATAGGAATATGCTAGGCCCTTATCAGGGGGGTCTACGGCCTAACTTACATTAAGCCTAACTTAGTCTATTTAGTAAATAGGCTAGGCCAAAGCTCAGACCCATTGTTAGGCCTATTTAGATAAACGTCCATTTTCATAAAACCTCGCTTATTTAGTTTTTTTTTTTAAAAAAAATTTATACTCGTGTATAATTACATATAATATAATCTAAACCAATTTTATAAATTATTTATGGGAAAAACACTTCTCATGTTATAGGAGAAGTGTTTTCTCAAAGGTGGGACCCACATATATATAATTAATATTATATATATGTGGGTCCCACCATTTCATGTGTGTAGGAATTTTCTTCTTCTCATGTAACATGAGAAGTATAAACCCTATTATTTTTGCATTTACAAACTTAGTCTTTACTTGAAGTTTCACATCTCGTCATTCACTTACAAACTCAACATTTTTATTAATTAGTCGAACACATTTACCTCTCTTCTCTTCAATCTCTCAAATCTGCAATGTTAGCTCACTTCATTTCCCTTGATTTGCGTCATTTGTTGAAACATAATAATTGCTATAAATTTATTTAGTAATGAAATATTATAATCTCAGTTAGAGGAGTTTGACTTGGTTTCTATAGGAAAAAAAGAAAAGGTAAAATCTAGTTTTATATGCCACTACTTGTTGTACTTAGTTGATTTTAGAAAGTATATTTTCTTAGATTGGTTTTTCTTATTCTTACTTGTTTGGATAATTGGTGTCATACTAGGTGTTCTTTTTCTTACTAAACTCTTATATTATAGGTGATAATAAATCCTAAACTTTTAAGACATAATTTAGGTCTTTAAATAAGTTTGGAAGGTTGTAAATGAACATGGAGGCATAGGCTTTATGCCTATTTAAATGCTTATATTTTAAATAGGCTTCAGGGTTTTTAAAGGTTTAGGCTTGAGCCTAAAAAAAATCTATATACAGACTCAGGTCCAAGTTCGAGCTCAGGATTTCTATTGCAAGCCTAGACTTATTTAGGTAAAGTTAACGTTTAGCTTGACCTAGCATATTTCCATCCTTACCCTCCAGCTCTATAATTGACATCTGAACTTCAAAATTGTGCTAGATACTCATAACGAAAAATTCCGTTGTTAAAATTGCACTTTAACCCTATGCAAATCTCGTTTGGTAGGAGTTCATGAGAAACAAAAAATCTAACCTATTTGTTTTCTTCAGTGTGCGGCTCTTGTAACTCTTTTGGTCATTAGTGCCTTAAACTTGTCACTTGGATTTCTGCCTCGAGTGGACAATTCAGCTCATGTTGGAGGATTCACATCAGGATTCCTTCTGGGATTTATTCTTTTAATACGTCCTCAATATGGATATGTTAATCGTAAGCATATTCCTCCAGGATATGATGTGAAACGTAAATCCAAGTTCATGTTCTATCAATATGTCTTATTTGTTGTGGCATTAATCATCTTAATTGTTGGGTAAGCAACTTATCATTCATCCTTATCTATTATAGCTTGCCTCCTGAACTTGTTCTAACAAATTAAAGGCTATGTATTTTGGTGGCAGATATGCATATAGCTTAATCAAGCTATTCACGAAATAGACACCGGAGAAAAAGTTGAATGCTGGGAAAAGACAGAATTCTTGTTTCTTCAAAGTTGCCAGTATTTATCCGGAATCTCCTTATTCAGATGTGAAATTCTACCTCTGAATCCTTAATATATGATCTTGTTTGTAATATAAATTACAGTACAAACGAGATTTTATAATAAGAATTGAAGGTAGGACATATATTTGGACCCCAAACTTGAATTTACATAGATGCTTCAGAGCTTGTGAACACCTTCGTTTTTTTTACTTTTTCAGGTACATGCTTCTTCATATTATTTGTAGGAGTATAAAATTCTGGACTTTTGAAGCTTGCACAAAGAAAATTTAAGGCATCCGTATATGTGATTAGGGAAACTACCACTCCGAGTCCTTATACCTTAATTGTATTTTATTTTGGGTTAAGGTGCAAAAATAGACAAATACTTTTGTCAAAAGAGCGCCCAGTAGCAAATACTTTTTTTTGGCACAAAAGTAGACACGTGGTTACAAAATGGAGCAAAATTAGCGTTTGACCGTTAGTTGACTTTTTCTGACCTGAAAATGATGACATGGACGATGACGTGGATGTTAATGTTTTATAAATTACAGTTCAGCCCCAGATGCATTTCAAAAAAATTCAATTTAGTCCCTCTATAAACTTTTAAAATTTTAATTTAAGTCCCTGTGATTCGAAGGTGATCTTCAAACCCCCCAACCCAGATTCCGGTGATCCAACCCAGATTCCGGTGAACCCCCCCAACCCAGATTCCGGTGAACCCCCCAACCCAGATCCTTCGAACCCCCCTCCCCCAACCCAGATCCTTCGAACCCACCCTCCCCCAACCCAGATCTTCGAACCCCCTCCCCCAACCCGATCCTTCAACCCCCTCCCCAACCCGGATCCTTCGAACCCCCTCCCCAACCCGGATCTTCGAACCCCCTCCCCAACCCATATCCTTCGAACCGCCCCAACCCAGATCCACATCCGAGAAGGGAAAATCCAGAAAAATTTAAAAACAATTGTCGATGCAACAGTAAATTAAGAAAAAGTCACATTCAGAAATAAATTAGAAAAAGTCTTCGAGCACTATAATCCTTGAAGATCTCCTCCACGGTGCGCGGACTAGAAGCCATTTCCATGAACAACAACCGAGATCCGAGCGAAAGGGTTCGAATTGAACACTAGGAAGATAAGAGGAAGTGAGGAGAAAAGAAGAAGAGAGCCTGAGAAGAAGGGATCGACGAGATCGACGGTACAAAGAAACAACGAGAGGAAAAAAAAAAAGTCACCGCGAAGAGAAGAGAAACGAGAAAGTTTTTTTGGGGGACATCGCTGGGGAATCCATCACAAGACACCTGAAAAATTAAAATCCATCGAGCTTTAATAAAGTCCATCACAAAGTATGAGAAAAATTAAAATCCAGATTCAAATAACAAACAGAAAGAAGAGGATCAAGGAACCAAATCTTTCTTCGACTCTCCGTTCTTTTCTTTTGTTCCGTCCGAATCTGCCTCTGGGGCTTCAAATCGCAGCTGTGTGTCTGAGATGGTGAGATCGGAGGTCCGACGGTGGTGGTTGGGTGAAGCTGGTCTGACTCGAACTCCCTCTCTATTCTACCACTCCTGCGTCACTCTTAAGCTGAATCTTGCCGACGGTGAAGAAGTGGATGGAGGTGTGGTGAATGACACTCGCCAGCGACTGTGGTGGAGAAGGAAGCCGCCGACAGGGAAGAAAAATAACGGTGAAGGTGGTGAAGAGATCGAGATCGAGATTGAAGGGGATGGGTGTTGGCCATTTTCTTTTTTTTTGGGTCCAAATCCAGATTTGGGGGGGGGAGATCGGGATCGAGATTGAAAGAACAAGAAAGAAGGGAAGAGAGAGGAGTGACACGTGTGGGAAGAGGAAAGAAGGGAAGAGAGAGGAGTGACAGGTGGCTTAATTTTCATGGAGAAGTCAGATCCCACTGCCACGTCAGCGTCAGATAACGGTCAACTAACGGTCAAACGCTAATTTTGCTCCATTTTGTAACCACGTGTCTACTTTTGCGCCAAACAAAGTATTTTTTTATTTTTATCCTTGTAGTTTATTTTTGTGGTTTCGCATCCCTTTTCATTGTCCCACCTCATTTTTTTTTGGGCCAGATCCCCATCTCAAATTAGTCCCTTTTTTTTTTGGGTCAGAAATTAGTCCCTTCAGTTTGGAAAATAGTTAAACATGAGGTGACCCAAACGGCGTTAATTTTACTAACAGATTTGACACTGTTAAACATGTTAGATGAATAGGAAAAAACATCACCTGAAAAAAAAAACATGTCTCATTAATTTTAACTGAAATAAAAAAATATAAACTTGTCTCATTTAAAATTGGATATGATAAAGTCTCCATGTTTTGATCTGATATAACAAAAATAAATTTACTGTTTTTTTTTTTTTGAGAACCTTCTAATAAGTATATGTCCACTAATTATTTGTAACCCGGGTAGAAATATTCATATATAATTATTTTGATCCTAAAGTCAAAAGGATAAGGGAAAATTTCATCTAGTGCCCCCTGTAGCAAAATATTTCCCAAAAGCCCATATTACTTTCTAAAACATCAGTCCATAGGGGGAAGTGAAACTAATTTCAGGAGGGAATGAACAAAAATACCCTCCTCAAAGAAAAGATGCGTTTCACAAGATAAATGTGACGCTTTACAAGTTACAAGTGAAAATTTACAAGATGAATAAATTAATTTGTAAGACACATAATTGAAAGGTCTGACATTTATTTTGTTACAGAGGAGGGTATTTTTGTCCATTCTCTCTTAAAATTAATTTAAGGGTTAATGAGCAATTTTACACATGAAGTTTACCCCCGGGAGCGCCCATCGCCACGAAGTTTTTTCAGGAGCAAAAGTACACATAACGTTACATTTTGGGAACAAAAATACCACGGGCCGTTAGTTGACCGTTAACTTGGATGAAACGCTGACGTGGCGTGACGTGGCGCTTATTTGGACTGACATGCTGACGTGGATGCTGACGTGGACGCTGATGGTAAGTAGAAAGAGAAAATTACCATTTTGCCCTTAGTTTTAAGTAAAAATTGTACTTTTGCATTTAGTTTTAAGTAAAAATTACACTTTTGCCCTTAGTTTTAACTTTAAAAAAAAACTAAAAATACCCCCTCCGCCCGGTCGGCTCCACCACCGGCGGCAGCCGGCGGTGGGGGGCCCACCGGGGGGCTAATTTTTGTTTTAATTTTTTTTTAAAAAAAAACTTAGGGCAAAAAGGTAATTTCAACTAAAACTAAGGGCAAAAGTGTAATTTTACCCGCATTACTGTTCACTTCCATTCAAGTTAACGGTCAACTAACTACCGTGGTATTTTTGCTCCCAAAACGTAACGTCGTGTGTACTTTTGCTCCTGAAAAAACTTCGTGGTGCTGGGCGCTCCCGGGGGTAAACTTCATGTGTAAAATTGCACCTTAACCCTTAATTTACCCTGTAAGTAAGACTGAACTGATGTTTTAGAAAGGTACATGGCTTTTGAAAAATATTTTACTATGGGAGGCCAAAGCAAAATTTTCCCAAAGGATAATGACTTATGAATAATGTGGTTTCAAATAGACTCCACTTTGATACATTGATTATTATTTTCAATTTTTTGAGAGCTCTTTTTGTTTCCCATAAAAGACAATTATATGTATAATAAAGAATATTTGGCATGCATTGTAGTTTAACTCTTTAAATAAAATCAATAGTTGATTTTCAATATCTAAGAGTTTAATATTTAAAAAAGAGGCTTTTTTTTTACAGAAAAATGAGTTTAATATTTATACAGTAATTGAAGAAGAAGTTTAAATTTTTTTGGTAATCTTGATCATATTAGGCAACAATTCATAATAACGATGAGGAAATATATTTCTCATGTTATAGGAGAAGTGTATTCTCATGTCACACATATATGAAATGGTGAGACTCATATCTTTTTTTTGTTAAGAAAAAAAGATGTGGATCCCATCATTTCATATGTGTGTATGAATCTTCTTCTTCTCATGAGAAGTTTAAACCCTTGACGATGATTTAGTACAAGTCAGAATCTTAATTAATTTCTTTCAGGGATTAATATTTTTTAATCATTGAACAAGTTATCTGAATCACACAACAAAATATCGTTTAATGGCAAGAAAGTTACAGGCCAAAAAATGGAAAGGAAGTTAGTTTTATATCATTGCTTATTGGATATATCAAAAAATAATAATAACAACATATCATTGCTTAATTGGCTAAATGAATATGGGAAACGGTCATCTTAGCGTTCTGTCTCTGGAAAAGTTACATAGGGCGAAGTGGAAGAAGCACTCGCAAGGTTGGTAAGAGGCAGACATTGAAGGGCTGAATCTGAAGCGACGCACAAATGGGTTGGATCGGCGAGACTGTGGAATCCATTAAATCTCTTCGGATCCGCCAGGTCCTTACCCAGGGTGTTAGTCTCGGTTAGTTCCTCTTTTCGCTTTCTCTGAGTGTATCTGACCATACTCGAAAAGATCAAGATCTTCGATGATGCTGTTAAACTGGGAAGTTAACATAATTGAAGCAATGAATGGGGAAAAAGCGATTTTTTTTACCTCTATTTTTGTGTTGATTTGTGCTGTTATCCCAGTTCTGTTCTGACCAATCTATGATACTGGTTATTTTGTTATTTATACTCGTTTTGGGTCAGGTTTGATTGTTACATCTGCACTGATAATATGGAAGGCGCTGATGTGTTTCACTGGCAGTGAATCCCCTGTTGTGGTTGTTCTTTCTGGAAGCATGGAACCAGGATTTAAGAGGGTAAATCAATTGAATGCGTCAAAGCTTTAGTACATACGTATCAAAATACTACTGCCAATCAATTGTATGTCATGTGGCTTCTCTATCCTAAATTCCTAATCAATGTAAAATATCATATTAAAATCATTTATGACTGCACAATTACCATTTACCCTTAAAGTGCATGCCTTTTTTGTTTCTTCTTACTCTTCCCCTGTGTATTACTCTGGAGGTTTGGTCTAGTTCTAAAAATATTTTGTTCATCTAATAGCAGACACCATTAAGAAGAGATAAGTGCCATCTTATATGAAAAATTTGCCCATGGAATTCAGCTATTTGTTTGATCGGTTCATGAATGATCTCTTATATAATGTGCAGGGGGATATCCTATTTTTGCACATGAGCAAGGATCCTATTCGTGCAGGGGAGATTGTGGTATTCAATGTAGATGTAAGTCCTTGATTAGTTTTACTCTTTATTTTGCTTACTTTCTATATTTATTATAGAATATTATGTGACAAACAGTTTTTTTTTTTTTTTTTTTGCGTGATGTGGTTAAAGTACTGATGCAACTTCTGTTATCGAAACTTTAATTGTAATTACTCTTTGTTCTGTATCAATTAGTTCATGCAAAACCCATTCTTTGTTATTTCTCTAGTTTGTTGATTCCTCTCAGAGATGTTTAATTAGTGATCTGATCTGAGAGCAAGTTTAAGCTTCGTATCTTGATTCTCTATATTCTTCTAATTCTGCTCTGTTTTTTATCTCCTATTGCTAATATACTTTATCCTTTTTTTCGTCTTTAGGGCCGTGAGATACCAATTGTTCATCGTGTAATTAAGGTAAACTTAACCTTCCTGCCATACATTGAGCATTTATTTCGTGTAGTTTTTGGTTGAGTCTAAGTTTGGTGTAATGAGTTTCTCCTTGATTATAAATGTGACTGAGTCAGTTGTTCCATGTACCTCAGCACATAATTGCCTCTTGCCTCTGTATGAGGTAGAATGCTTTGTTCTTCATAATTGTTATTAGAAAGATGTATTTAAAGTAGGGAAAATATCAGAAAAATACCTCCAAAATTTCATTCCCCAAATCAGGTTTATTTCCTACAATTGAGAAGGGATTGACTCTTGATAAGAAATTCACAACTCATTTTAGTGGGAAATTACTGATTTGAGATTTTGAAATTTTGGAGGTCTGCTTCTGGGATTTTCCTTAAAAACTATTATTAGCATATTAATTGATTTTATTATTGCATCTAGCACACTATTGGGATCTATAAGCGTTAATTGAAATAGGGTATTAGGGCTTGCAATTGAAATAATGGTCTATTGATAAAGATGAATACTGATAAGGAACCTGCAAAAACTTGACAAATCTTACAAGTTTGTGAATCTAAAGTTTGGAGGCTTGTTATTTATTTTCATTTTGTGCTAGATTTTATCATTTTTGGGATGATAGAGGTTGTAGTTTTGTAAGATCACTTTACAAAAGAATGGTATATTGTGGAAGCTTTCTGTTATTAGCTATTGCATTCAACAAGAGACTTTGGGGTTGAAACTAAACTACTGAGCTGGCACATTTATGCCTCTTTTCAACCTTCCTCTTGTGTGGAAATGCAATGGTTTGGGCAAAGTGTTAATCCAGCGCAAAAATCTTGAACTAGAAGAGGGATTGGACAAAAGAGTTACCACCTCTAATTCTAGTGGAGATTGTGGGAGAGTAGTGGAAGAGAAAGTGATGGCAAGGATGTTATGAATGTGATAGTTTAGGTCTTGGGTGTCATTATGCTAATTTCTGTATCAAAGCTCGACTAGAATAGTAGAATGACAGTTCCAACCTTAAGGAAAGAAGTTTGCATATACTTTGATTTTAACCCTCTTTTGTGTTGATTTGATTCACTTAGCTCTAGGGCTTGGCAGTGTTTTAATCGCAACCAAAAAAATGTTTTCTTGAGACCTCAACTTCAACATACCACACTCCAATGGGGGTCTTATCGTCCTTACTTATCCCTTCTTTTATCCAGGGCTTGTTATTGATAGCATTCTCCATGCGAGCACAAGTTTGGGGTCTGTTTTTTGCACCCCCAAGGAAAAAAGAAGTTACTTTGGAAACTTTATTTAACACCCCTCTCTTGTTTCAGAGGAATACTTGATAACTAGTATGGTAGTTTATGAGATTGTGGTCAGGATATTCCTTAAACTAATTTATCAAGAAATGTCATCTTCAAAATTTTTGAAATTTTGATTTTCTAAAACCTTTACCTATTACCAGGTAGTTCATGGTTATCAATATTCCATCTAATGGTTGATTATTTTTAGGTTCATGAACGAAAAGATACTGGGGAGGTTGATGTTCTCACGAAAGGTAGTGACTTATTGATTACTAAGTGAATTTATAAAATTACTAGATGTGCTGTATACTGGTGTTTTATTATACAACACCTGTCTGGCTTGTGATGTGCATTTTTCCTGCAAAAGATTGTAGATCATATGATTTGTTGTTTTGGTTTAACTTTCAGGGAGTGCTAATTAGTTTCTTATATTATTCACCCTCTATCTGTATTACTTCATTTTGCAGGAGATAACAATTATGGGGATGACAGGGTTCTGTATGCTCATGGTCAGAAATGGCTGCAAAGGCACCACATTATGGGAAGAGCCGTTGGGTAAAATATATCTTCCTTCCTGCTACACTTGCTCCATTATTTGTTTATTTATTTTATACTACCTCCGGTCCTTAATATAAGATTCACTTTGTAGTTCAAAAGTGGTTCAAATTGAATTACAAAGTGGATCGTATATTAAGGATCAGAGGTAGTATTTTTTAGGTTAGTATGGTCTAGATATTAATGTATTTCGTCCAGCTGTTCCCTTCCCATTCGATCTTTAGGAGAAAAATCTCTTCTTATTGAATGAGCAGCCTTGAATTGTTGATTTGTATTGGAATTATAAAGTTGTATGCTTTAGCTCTCCAACTAAGACCGGCGTGACATTGAAATTTTATGCATTCTGGCGTAGACACCATATGAAGGCTTAATTTTAGTTTGAGTTCACTTATAAATTATAATTTGGTCCATAAATTATTGGACCTATTTACTTTTAAACTGGGAATTAATGGATGCACTTCTTAATCCTCAAGATAGCAAGCTCAATGCATTCGAGTCCTTTTGTCAAGTGATCAAAAAATATCGAAAGAACTAACTTGTAATGAATTTGTTATTTTCAAAGTTCAACTTGTGCTTTAGCTGATTTCAGCAAACTTTTAATATACTCAACAGTTTAAGGGGGTCAAGTTATCAATTTACAGTTTATCTCATAGTGACAGTTCTTCTTTAAGATATTTGAAATTTTCAATATATGTATTTGATTAAATTGTATTATTTATAAATCTTCAATTCCGTGCAACTGGCAGCTCCTCGGAGTAGTGTAGATAAATGTGTCTATAAATGAAAGATAACTTATGCTATTAGGTCTGATAGATTTTGATATTGCTTACATTTTTATTTGGCAGGTTCTTACCTTATGTTGGCTGGGTGACTATCATTATGACTGAAAAGCCCATCTTCAAGGTGTGTGTTATGAGTGCCAACCCTCATTGAACTAGATTTATACTTCATTCGGTCTTATTTATAAGAGCTTGATAACTGAATTACGCTCTTTATAAAAGCGGTTAAAATTAGTTGAAAATAATAAGTATAATTTGAAATAAACCTTTTTTTCAAGTATACCCTTATTTATAAGGGACAAGCAATAGAGAGAAATAGAGTAACCATAAGTATCACCAACCTTTTAATTAATGTAATATGTATAATTAATGATAGGCACAAATGAAAACAACTCATTAAATGTTGAGACAACTTTTGTCACGCTCTTATAAAAATGACCAAGATAATTAAAATCTTTAGTTCTTATAAAAAGGACATGAGGGAATACTTTCTATTATCTCTGAATTATCATGTAAATTTTGAATGGTCTGAAATTTGGTGCATGAAGTTTGCTAACCTTGGTTGGTTTTTGTTTGCAGTATATACTCATTGGTGCTTTGGGTTTGCTGGTGATAACTTCAAAAGATTAAGAAAACATTATTGTTGCATTATCCTTTTATTATTTGACAACATATGTATGCCTTAATGGACTAATATTAATAATTTAAGGAATTTGGAATGTCACTTGTTTAGCAAAAATAACTCTTTCTGGGGGATTCCCCCATCCGGTGAATTCGAATCCCCTCGTAGCCATTTCTTTCATCTTTTTAAAAAATCTCATATTCATCATTAAATAAAAAATGGATTGTTTAAATTTAATATTTTATATAATAAATAAATAAATTTATAAGGGTAGGAACATGCAAAATAAAAATTTGAAGTTGTCTATGATTGTAAATTGTTCGGATCAAATTTTAGCAATTTATTTTTTAAAATATTATCATTTATAAGATATTAAAGTTTAACCATTTAAATTTTAATCTAAAAATAAATATGAAAAAAGGAGAAGAAAATAAGAAAAAGGATATAGAGAAGGATTAAGGAGTATTTTTGTCTTGAAAGTTTTAACCTGACAATTTTGTGGATCGGCAAAGGACCGGATTTTAATAATTTACCGCATGCTAATTTATTAGGCAAAAAAACGCAGCGGACGGTCCTTTGTATCGGAGGAAAGCCAGATCCCAATTTTGCCTTAAAAGTTTTTTGGGGGCAATTTGTCATAGAAGTGTAAAAAATAGAACAATTTTAATCTGACCGTTAACCCAATTAATTTTGAAAGTTAGTTGACCAAATATATTAAGTTGATATTCCACATGTCATCCACGTCATTTTTATTAAATTGACCAAATATATTAAGTTGACACTTCACATGTCATCTAAATCATTTTTACCAATGTGTAAATCTGTGAAGGAAGTTTATGTGTCATCTACTGCATTTTTTTTCAAAATTAGATTTAAAACTTTTAGGAAAAATTTACATTTTAATGAAAATGACTTAGATGACATGTGAACTGATAGTTCAATATAGCTAGTCAACTAATTATCAAAATTAACTGAAACAATGGACATAACAAAATTGCTCAATTTTCAACACTTTTGGGATAAAATTTCCCCTTAGTAAAAACTTCCAGTACAAAAATACCACTTAACCCTGTAAAGAAAGTACAAATCCAATCTAAAATGCTTAAATCAGCCCACTCTCATGAATATTGAGAAAATTACGATTTTTACGCACTTGAAATCCAACTTGATTAAATACATTGTGCATACCAAGATTAAAGGCTAAAAGGTATAATACTTTTTTTAAAAAAAAAATTTATTTCGTTTAAAAGATTAATCCCTGTAATTTAATAAAAAAGTTAAACCATTTTAGTTTGAAACTTTGAGAAATCAAAATTAAAATTAGAGCCAACTTAACTTTAGGGGAGTAAATATTGTATTAGCCCATACAAAAAAACCTTGGTTTGGTTTTGGCAGTAATCGAGTATAAAATCTAAGCTCAGCTCAGAATGGAAATCGGCAAATTAGCAATGACTCGCGGGTTGAGCAACATTATGCAACTGGTTCAGCTTCCTTGGGAATCAATGTCCTAGTCACCGAGGTTGGCACCTTAACGGCTATTCCCTTCGTTTTCGGATTGAGTAGATTTCTGAATTCTTGACCTGTGATTCTGTAAACATTCTGAAGTTCTTAACGAAAGAGCTCATGTAAGAACAGCGTTTAGCATTTGAGCTCACAAATGAATACAATATTCAAAGTTCAAACTTTTCCTTGTTCGTTGTTCAGCCCCAATGTCGAAAGCAATTCTTTCCCGAATCAAACCCCGTCGTAACAACGCAAAACCGACCTCGTTTAACCCTTCTGCCTTCACGCCTCGTATCAAGAAACTTGTTTTCGACGCC
Source organism: Acacia pycnantha (assembly GCA_025563575.1). Taxonomy (NCBI): domain Eukaryota; kingdom Viridiplantae; phylum Streptophyta; class Magnoliopsida; order Fabales; family Fabaceae; genus Acacia; species Acacia pycnantha. Next base: position 1,996,438 of record JAMWYP010000057.1, on the reverse strand, counting down.
GTCGACATCCTTAGAACCCACGAGGAATGGGAAGATTCACTCGAAACCCACTTCGCAGAATCCAGAATACTTGTTTCCGATGTTGCGCATTTCGTTTTAGATCGAATAAACAACCCAGAACTGGGTTTGAAGTTCTTTGATTGGGCCAGCAGAAGACCGTACTCTTGCTCCCTAGACGGGGCAGCATATTCTTCGCTTCTCAAACTTTTGGCGAGGTTTAGATTGTTTTCAGAGATTGAATTGGTGTTGAAGACAATGAAAGTGGAGTACAGAAAGCCTACCCCCGAAGCTTTGAGCATTATCATTTGGGCTTACGGAAATTCTGGGTTGGCTGATAGGGCTTTCGAGTTGTTTCATACTATGCGTGAAATACATAATTGTTATCCTAGTACCGTGGCTTGTAATTCATTACTTCAAGCTCTAGTGAAACATGGGAAATTAGATATTGCACGTCAACTGTATGATGAAATGTCTGAAAGAGATGAGGGCGAAGGTACCATTGTGGATAACTATAGTACCTCTATCGTGTTGAAGGGCTTGTGCAATGAGGGAAAGGTTGAGGAAGGTCGGAAATTGATTGGGGATAGATGGGGTAAGGATTGTGTACCAAATATTGTATTTTACAATACAATTATTGATGGTTATTGCAAGAATGGCAATCTTAATGGTGCCAATAGAGTTTTCAATGAATTGAAATTGAAGGGATTTTTGCCCACATTAGAAACTTATGGGGCTATGATTTATGGATTTTGCAAGTCCGGGGAATTTGAAGCGGTTGATCAACTTCTGGCAGAAATGACTGCAAGGGGGTTAAAAGTGAATGTACAAGTGTATAATGAGATTGTTGATGCTAAATACAAACACGGTTTGGTAGATGAAGCTGTTGACACAGCGAGGAAGATGATTGAGAATGGATGTAAACCAGATATTACAACTTACAATACTCTGATAAACTCTTCATGCAGGAGTGGGAGAATTAAGGGAGCTGATGACCTCCTTGAGCAGGCAAAAAGGAGGGGATTAGTTCCTAATAAGTTTAGTTATACTCCCCTCATGCATGCTTATTGTAGGCTAGGGGATTATGTTAAGGCATCAAATATGCTTATTAAGATTGCTGAAACAGGAGATCAGCCTGATTTGGTTTCTTATGGAGCTTTTATCCATGGATCTGTTGTTGCAGGGGAAATTGATGGTGCATTGATGATCCGAGAGAAGATGCTGGAAAAGGGAGTATTCCCTGATGCTCAAATTTACAATGTTCTGATGAGTGGTCTTTGTAAGAAAGGGAGGTTTCCTGATGCCAGGCTGCTATTATCAGAAATGCTTGAACAAAATGTTCAACCTGATGCATACATTTATGCCACATTGGTGGATGGGTTTATCAGAAATGGTGAGCTTGATGAGGCAAAAAAAGTCTTTGAACTCGCAATTGACAAGGGTGTAGACCTTGGAACAGTGGGATATAATGCCATGATTAAGGGTTTCTGTAAACTTGGAAAGATGACTGATGCTCTATCATGCATCAATAGGATGAGAAAGGCATGTCAAGTACCAGATGAATATACTTATTCAACAGTTATAGATGGATATGTGAAGCATCATGACTTTGATAGTGCACTCAAGATCTTTGGCGTGATGCTGAAGCAGAAATGTAAGATCAATGTGGTCACTTACACCACTCTGATAAATGGATTCTGCAGGAAGGCGGATTTGAGCAGAGCTGAAAATGCTTTCAGGGGGATGAACTCTTTTAATTTAGAGCCTAATGTGGTCACATACACCATACTAATTGGGGCTTTTTGCAAGGATGGTAAACTTGCAAAAGCAACATCCTATTTTGAGCTAATGCTGTTGAACAGATGTCTACCTAGTGATGTCACATTCCATTATCTGATAAATGGGTTAACAAATAATACACTTAGTGCAAGTTTTAGTGAAGAAAATGAGTCTAATAATAAGGAAAAGTCCTTGATTTTGCATTTCTTTGCGAGGATGATTTCCTGTGGCTGGAACCGAATTGTTGCTGCTTATAACTCTATAATTATTTGTCTTTGTAAACATGGAATGGTTGATACTGCTCTATCATTGCAAAACAAGATGCTGACTAAGGGGTTTCCTTGGGATTCTGTTATTTTTGCTGCTCTATTACATGGCTTATGCATCCAAGGTAGGTCAAAAGAATGGAGGGGTATTATATCCTGTGATCTAGAAAAGATTGATCTCCAAACAGCTGTTGAGTATTCTCTGGCATTAGACAAATTTTTATGCCAAAGGGTTTCAGAGGCTTCAAATATCTTGCAGGCTTTGGTTGAAGACTCGAACTATTCTGATCAACAAAGTCAATACATCTCAAGGTTATAGTATCTTGGGGAGCTAGGAAATTCTATGAACGAAAGAAAATCAATCTCCATATCAGAATCATGGACATGAATGTATTTGATGAGGTTTTCATTTGCTTCGGGAAATTGAGAAAGATGGCCCTTTCAGGATCCTCATATACTTGATGATAATACTGTGTCAGAGAGATTGTACCAATTATCTCTCAGTTGATAAACATTCGACGAACATACCTTTGATGAACTGACTGGTTGTTTGACATGGTTCGTTCTCCCAAAGTTCAAAACATAAAGACACTTGCCAACAACAACAAAGAAATCTTAAATCTGTTTTGTCTTATGCAGGTAGTTTGCTGATATTTAAATTGAATTATCTGTATTTGTGTACATTTACATACATATTAAATTAGTACACTTCATTCCTTTAACTCATTTCGCCCTTGTAGAGAATAATTACACTGATTATTGAGTTTCACATTGAATATATGCTTCTTTGTCTATCACTTGTCTGCTCAATTCTTCTGTATTTCAATTTCCATTTCATTAACAAAATTCATCATTTGTCTTTATTTATTTTGATTTTCTCAGATAATCACCACTACCATATCATGATCATGTCATGAAAATTGGTTGGTAGAGTTTCCATTAAAAGGATCCAGGAAGATCATATATGCTTTAAATGTCCACTGCAACTTTGTTGTCTCTTAATCAATGCAACAAGATTGCATCCCTCAAGCTATTTTGGGAATGCATTTCTTTTGCGAAGCAAAATCTTAAGTGGGAAAAAATTGCTGTTGTTTGTTACCTCAACACTTCAGCAAATTGAGGCAGTTGTTGGTCTGTGCCTTTTTTTCTTTGCTACAGAAGTGAACAAGTTATCAGGTATGTCGCTGTTTGATGAAGTATATTGGCATTGATTTGCTGGTTCAATGAGTTTGCCCTGAATGGTTCTATGTTTTTCCAGATTTACCACAAAAGTTGATGTTTTCTATGTTGGGGTCAATACCAAGGTTCACAAAGAACTGCTAAAAATTGAATGTCCACCTTCTGGTCGTTGGGACACCTTGGAGGATATTGCTCTGACTGCAGATGAAGATATATTTTTTTTATAATAGAATTTTAGGAGAGGGTTAAGACTCACCCACAGTCTAAGGGCAGGGCGTTGTAGCTTTGATCCCTAGAGTATACATGTATCCACCTGTATCCACCTCAGTCTGCGTTTCCACAAGTTCACATCGCCTAGAATGTCTCCCCTAGCGCCTTAACCAACTTCAGGATCGAACCCCCTCCCTTTGGTAAGAGTGTATGACCCCTTTGCCAGTTGAATCCAAGGACAAGGGGTAATTGCAGATGAAGATATTGTATTAAAGAATGTGAGACATTTTGTTCTTGATTGGTAGGACAAGATGCTTTATCACTTGGCATCTCTTCCCCTCTCTGAATTTGTGACTCTCTGTCCCTGTGCATGTTGGTTTTGAATTTGGATTTAAGGCCCTTATAATTTTATATAATTTCTGAATATACCAATAATATAAGAAAAATTAATCTATTGGTCCTTATAGTTTTAATTCGATTGTAACCCGATCCTCAAGTGCAACTCAGTCGCTATAGTTTTGACTTGTTGTAATCTTGACTCAGTGCAACTCAATCCCTGAATTGACTCACCACAATTTAGTCCATATAATTTTAACATATTTTATTTTTATGAATTAATATATAATTGGAAAAATATCTATTTTGATATTTTTTAAATTTGAGAAAATTCCAGAAAAATACCTTTAAATTATCAAAATCCCAAATTAGTTTTGTTTCTTACAATAGTTTAGGTATTGACTATACTTGATTAATAATTCACAATTCATTTTAGTAGAAAATCACTAATTTGATATTTTCAAATTTTGAAGGTATTTTTCTAAAATTTTCCCTTTCAATTTTTTATTCATTGATTAGATGATTAAACTATCAAATTTTAGATTAGTACGCAACATCTTTTTTTCTGATTAATTAAAAGAGTTTGGTTAGTCAACAAGTTTTATGATTAGTTCAGAGATATTTGGTGAAAAAAATTAATACTCCCCCCTATACAGTGCAACGAGAGGTAGTATTTTAGACAAAAATATGTTATATTAGGGAGTGATCATTGAACTAATTCTTCACCTTTCGCAGCTTCTGAGCTGTTATCCCCAGATGTCCGCAGACTACAATTGGCAAGAGCAGATATCATCACTTCTTGGGAATCAGGGAACATAACAATGCATCCTCACTATTGAAAAGCGAAAAAGTGATCTCAAGAGGCAGCAAGAGGAATGAAGGATAGAGAACACAAAGAGCCTTTTTCTAGGGAGAAATTTGGAACTAAACGTTCCCGGTTGGTCTGAAATGAATTCTATGCTTGGCTATTACATCCCAAGAACAAAAATGCAAGTCATCATCACAGAGAACATATCTTCACAGATTCAGGGGAGCGTCTAACACGCTTCATGCGCCCGGCTCCTCAATGTCCGCATTTTCGCCTTCTTCCGCGGCCATCAACTCATCAAAGCTTTCTGTCTTCCCAAGTAATATTTCAATCTATACCAAGTTAGAGTAAATTTCAGACTTTGATGAGCCAAGTAATAAAACAAAACCCATGAATACTAAGACATCCTTATAGGATACTCTCTCTAGTGGTTAATATAATATATATTTAAAGAGTTAATTTTGGTATTAAATATAAGACATAGTTTTCATGTTTGTTTATTTTTTCCTAGTTTACCCCTGTTGACGCTCCTATAACAATAATCAAGGAGGAGGGAGAATGGAGAAATTAAGGAAGACAATTAGGTTATTTTAAGAAATACATGTCATATTAACTAACTTGAGTATGTTCTGTGGAAACAGCAAGTTGAGTTTCCACCCTTACCTTGGCCTTCTGGACAGGTCTACCTCTAGAATCATCCTTTATGTCAACAGCTGATGTCATGATATCTGCATTATGATTCAATCATGAGTCAAATTCATTTTTTCTACCCTTTCTTTCCCATAAGGCTTATAAAAAAATGAGGGGAATGGGAGTAAAATTTCCCAAACAAGGAAAGGTGAAGAAGATAGTATCTTACTCTTTTCAACAGCAAGCCCGTTGTTTTTCAAAATTGTAGCAACAGTAACCACTGTGGCAATAGCTAAAAATTTAAAAATTAAATGAATTTAAAAAAAAAAAAAAAACATCTTAAAACTTAGGGATGTAGTGGGAAACAGATAATGCTATGGCAGCTTAATGTACAAGACTTCTACTGGGTGGGTCTAGGGAGGGAGAGATGTACACAACCTTACTCCTCACAATCAGAGAGACTATTTTCAGGATTTGAACTCGTAACCTCCATATCACAAAGCAGTAACCTTACCCATTTTTGCTAGAAAAGAAAATACATTTCATTTTTGCAATGTTGTTTTATTGTCCCTAGGAAGCAAAAGAACTGTCCAAGTAAACAGCAGGACGAAACGCATTAGTAAATTCTCCACTTCCTTGTTCATAAGCTCTAATATATTTATCAACCAAAGCATATAGTAGCCATATTCTCCACTTCATCCATGGTTTGTATAACTTTTCATTAACCTCTTTTATTCATTTTTTTTTTAAATATCTAGATGGCTAATGCTGCAACAATTGCAGTTACCTTTGGGAACAATTTGCCTTCTGGAGTAGCTGGGACAAATAATAGGTGTACAGTTCTAACTTGGAATCTACTTAATTTTAATGTTCAAGACATACAATTTAAGTCCTCATTGTTTATTTCATCAAATCTTGGCTCATGCAGCAGCTATATATACCCAAGCTAAGTGCCAGGTACATGTTGTACTTTATTGATCCACACAAATTTCTTCTTGAATAATTCAAATGTGTGTATATCAGAATTTTCCATTGTTTGTGACCAATATTGTTAAAATCGAATTTTTACGTAGAAACGGAAGAGGGTGATAAAGACATAAATCATTAAAACGATACGAAACGTAAAGTTTCTACGACTTAAGGTCAAGATACAAATTTTTTTTCACACACACATGTATATATTTATGTGTGTGTGTGCACACAACACACACACGTATGTATGTATATTTATATGCATGTAAAAAACATAAATCACTGCTCAAAATTTAATGAACAACTTCATATTTAAAAGATATAAGTCACATAACTATTTAAAAGAGTTTAACAACTCCTACAACCAAAGTCTTTTGGTATTATGCTTTCCTTTTAAGTTTGTGCTCATATTAATGCTTTTATTGAGAGTTTGATGTTCTTGGAGGGTTCTTATGGTAAGAGGTTGAGTAAAGTGCCATGATATAAAGTTCAAGAGGCCCTCCCTCCTATAAACTAGTTTCCCCAATGTAGAACTCATTGCAGCAAGGACACTTGGGAATTCACATTAGGTGTTATTCTCTTATGTGCTTCTTAGGTGCTTTTCTCTCAGACACTTGGTGCATGTTGCAAACATAGTAACATCCGGTGCATCTTCATTATCAGCTCATCAGTGAAATGCATCAAGTTGACTGTTTATTTTTAAGTTGAATTGATTACTCCATATCCTAAATGTACCCATGCTTATCCTCAACTCATCAATAAAAAATACTTAGAAAAATATAAGGTCCCAATTATGAAAAATAAAATTAGAAAAGTCCTTAATTGTGTAATCTGATTTTTACAAACTTAATATTGGACAAAAGTTAGATTATGTAATGTGATTTTTGTTTGTATTAGCAGTAACATACATAAGTGGTTTTCTGAAAGTGAAACTTGTTTGGATAATTTTTTTGAAAAACAAGTTTAGATGGAAAATTACATGAATTTTATTATATACAACCTCCGGTCTTTAATACAAGACTCTCAGTCGACTAAGTTGGGAAAACTAAATAAATTATTTAATTATAACATATGTTATATGATATCTCTGAAATATTTATATGTATTATTAGATGATATATCAATTTATATAAGTCAAGCAATGATAAATATAAATATTTTTAAATAATTTATTTAGCTTTCTCAATTTATCCAAATTAGTAATACATAATTTTTTTTTTCTTTCTCTCGTCTCTTTCTGTCTCTCTCAGTTGTCACGTGACCCCCTTTTCCATCTCTCTCTTTCTCTCAATGGTTGGAAGCTTCTGACTTATCCACCGTAATAAGCTAGAAATTGTGGCATAAGGAAAAATTGGCTTTCTTCCTAAAAGCCTAATTGGCAAAAAGCTGAACCAAACGCATATATTTCAAAAACCACCCAATGTAACTTTTGGGGCCTGAATGGTGCATTTGTAAAAGCTATCCCAAATATATTTCTTTTGATTGATCAATGTGAGTTGGCATAGATGGTAAGGGATCCAGGACTAGGCCCTTGGGTCGTAGGTTCGATCCCCTCTGCCGTCGCTGGTTAACCTTTTTATTAAAAAAACATTAATAAAACAAACGACGGTTTTGCATAAAAAGGTATGGACGATCACATCAAAACAAGTACTCCCTCTGGTCTTTATTATAAGGCACCAACTAACTTTTCTCACAAATCAATAAAAGTAGTTAAAGTCAATAAAGTTGTCCTAAAATTTAAATAATTTTCAATATTACCCCTACTAATTGCATTAAACTTTAATATTATATTAATTAGGAGTAGACATAGAAAAAAGTAATCAATGCTCATTGGGAACAAGCAAGTGCCTTATAAAAAGGACCAGATAAACTTGTTAGTTGGTGCCTTATTATAAGGATTAGAGGAAGTATAATTCCTAAAACCGAATGATATGTTACGAATCCGAACATTATTATTCATCTTCATTAAATATATATATATATATATTCTTCATAGTTTTCATCGAGGAACATCACCAACCACTGCTTGCAAGAAATCACAGATCCTAGCCATCTTCTCCTCTCTTCAAGAAAGCATCCATCCTTCAGAGATAAAAAAATCCTTCATTTTGAAACCAAAATGAGAACGTGACTCTTTCGGTGATTTCAACGATGGCATGCATGGATAACAATACATATAGATAGACAAAAAAAAACTAGATCTGGAGCTCAGGGTCCACGATTTTGGTGTTTCGGGTTGGGTTTCTCTCATAATCCTTTTATCATTATTTCTCATCATCTCTAAATCATATCCGTCAAATCAATCAAAATATTACTTTAACCTATCTCTCATCTTTCTAATCAACGGCACAAATGAGCATGAGAGAAAATGAGAAAGGAGATGAGGAGAGGATCCTCTTCCGATGGTCAATGGGGACGATGAAGATGATGAGCCGGAGGTGAAAAGCTGGAAGGTTTAGTTGAAAAGAGGGGTGAGACAAACTAAGTAAAATCAGAACACCACCCAGTCTAAGAACCGTTCCGGTAGCTATGGCCTGATTAATTTTCAAGAGAGGAATGTTTAAAAAAATCCAAATTTTAGGACCAAACTATAAAAGAGATTTGGAATTTCATGGAGGAGGGGGAAGAACAGTAAAAATATCATTGTAGATTATGAGGAATTCAGCGAATCTTTTTTTTTTTTTTTTATAAAAACATTTTAGGAAAGGGATTAGGTTTATCCACAATCCAAGGCTAAGGCGAAATCTCTCTTCTCCTTAGGTGATACCGACGTTGGACAAGGCGAGCCGTCTATTATCCTCAGAGGTTTACCTAAGCACCTAGGAGCTAAGATGTTTCCCTTAACGCCTTGACCAACTTTAGGATTGAACCCTCTCCTTTTGATGAGAGTGTTCAACCCCTTTATCAGTTGAACCCAACTCCAGCACGTTTACCTAGGCACCTAGAATCTTCATTTTTCTGATTCGTTTTTCTCTGGTTGGGTTTTGGAGAGAAGACGGGTTTCAGAGAGAGTCATGGGGACATTCCTATTAAAAAAATTTAAAAAAATGAAAGAATGCCAAGTAGATTGCCAAGTGTAGTGCCAACTCAGCATAGAATGGGTCAACCATTGGCGGACCTAGGTGTTGAGTTAGGGGGGCAAGTGCTAGAGCTGGGAATCAGGGCCGGCGTGAAGGGCCAGGGCCTAACAGGGCTAGCCCTCTAGGGCCCGAGGTAAGAAAAACATTTGTTTTTCAAAGCCCGGCCCGAGAGCACCAGAGCCAGGGCCGGCCCTTTAGGGCCCGAAAATTACTATTTCAAATTTTAATTAATTCTCCTATGTTTTTTTAAAAGAAATATAATTAGTAAATTACATCACAAATCATCCAACAAATAAGCACAGGCACTAATTCATAATCAAAAGCAAACTATGTTTACAAATAACTCACATAAAAACATAAGAAACATACCACTAAACGACATTAGTACGATGACTATTATTGTAACAAATAATTTAATCGGTTAAACATAAGAGTAATTTTATAAGCAAAAAATAATAAACCAAATCATAAAATTAGAGTATAGTTATTATGTATTTGTAATTAAATGAATAAATAACTCTATAACAAAGACAAAATATATATAAATTAATAAATTAAAAAGGAAAAAAGAAAAGCTACGGTGAAAAGGGCCGTAGTAGGGTGGCCCAGGCCCTCCAAGACCAGCCCGTTTAAGCCCGAGGCCCTCCAGGGCTGGCCCTACAGGGCCAATTTCAAATATCTCGTCTGTTTTTCAAGCCCCGCCCTTGACGGGCCAGGGCCTAAATGGGCCGGCCCGATTTCCCGGCTCTAGCAAGTGCCCCCCAAAAATTTGGGAAAAATAAAATAAAATATACATGTTTGAATGATTGTCCACCCTTAAATTAAGTGTCCACCTTTAATACATCAAGACTGCATTTCGTAATCGAATTAAGGATGAATGGTTGAATGAATGTTTAGTGCCTTATATTGAAAAATATGTATTTGATAGCATTGATAATAAGGAAATTATGATGAAATTTCAAAAAATAAGGCTTAGAAGAATGACATTGTAATTATTTTTATTGTAATATACTTTTGCAATTAAAATATATCTATTTGAACTTATTGTGTGTCTACCCTTCATTGTAATTTATGTAGCTGTATTTCTAACAGCACTTAGCATTGCTTTTTCTAAATGACAGGTTTATAAAATAATTACATCTCTTATTACATCATCAATATTCACTTGATTTCATAACTTTTTTTTGATATATATTTTTTTCTTATTTATATTTTTTTTGTTTTTTAATGCATTTAAAACTTTCCTTAAAAAAAAAAATTTCGGGGGCAACCCGAATCCCCCCGCCAATTATGCCCCCCTTCAACATTTTTCTGGGTCCGCCCATGGGGTCAACCCGTTGGCTTCTGTTAGGGCAAGGCTACATTGCCCTATTTTTAAAACCTTTGGGGCAAAATTGGCCCCTCCAAAATTTTCAAACACTCAATGCGCCTTGGCAGAAACTTTCAAAGCATTTTTACCCTTCAAACAACACTCCCCCTAACCCTTTTTATAAAGATATATTACAATTTTATGCAAATGAAGAAAGTTAGTTAAAATTAATAAAATTTTATAAAACTAATCTTTTTATCAAAAAAATTAAAAAAAAATATTTTCTATTGCATTTTAAAATAACAGTCCATAAAAGTCATAACAATGCATCCTCACTATTGAATAACGAAAAAGTGATCTAAAGAGGCAGAATGAGGAAGAAAGGATAGAGAACCCAAATGCCTTTTCTAGGGAGAAATTTGAAACTAAACGTTCCAGGTTAGTCTGAAATGAATTCTATGCTTGGCTATAACATCCTAGGAACAAAAATGCAAGTCATCACCACACAGAACATATCTCCACCAGACTCAGGGGAGCGTCTAACACGCTTCATGCACCCTGCTCCTCAACATCTCCATTTTCACCGTCTTCAGCAGCAGCGGCAGCCATCAACTCATCAAAGTTTTCTGTCTTCCCAAGTACTATTTCAATCTACACCAAGTTAGAGTAAATGTCAGGCTTTGATGAGCCAAGTAATAAAACAAAACCCAAGATTATTCAATCAGGATGACTAAGACATCCCCAAAATATATGTTCTGTGGGAACAGCAAGTTGAGCTTCCACCCTTACCTTGGCCTTCTGGACAGGTCTACCTCTAGAATCATCCTTTATGTCAACAGTTGATGTCATGATTTCTGCATTATGATTCAGTCAAGAGTCAAATTCATTTTTTCTACCCTTTCCCATAAGGCTGATAAAAAAATGAGAGGGGAATAGGAGTAAAATTTCCCAAACAGGGAAAGGTGAAGAAGATAGTATCTTACTCTTTTCAACAGCAAGCCCGTTGTTTTTCAAAATTTCAGCAACAGTAACCACTGTGGCAATAGCTGAAAATTTAAAAATTAAATAAATTAGAAAACATTTCAAAACATAGGGATGTAGCGGGGAAGAGATAATGCTAGAAGGAAAAAAAAAATACATTTCATTTTTGCAATGTTATTTTACTGTTCCTAGGAAGCAAAATAACTATCCAAAAACAACAGGAGGAAGCAAGCAGACATAAAATGAGAAACACTACAACTAGAACGCTTCAGCCTTGAGCTTAAAAAGCAATGTGACAGCATACTTAAATGTAATTCCCCTTAATTATCAACTCAGCAGCTTTTCAATTGTGATTTATGTGAGAGGAGTTTTGTCTCAACTAACTTGAACATTCTTACCAATGTGTTACAAAACAAGCACTAAAACAATACATTGATGATACAACCCACCAAAGAAAATGAGGATAACAAGGTAGAAATGGAAAACATCAGAATGTTGATCATATCTAGAATCTAGACTCCCCTAGATTCAATATAAATTTTCATTTGCTTCATTTTCTCTTCCTACCCATTTTTCCCAAACAAACCATAATGGCATACAGGCAAAACTTTGCTTCACAAATTAATGCATCTTTGTAAAATTTGATTATAAAGCAAAACAATTTTTCTTTCAAATTACATAGGCAATATATTTAGAATGCATTACTCATGATTAACTTTTCTTCACGTCCAAATTGCCATTTGAAGAATAAAAATTTTCACATTTAGAAACATTAAATACTTATACAGTAATGTTGGCTTTACTCCACCAGCTCTTAAACAAAGGAACATAGTCCCGATAGGCAATTACAAATTTATTGTTAAGCTGCCATTCTAGTTCCCACCACACATCCATCTAGTTTCATTTCCTTCAAAGCCCAAACATGTATGCTGAGTCTATATTCTTTTCCCCTCGCCTGAGCTTAGTCTACATTCTAAAATAATTTCATTTTTAAAATCATTATTTTAAAATTTGCTCAGTAAACAAAGAGAGCAAGAAATGGGAAGGGGGAACATATCAGTAAATTCTCCACTTATTCCCTCCTAAGCTCTGATATATTTATCAACCAAATCATACTAGCCATATTCTAAATCTGCAAGTCAAATGCTTTGATCACAATGGTGTATTCCAATTGTTCTCAATATCAGCACAAACAACGCCTGACTTCTAATTTTAATGCTCCAAAAGATTACAAGCCGCAAAATGGAAAAAGAACATTTGCCTAAGGCTTCAAATTACCAAGGTGTAGGTGAAAAACGGAAAAAGCGAATAATGGCCAAAAGAATATAAAAGGAAGGATTTAGTTAAGATTTTATACCCATTCCAAGTGCTGACAACTCAACCTCATTGTGTTGTTGCATATACTTCTGCAATAAAAACGAAGTAACAGACCAGTTAAAGAAAGTCAATGTATCCAATAAATGAATTCTCAATACACAAATGTTCGATGTTTCAAAACAAAACGTCAAAAAGGAAAATAGCTTTAAACGTAACTACTTTAAGAAGGAAGATAATTGACCGTTTATCCTTCCAACCAACAAGATTAAAGAAACTAATTCTCGACCATCAAACTACAAATTGGAGGAAATGAAACTTCTAGAAAGAATAACACCATTTTTTACCCTACTAGAAATACAAAAAGCACGGACAAAAACTGAAGGTGGAGCGGCTAACCTTCGCCAAATTAACGTAGAAGAAGAGGGGCTTTTTGGTATTAGAGACTTGGATACGATTCTTTTTGTACGAATCTGAAATATTGATGTTGTTTACACCCTCCGTGATGGCTTCCATTGCCCTGAACAAAGATTGATGAACTTCCGAACCCTAACCTCTCTGTAGGCTCGCTTCTGAAAATGCAAACCACCCAAACCGAAACCCCTGAAAGGGGACAAGGACGAAACATAAGGCACAAATTGGGCCTCTGAAATGGGCCGGGACTGAAGTAGCTTTTCGGGCCAACAATTGTATTAACCTACAAAATTTAAACCATAAGTTATATTTCTCTATCTTCTAGGAGATATTAGAAATTTTTTTGGCAAAAACATGAATTATTATAAATTTTAATTATGTTGACTGATGATAATTATATTAATTAAAAAATTTACTGAGGCGTTTTAAATTTTTAGAATTTGATCCTAGCCTTTAATTTTTGCCAAGAATGGATTTTTTTTTTTTCTGGAGGTACCCATAATTTTTGTTTTCATCTCCTAAAAATCTAAAAAAGACTCCGAATTTGAGTTTGGAGATTAAAGTTCTAAAATATGTCTCAAACTCTCAGTTAAGTTTAACGACCCCTTGTGTGATCCAAAGGGAAACACTCAAACACAGGTCCCCTGTCAAAAATAACTTTTAGCCTCTGAAGTTATCAATACAATTATACCGTAAGATTAAAAATAGTTGGAAAATCTATTATTCTTTCTAATTAAGAAGGTCATCAAAATTGTTTTCTTTTATTTTTTGACAATTTTTTAAATTTTATTTAGTCTTTTTCTCCGTCGCCTCCTTTTCTTCAATCTATTTCATTTGAATGGTGACCTAAATCCAACGCAAGTCTTAACGTGTGTTTTTCGTAAAATAAGTTGTCAATTATTCATCGAGTTTCCTCGTTATCTTATTTTTCTGATAAATAGATGCAAACAAACAAAGAAACTAGCCCTTATCCTTGACTAAGAGACTATCTAAAGCCCCATCAATAACTGTGGCGTGAAAACCGGTCATGGTTGAGAGACCAGCTTTCGCCAAGTGGTCGGCGGCGGTGTTTGCCCATCGATTAGTGTGGCCAACTTCAAGTCTCCAATCCCTCTCCATCAAGCAGCGAATTTCTTCAATAAGCCTTCGATCCGCATGAAGGTCATGATTACCCTTCTTCATCAGGTCGATGGCTTCTGCCGAGTCTGACTCCAAGATAACCTGTCGATGCCCCAAGTCCCAAGCCAACTTCAGACCGTGGAGACACCCCCCATAACTCAGCTAAAAGACTATCCCCTTCCATTCCTTTGAATATGAGGCCCTACAGAAAATTACCATGTGCGTCTCGGATGACTCCACCACATGCGACTCCAGCTCCGAAATGCGAGAACGCCCCATCGGTGTTGATTTTCACCCAACCTTCTGGTAGTGGCTTCCAACGAGTCTCATGCTCAACAGCTTTGTCTTGCCTTCCAACAGCTGTGAATAATCTGTCATGAGCATCCTGAATGCTTCTCCTGGTAGCGTCGACACTGAGTTGTATGATGTGGTTAGATATCTTCTTTCCATCAAAGACAAAACTATTATGCCGCCTCCATAACCACTAACAGATGAGAATAAATCGCTGTCTCCACTCCTCATATTCAATCCTCCTCTCTCTGTAGCTAGAATTCCACCGAAACCAATGATCGAAGCTCAAAGAACTGAACTTGCTTCATAGACGCTGAAGTATAACACTCTTCCAAAGATTGAGTGTTTTCGGACAATCCCTCAACACGTGCAGGAGATTCTCTAATTCAGCGTCACACACTAGGCATCAGCTGTCATTCGTCAACCCTCTCTTGTGTCTAGATGCATTGGTTAGCAACCTTTTATATAGAACAAGCCATGCGAATACTTTACACCTTTCTAGTAATTTCAATTTCTAGAGTTTCCCCTACACTGGATCAGGAGGTAAGGCATCATTATTTAAGGAGTCATATGCTGACTTGACAGAGAACTCCCCATTCTTGGCCCATCTCCATCAAATCTGCCCATTAGCCAAAGTCTCAATTCCATCTTGCACTTTCCCCCACGTTCTCTTGATTCCGGTCCACAAGTTTGATCCCGGTTTGCTCAAGTTAATTCTTGGGAGTTTATCATTTCCACAATTATATTTATTCTAGATAACTTTCACCCACAAATCTTCTCTTTTAGTTGCCAATCTCCAACCAAGCTTCATCAGATATGCATTATTTTGATCTTTTGCATGGCATAGACCCAAACCAACTCTAGTTTTAGGCTTACATATAGCATCTCAGGCAACCAAAGGTATTTTATGTTGGTCTTTCATGCTACCCCATAAGAACTTCTGATTGTATTTGTCAAGGGATTCACAGGTAGTCATTGGAAGAGAAGAGGTTTGCATCACATATCCAGGGATTGACGTGGTTACAGAAGAAATGAGTGTAGTTGCTCAGCTGCTGATAAGGTCTTAGATTTCCCCATGGATAGTCTTGTTTTCACCTTATCCACTACAAACTGGTAGGATTCTTTGGTCACCCTTTTGTGATGAAGTGGAACACCAAGATATTTACCCAAATCACACGTAATAGAGAAACCCAAGGAAGTGCACAATTCACTTCTTCGGATGTGATTAACATTATTAGAGAAGAAAACACGAGTCTTTTGGTGATTGACCTTTAGCCTGGAGCTATCACAGAAGGTCTTGAGACATTAATTAATCGTATGTACCTGATTCATGGAGGCTTCTGCAAACAACAAGATGTCATCTACAAAAAATAAGTGGGAAACTGGTGGGCCATTCCTAGTAAGTCGGATTGGGTCCCAGGAACCATCTTGAATGGCAGCTTGGATAAGATGAGTCAGTTTTTCCATGCAGATAACAAATAGTTAGGGTGAGAGTGGATCCCCTTGACGCACTCCCCTGGAAGGGTGGAAATACTCTGCTTTATCCCCATTCCACAGTAACTGCATACTAGGTGTGGATACACACCGAGTAATGATCTCACACAAAGAGCTTGGGATATGAAGTTCTTGTAAACATGTTGCCAAGAAATGCCAATTAACCCGGTCATAAACTTTCTCCAAGTCAGTTTTTATAGCCATGTACCCCTTCTTTTTCCTCATGTTTCTCATGGAGTGTATTACTTCCTAGGCCATAATGATATTATCACTACTATGCCTCCCCGGGACAAAGCTACACAAGTTCAGGGATATCACCTAAGGAAGAAACGTCTTCAGTCAACTAACAATGATCTTTGTGACATTTTTGTAAATGACGTTACAGAGGCTAATCGGTCTCAAGTTTCCCATTGTTTCTGGATGATCTTTTTTTGGAATGAGCACAATCAACATGCCATTAACCTCACTTAGAGCCTGCGGATTAGAGAACAGAAGTTTCACATAATTCACAACAGAGACACCTACCATGCTCCATTGATTCTGGTAAAAAAGAGCATTAAACCCATCCGGTTCTGGTGCTTTGAGGGGACCCATGCTAAATATGGCCTCTTTAATTTTATGTTCCAAAATACCTCGGCTGCACAACCTTAGCAGTTCTTCATTCACGCTTGGGTAAGTCACAGGGCATAGAATCCCTGGGCGAGATGTAATGTCCTCAGATAGAAGATGAGAGAAACACGTAGTAGCCATACCTTTAATTTGTGTATTGTCATACACCCATGCGCCTTCATCATCCTTCATGGCCTCTATTTTTGGGTTTTCCTTCGTCGATTAGCGCGAGCATGGAAAAAGCGAGTGTTACGATCTCCATAAACAGTCCATTCAACTCTAGCTTTTTGTGCCCATAGGAGAGATTCTTGCAACAAGACATCTTCAAGATCTTTCCAAAGGGATAACTGTAAATCTGCATTTTAGGCACCATGCCAACCCGAGCCACCACCTGATTGATCCCATCAAGTCTTCAAAGCAAAACGTTTCTTCCTTACCTTTGTATGCTTGAAAACTTCTTTATTCCAGGTAGAGCAAGCATCAGAGAATTGAGTAATGTTGTGAGCCCAAGAGACGTTATGCAGCCAAGACTGGTGAACAAACTCATCAAAATTCTCATGCAAAACCCAAGCTGCAATGAATCTAAAAGGTTGATTAGGCTTTTCTATAGGCAACTCCGAATTAAGGCAAATAAGGAGAGGCCTATGGTCAAATTTGAAGAACGGTAAGTGAGATGTTGAGGCATTAGGGAACATAGAGACCTACTCTTCATTAGCAAGCATTCGGTCTAGCCGTGACTCTGAATTGCCTCTCTTCCATGTGAATTCCGAGCCAACAAAACCTGTGTCAATCATATCCTGCGTTTCCACCCATCGGAGAAAATCACGATCATAGGATCTACTAGAGGAGGCATTGGAGCGCCTTTCGCAGTGGAGTAATGTTCCATTAAGATCGCCTCCAACAAGCCATGCGCCTTGCATTGTAAGTGCTAAGTGAGAAAGATTTTCCCACAGAATCCGCCGAGTGTTACAGTTGGGGCTGGTGTAAACCACAGTGAGGTACCAAGTAGACCTTGCAGAGTTAGTAATCCAAAAGTGCATAAATTGAAAATTTCGTTCCAACAGCGTCACATTAAAAATACTGTCATCCCATAGACACCAAATACCCCCACTATACCACTCACAGTCCATTAACTCCATATTAGGGAACCCCATCAGTTGAGCTCTTGCTTGTGCCATTTGATGAGTACAGCGAGTTTCTAGAATAGCCATAAAATCCAGATGAAGATGATTTTTTAAGTCACGAACAAGGGAAGGGAAGCTACGTGATCCAGTGCCTCGTGAATTCCATATCATGTAGTTCATTTAGAAACTGTTGTGAGTTGAGGTATGGTCGCCTCCCCCTTGGTTTTATCTTGTTCGATCATTAGCTCATCCATATTATCCTGATGTACGGGTAATTCATCCTAGACCCTGGGAGAAGATGTAGAAGCATACCCATCCAACGTTGGAGAAACTAAAGGGGCATGGGAAACCACCACGTCAGCATTTTCTTCTCCAACCGAATTAGAGGTCTCCGCAATACGTGGCGCGTCCTCAGCTTGGCTTGATGAAGCTCCCATTTGCTGCAATATTCCAAAAGAGTTATCCTGATTAATTGTTGCACCATGGTCCCCACGCATTACATGGGATGATTCACGTGGTGGTTTCCTACCTTCCTTTATCTTTGATTTTCCTTTATTATCAATTTTCCTTTTAGAACCTAC
>JAMWYP010000057.1:0-70000 GCA_025563575.1 Acacia pycnantha | reverse complement strand
ATACTTATGGATGATAAGTACTAGTACTAAATGTTACTAAAAAATATTTTAGAGTACTGAATGTATTAAAAATTAATTTAAAATAGTGATGCTGTTAAGAAATATTCTCTGACCTTTTTATTGTTTTTTTTTTTTGGAAAAAAGATGTTTCACTGACCTATTTTTTACCCAAAATTACGTTTGTGGCAAAAGATGAAAGAGGATTGGTAGGGTGAGGGAGAGAATCCTATTCCGTCAACTTCAACTTCAACCTCCCTCCCTCCCTTTCTCATCCTCCATTTTTAATTTCTTAGCCTGTTCCTCATGCCGTCTTCTCTTGACTCGTTGCCGTCCTCCTTCCAGAATTCAACACTCTCCCTCTCCTATCTTTCTGTAATGAGTCCCACATCGGGGATCCAAACTCTTGTAGTGAGGTTTATAAGTCCATTGGGTTCTCACTCCTCATAGGCTAGCTTTTGGGGATTGGGCTCTCCCTTTGGGCTTGTGTTCATCACATTGGTGCTTTCATTGAGAGTCGATATTTCGGAGAGGGCTACCCACGGAAGGGTTCTGACCGGCAAGGCCGAGTGAAGTGCCGTGCGCGGAGGGTTCTGATCGGCAAGGCCGAGTGAAGTGCCGTGGAGTGGAGCCGCCGAGGACGTCGGCTCTTGAGGGGGTGACTATGTAATGAGTCCCACATCGGGGAGCCAAACTCTTGTAGTGAGGTTTATAAGTCCATTGGGTTCTCCCTCCTCATAGGCTAGCTTTTGGGGATTGGGCTCTCCCTTTGGGCTTATGTTCATCACATTGGTGCTTTCATTGAGAGTCGGTGTTCCGGAGAGGGCTACCCACGGAGGGGTTCTGACCGGCAAGGCCGAGTGAAGTTCCGTACGCGGAGGGTTCTGACCGGCAGGGACGGACCTAGAGGGGGGCTAGGGGTGGCCCCCTCCCCCCCTAAAATTACCGAGTTGAAACCATATTTTTAAGAAATTGTATTTAAGCCTCATAAAAATATCAATATTTTTACTTTAGTCCCTATTAAAAGTTTCATGGAGGGACTAAAATAAACATATTGAAATTTTTATGGGCTGAAATAGACATTCATAAATTTTGGGTTCTCTTATGTAATTTTCGCCCCCCTTAATTTCACTCCTGGTTCCGTCCCTGCTGACCGGCAAGGCCGAGTGAAGTGCCGTGGTGTGGAGCCGCCGAGGACGTCGGCTCTTAAGGGGGTGACTATGTAACGAGTCCCACATTGGGGAGCCAAACTCTTGTAGTGAGGTTTATAAGTCCATTGGGTTCTCCCTCCTCATAGGCTAGCTTTTGGGGATTGGGCTCTCCCTTTGGGCTTATGTTCATCACACTTTCTTCTTCATTCAACTTTTACAAGACACTTGAAGCTATTAGCATGCCGTTTTAATGAAAAAAAAATATATAAAAACTTGTGCAAAACAAAAGAACTTCGAAAATGATCATTTTTCAAAAGAGAATTTCTTTTCTAAGTCTCTCACAACTTGCAATTTTGTGTGTGTCAAAAGCGAACTTCTTTTCTGATGAGTCTCTCACCTAATATCTTCTCTGTCTTCAAGTCGGCGAAAAAATGTGAGATAGTGGGGTCAATCACCCTTTTCGAACAGAGATAGAAGCAACATGGAGTCTTATATATGGATCTTTGAATGTGGCCAGAAATCTCACTAGTTGATAGAGAGGTGATTGTGTGTACTGATACATTGGCGAAGGAAGGTCGCTCAGATCGCATCGCTGAATGAATCGATTCCTGCTTAACAAGCAGTTCCTCCAACTTCATCTTTCTCAGTTTCATTTCTAATCAAGCTTGCCTCTTTTCATTCGTAAGAAGAAGAAGTGGTAACGTGTTCTAGCTTGGTTTTTGCAGAAGTTGAATAAAGAACAAATATAAGGGGGGGTTACATTTAGTAAAAATTTACATGTAATATTAATATCTTAAAAATTAATTAATTAAAGATATTGAGTACAAAAAATATTTCAGATGTAATATATAATATAATATAAATAAATAAAATATATAAAAATTAAAACAAAAAATGTGCTCACTCCATGAGCATTAGATACACAAGGGATGTGAGGGAAAATGATTATCTCATTGTCTTTTTTTCTGTCCATCTCTCATTGTCATCATCCTGACCGTCAAAATCTTGATCCAAGGGGTCAGATTTATTTTTACAAAAACCGCGCGCGGTTTTTTTAAAAACAAATCTGGCCCATTGGATCAAGATTTTGACGGTCAGGATGAGAATAATGAGCAATGGGCAGAAAATGGGAGGTGAGACCCGGGATATGAGCCCGAAGCGAGGGAGGGAAAGGGTTGAATTCTGGAAGGAGGAGGGCGCGAATCACGATAAGGAAAAATTAGGAGGAGAGAGAGTGTGTTGGGGGCAGAAGTAAAAATTTAAAATAATTCATTAAATGAATTACATGTAGGCTGCCAAATAAGTAGGGTTGAGAATAGGTCAGGCTCCTATCAGGTGGCTTACAGTCTGACCTATTTAGGGCTTGGTCTAGTCTGACCTGTTTGTTTAAAAGGTTAGATCAAGACCTATTTAAAGATTTATATGACTAAATAGGCCATGCCTATTTCGTTAAGGCCGGACCTGTTTACACATTAAATAAATATATTTATATTTATATAATATAATAACATAATATTTATATTTTCATTCTTATATTTATATAGATTTTGATAGACTTAAAGTGTATAAAGCCTACTTATGGCCTTCAAGGCTTGTAATGTGAGGCCTTTTTAAAGGCCTACATTATAAGTAGGTCTTTAAAAAAGCTTCAGTCTTGATCAGGCCTTATGAAAGCTCAAGCCTGAGTCTAAAAAAAATGCATGCATTCAGGTTCAAGCCCAAACTCAGGCGTTTTAACCCTATTACAGGCTCAGGCCTGTTTAGTCGAAGTCTAGCCTGACCTAACCTATTTCTATATCTACAAATAAGATTCTGTTTATTGAGTTGGGATGATTTAATTGGTCATCAGTGCATATATCACGTGCACACAAGCAGGGGCGGAGCTTGGGATAAAAATTTGGGTGGGGGGCCAAATAGTGGTGGGGGGATACGGGGGTGCTGCCCCCGAAAATTTTTTGAGGAAAGTTTTATATGCATTAAAAAAACAAAAGAATATAAACAAGAAAAAAAATATATAAAAAAATACACCACAAACATTGGAAGCCAAGAGACTTTAATTTATGTGATTGTGAATCTTTGGTTCAACCATAAACTTCATGTAAATGAACACCACAACATTGGAAGGCAAGAGGCTGAGGTTTAGAATGAAAAATCAATTAACTTCATCCATAGATGTAGTGTAAAATGGGTAAAAGCATACTAAAGAATACACCACAAAAGTAAATTTCATGATAAGCTAAAAATTTCAGGTAATTAGAATGAAATATAAAAAAAAATGACAAGATTAAAATAAATCATACTAGACCTCACATGAAACACAAATTGAATTATAAACCCCAGAGATATAAAAAGAGGAGGGAAATTGAAGGGGGCCAAAATTTAATTTTACATTATATTAAATTTTTTTAACAAAAAAATTCCAAACAAATTTTTTTTGGGGGGGCCATGGCCCCCACCAGTCCCTTGTAAGCTCCGCCATTGCACACAAGAATTTCTCAATTTAATTGGTCATTAGTGCGGCATATATCACGTGCACATAAGAATTTCTCAATTTAATTGGTCATCAACAAGGTTGTCAAACTCACGAATTTTTAAACTCGTGATAGTGACGTAAACTCGTATGGTAAAATCATAAGAGTTTACATTTATTATTATATAGGTATTATTAGTGTATAATTAAATAATTAAAATATAAAATAACAACAATTTAATTTAAATATATTTTAAATCTAAATAATTGAAATTAAATCCATCAGCATACATCATTTATCATATTTAACAAAGGATTTTTTATAAAATTTATATTTAAACTCACTAAGCATTATCAAATTAAAAACGTTAACACGAGTTTAAGAGTAAGTTAATATGATTTTGTTAGCTAGAAACGTAAAAACGGTAAACTCGGTGTATAAACTCGTGAGTTTAACTGAGTTTACAATTGGCACAAGTTTATCAGGGACTTAACTTGTTTTTGTGAGTTAGAAACGTAAAAACAGTAAACTCGGAGAGTCAACTCGCGAGTTTGACAACAATTATCATTAGTGCATAGATCACGTAATTTCTCAATTTCTCAATTTAATTGGTCATCACGTGCATAGATCACGTGCACACAAGATGCAGGGTCCAAAGGACCGTCAATTTATTTTGTTAGACACTAAAATATTGTTAAACACAACGCTATGCCCTGTCTCCTAACCCGCAAGACTACAATATTAAGCTTTAGCTTCTTCTTATATCAGGAAAAGCTTTGGAATCTTGATAATATAACATATTATTAACATGTTGCTTTAAGTTGACATTAAGAAATAATGGCAACCTGCAACCTGCATGCTGCATCACGTATCATTTCTTGGTTCCTCTTCCTTCCTACTTTTTGGTTGAACACACGGATTCCATCTAGCCTTCATCCATTATTATAGTACTTTGTAACAAAACCTTGCAGAATGATTACGGATACGATGGATCAAACAACACCAAGATTGGTCTATATATAAAATCACACCATGCTTCCACGAAAACCTTGTAGAGTTGCATTATTGGGTTTTTGTACACTGGTGTTAGATATTGCTAGTCGCTTAATGTAGAGGCATCATTAATTCTGTGGCGATCAGTGATGAGATTGTTGCTAGACAAGCATTTTTGTCTTCTCGTAGCTAAGTTCAAGTCTGAGGACTTTCGCTAGACGTTGAATCTTTCAGAGCCAATTGTTTATGCTTCGCTGGTGAGACCTTCTTCTGGTTTTCTTCAAATCTCTCGTCTTCTGCTAGCTCCTCTGCTTGTTGTAACATCCCATTTTTAAAGTGGATTTTTTTTTTCAATCAATCAGAGTAGAGCATTGGAGCGAAAGAGTAACTGATACGTATTCAAATATAAACCATAGTGTAACATTGTATGGGTAATACAGTTATCCTACTGTTTCAAAAGTAAGTACAAAAAGCGGAACTATAATTCCCCGGCTAGCGATCTACTCGTGCTGCTTCCCCCGGTCTCCAACTCTCGGTCCTCCGGACCCTGAAGCTACAGCTGAGATTCAATTTACCACATTGAATCTCAGGTAACGGTTAACCTCATGCCCAACAATAGAGTATACAAACAACAGATATTCAAGACAATACAGCAGTATAGATTCATACAGTACATCGTATGATCAATATGACGACAGAACATAAGCACAGAGCAATATGCAAAGCCTCATAAGGTAAACAATAACAACAACAGCCTGCACATAAACCAGTGCCACGATATCCACTCGTGTCCTCAGCGCTAGGAAAACATAACGGCATTATTATGACTATAACCCGTATAAAAACTGTCTGTATATCGGTCTACGAACGTATCTATCACATATATGCATTTAAGTAGCACAAGATTAGTGTTACAGTACGCGTGCATCCGTACCTCCGTTGACGATATACGGTACTTCTGGTACGTTTTGACGGAAACTGCACGTTTGACGGAAACAGCGGGCTGACAGCGGCACGTCGGACAGCGTAACGACAGCAAATCAAGGTTTCTGATATCCTATAATGATAATATCATCATTATCAATATTTGACATTATAACGGGCATTTTGGGTAAAAATTACCATTTTGCCCCTATTCCTCTAATCGGCGTAATTTCGCCAGAGCTTCGCTACTTTGACTCCGACTTTCCAAAATTTTGCCAGAACTCTGACCCCACCATGATTTTAGAATTTAATACTTAAAATAAAACTAAAGATCTATCTAGCATTCCTACTAAAACTACCGAAAGAACTAAAGACTAAAGACTTTATCAGACGGATTCTGGACCATCGGATCGCACTTTTTTTGAAAGGCTTCATCTTGGCCCTCCACATACCCCAAAACCGGCCTCCCCCCCTTGGTTGGTGGATTGTCACATCAATTAATGTGATGTGATGCTTTTACTTTATGCTCTTGTACCGATAAAGTTCCCGATCGGTGTCCAAATCGCGTAATCTCAGAAAATCTCAAAAATCCGGAATAACAACTTGGAAGACCTTTTCTTTCTCATTAGAAATGTATAAGCTAACCTAATTTTTGATTCCATACAGGGTTTCAACGGTCTTGCTGAAGTTTACGGAAAAGCGTGCCGGTTACGGAACGAAATTCCGGAAGCTACCGCCTATGGACAAGAATGCACTGATTCCAAATATGTCCAGGAAAACTCTCAACTCTTCCCAAGATGTCGCAACATGACATTTAGATCCTTAACTTTCAACTTGGCTATCCGGCTTTTTCTCAGGACTTCCCTATTTCGTCTTATTAGGAAAATGCTCTACCGGCTTCAGAATTTACTTCCGGAAAAGTCTAACGGAAGATAAAAATCCACTGATCAATATTTTACCTTGACTTTGGAAAACCTATTCCTGGTTCTCTCGATAGGATCCGTTTCCTATTTATTCCATTACTATTCACTACATTTAATTATAATATATAATACTAAAACTTTACAAAATATCAAGACCTATTTTTCATTCTTATCTTCTTTTTTTTTTCTTTTTCTTGGGCAATTTTCGGCTGGCCCTAATTATTATTTAATAAATATTAATTAATTAATTAATTAATTAATTAATTATTTACTTATTTAAATTTTCTAAAAAATTTCACAAAAATCCCTAATTGGCTCATTCTTGTATTTAGGCTTAAAAATACCTAAACTCATCTATTTTTCTCAAAAATTTCCAATTAATTAGCAAATATATCTTTACTAATTTTAAGCCAAAAACTACTAATTTTAGGGTTTTATATAATTATTCATGAATTTCCCCTGCTTATGCTTAAGTAATTAGCCAATAATTACCCAATTACTTTATTATCACTAGTTGATAATTTTCTCAATTAGAATGTCTCATTACCTCCTAACTTTTACACTGACATTTCTGTTTCCATGTCCTCTGCATTATTTTAGGATTTTTCACAATTTTCTAAGTCATTTAGGCATTCTAGGGGTATTTTGGTCATTTTGACACTTCGACCCTTAAATTCCCTAATTTCCTACAAAATTTAACTTAGAATAATAGACTATATTTACACAAATCTGGAGATCAAAACTTCCCTTATCAGAAATATCCAATTTATTTATAATATTTTAGATAATAAATATCCGGGTATTACACTTGTGCTTATCTGCTTGTTGAAGAGAGTTTTCAGGTTTATACAACATCATCTTAACTGCTTTCTGGTATACTTTGCTGATCCTCAAGATAAGTTTTTCTATCTTACGGGCAAGGCTCATGGCTTCTACAAGGAAATTTAAATCAGTTTGTTTCACTAACAAGGAAATTAAAATCCGATTGTTTGAGTTTTATTGGGTGATTTTCTTTTGACTAACAATCCAAATATTATCTAATAATTCTACATTAACGTAAAATAGCCCTCAAAATAAATGAATAAGACGAGATAAAATATATGAAAATTGAGATTTATCAGAAATCTAAGTTAAATTTTTTTATTTGACTAAAAAAAAAGGTTGATTTTTTTATTATTATTATGAGTATCGGGTATGGGGTTCTACCTTTCGCATGTTGGGTAATAGGGGTTAAAAATAAAATAAAAAGGGGCAGCCGGATAATACCTCCATCAAGATGCCAAGCGGTAAAATTAAATGAACTTTAGGTCATTTTTGGCGTCCCAATTATAAAAGGATGTCAAAAGTATTGCTTCAGGCGTCCCTTTTCTAAATTGGGATGCTAAAAGTAGGTTTGGCGTCTCTTTTACAATTGGGACGCCAAAATCCTCTATATAAATATGAAAATGTCATCGTCTTTATTTTTTACTTTCATTTTTTAAGAATGGACTTTTTTATTAAAGTAAAATCCATTTTTTACTCCCCTTTTCTTATATTTTGTACTATTGGTCTCTAACATACGAGTTAAATAATTGGTTTACAACTATTAAGAAAATTAATTAAGTTAGCTATTTGTAACAAATATAAGTTGGCTTTCATAAAATACTCTTTTTAATTATGTGCGTTATAACCAATTCATAGAAATCCACTTACTATTTGCAATCAATATGGATACTTTGAGAAAAAGTTATGAATTTGAAAGGTGAAATGAATTGAGGTTTTATATTTAGGATTAAAATGAACCTCTTGTCTAACTCACATATTTAGTACAGTAGAGTCCGAAGGTAGTAATAATCAATCAAATTTTATTGATAGAGAAAAACATATTAGAAGCGTCATTCCATTAAATTAGTGATTGTTATGGGCCAGTATATTGGGCCTAGTGTTACGCAGCCCAGTAAAAGCACTTTATGGCAAAATCTTTCCATAATCAGATAAAATGCTAATCACCCCGTAATCATGCCTATAATCCTGGATAGTACAAATAGTGGAGCAGACATTGACAGAAGGTGGAGGCGCACATTGCCTAAGGAGCGGACTCACACATGGAAGAACGAAACCCTAGGTAATCTCTATAAATAGGAGATTAACCTACAGGTCAATGGCAGACCCACGTTGGTGTATGTGTCTGCAAGTGCAGACAGAAGATTTTAAGATATGTATATTTTTTAGCTGAAATCTGTTAGCATCAATAGGTCCCTAGCTCAGTGGTAGAGCAATTGACAATAAAGAAAGAGGTCACCAGTTCGAACCGGGTGTGCCCTCTGCAGCTCATTTATTTTTTTTCCCCAATCTCATTTCTTTTCTTTCTTTTTTTCTAAGCATGCAGCTCATTTCTTTTCTTCTTTTTTTTTTTCCAAGTTTTTCCTCCTTATGAAAAACACATGTAGCAGTATTTTTATCTATGATTTCAAAACCATATTAAAAGAACCATTGATCATATAAGACAAAAGTGAAGAAATGCTATATAATACAGAAAATATTTAAAGGTCTTCATTTTTTTTATAACTAGCCACTATTTCCATTTTTTATATATTTTTTAAAATTATAAATTAAATACATTTGTTTGATTCGAAGTCCTAAGAAGAAATTTAATTCTCCTATCGTAGACATTTCAAACTCACTTTGCATGATCTTAGAGAACTTTTGACACACTAGTATATTGAACGTAATACGTTTGATAAGATTGATGATGGAGATATAATGCAATATTTTCAAGGAATGAAGAATCGAAGAATGATTTTGTAATCATTCTGTTGTAATAGCTTAATTGACTCTTGATTATTATTTTTCTATGTTAAATTGAAGTTTTCTTTTTCTTTTCTTGTCCATATTCTTTTGTTTTAAATGCATTTACAACTTTCCTAAATTTTCGGGGGCAGCAATTGTGCACACATAAATATTAAAAGCTGGGTCCGCCACTGCTACAGGTGCACTCTCTTTGTTCATTATCTTTTACAATACTGTTATACTGAGTACACATCCCACCCCTTATTGGCGAATTGCCATACCTGTATAGCTCAATGATCTCTTTGATTGTTCTTGGGAGTCTTCCTCATAGACTTCTTAGGAACAATCATTCACTCTTTGATATCTGCTAATAGATATCTCAGGGAGAGTCACAGATCCAACATAAACTTCCTAATCCATCGAGGGTAGACATCTGTGTTCTTATAATAGAACATTGATAATATTAGATACCATACGATAGTTAAGAGTAGAAAGCTATTAAAGAGCTTCCAATTATGAAAATTTCGGAATAGTGTTGGAATATTTAATTCTGTATTCAATATTCCGTTATTTCTATTTATGGCCCACATTATTGCCGGTTTTGTAACCGTCCATTAATACTGTAACGGCCCATTTAATACGCAATAAGTGCGTATTGAATACGTTTCCTTTTTTAGCTCTGCGATGGTCAGAGGGGAACGAGCGGTGAAATTTCATCTGGTCCCCCTGAACTGCTCGACCTTGAGGAAAGCACACCATCTGCGGTTTCGAGAGAAGGATCGGAAGGACCGAGACTCGGAGTCTGCATTCTGTTCTTGGCTTGGATTTGTTCCTGTTTGGAGACTCAGAGTTCGTCCTGTTTGCTTCTGGAGACAAATCAATGGTGGGAGATATTTGTGATCTCTTACTTCAGTTTTCCGTATGTTTGTTCCTGTATGGCTTTTCGAATAAACATATGGGTTTTTGCTTTTCTGGATTTTTGATCTGTATATATGTTTAAACCACTGGGCCAATTGTTCAAATGTGGAGAGCAATTATTCTGGGCATTTAAATCTTTTATTTCCTTCTAGGAAAATTTCTTAATGGGGAATATATTTTCTTGGCAATCTGTTTTATGTGGAATATATTTTCTTATATCAAGCTGAATTGTTTAAATTGAGAAAAGTTAATTTTGGCAACTTTCACATTTTGGAAACTTTTGAAAAATTATTACTATTATTCTTGAGTTATTTAATTGTCTAAATATTTAGAAAAATTAACTTTAGACAATTATATATCTTTTCAAATTGTTGAAGCCAAATTTGAGTTGAATTATGCCAAAATTAATTATTTAAACAATATTTGGATACATAAAACAGTGGGAGGATTTTTGTTTTAATTTGATTATTTAGTTAATCAATTAATCCCTCCATCTGCAAAATGAATCATTATTACGTTTAAATGATTTATTAATATCAAATGGCATTTGAATATTTTTGGGTGGGGCCAACCACATTGGACTCCATAATGTGTATGCTTTAATGGTTGGCATTTTCGTCAGGCCAAAAATTTCAGAGTTGCAAAATCATTATTTCTATCATTCATTAAGCATCTGGCTGAAAACCTTGTGATTTAATATTTTGGATTGATTTTATCATGTTTTGGGCTCTGGAATGATTGAAAGAAATTTGTGCTTTGCGCTTTGAAATAATAATCTACAGAATTGAATTGTGGGTTAAATAATTTACAAATTGTTTGCTAAATAAAGATTATAATCTTCATAAACTTCTGTTTTATGTATAATTCTGATTATATCACATTTAATTGTTTAAATTGAGAAAAGTTAATTTTGGCAACTTTTACAATTGTTTTGAGTTATTTAATTGTCTAAATATTTCAGAAAATTAACTTTAGACAATTAAATATTTTTTTCAAATTGTTGAAGCCGACTTTGAGTTGAATTTTGTCAAAATTAATTCTTTAAACAATATTTGGATACATAAAACAGTGGGAGGATTTTTCCTTTCAATTTGATTATAATCCCTCCATTAAGATGTGCATATATTGGATTTATTTTGAATTTTAAATGCACAAAATAGTGGGAGAATTTGTCTAAGATGATTATTCAATCACATTTATTTGATTAAATTGATCAATTAAATTCTCATTAAAGATTTGTGCATATTTGGAATCTAAATGCACAAGATTAATTTTGATGATTAATATTGTTAATATTAATTTAATCAAAGTGGGAGGATTGTATTTAGTCACTTATGTTGATTAAATTAATTAATCAAAATTCCTATAGACATTATATGTGTGTATGGTATTTACATTGTATATATTTGATATTAGTGATTAGCATACATATTTGTTTAAGGAATAACTACAATATCTTTATGCACAAATTGTATGCATATTTAATCACTTAAGGTTATCCCATATCAAAATTATGATTATATGTGCAATTAGTATACACAATGGTGTGATGTCTTTGTGATGAATATGTAGAATTGAGAAGTAGCTATCTCGCTAGGTACATACATTCTATTTTGTTCTGATGAAACAAAATACATCACATAAAGTTTTAAAGACATCAATTGTAATTAAATATGTGGTTATAATCAATCTTTACCCACAGGTAGATAATTATAATCATAGTTTTAATTAGAGTGGAATAGAATGACATTATATTTTCTAAATTACCCACAGGTATTAGAAGATATAACTGCATTCTAGTTTCAACAATTCGAGATAAATTCACGCTATGCTAATGTCTTTGCCCACAGGTAGACTTTAGTGATAAGAATTTATAATTGTATGATTAATTAGGATATAATGTCAAATTATGTTCTTAATTTTCCCAAAGGAATTAAGAATAAGGAAATAATTTGATAATTGTATCATAAAGTTATATATGGATCTAATTGAATTATAACTTTAGCCCACAGGCAAGTTGTATGTCAGTAGATTCATGATTTTAAGCATGATTTACATTGGTAAAACATGATATATTATTTTAGTCTCAAATTTTGGTTATGAGCATGTATGTTCAATACTATCCAGGCATGAACCACTGGAAAGCTGCAAAGCAAAGAAAGTATTGAGATACCTTCAAGGGTCTTAAGATTACACGCTTAAATACAAACGAACTCATATGGAAGAGACTGGTTACTCCGCTTCAGACTATGCTGGCTGCATACTTAAGAAAATATACTTCAAGATATATATTTATGCTAGTCAGTGGAGTTATTTCATCGAGTAGTAATAAACAGTCTTTAATTACTACTTCCATAATGGAAGCTGAGTTCATATCTTTTTGAGACGACCTCACATGGTGTGAATGAAGAGTTTCATTTCGAGCTTAGAATTATGGATCCAATTTCTAAGCCATTAAAATTATATTGTGACAATTCAGGTTGATGTTTTTGTGGCTAAGAACAATAAAGGTGATAGTCGAATCAAGCATATCGACATTAAGTGTCTAGCCATAAAAGACCGTGTTAAAAATAAAACAGTGGTTATTGAACACATTAGCACTGAATTGATAATTGCTGATCCTTTAACTAAAGCATGCCTACATTGAAATTTCAGGATCATGCAGAAAGAATGGGACTTGGTTCCCTTATGTGATTTTTGTTGTAAGAACGATGTTATTTATGAAACTCTATTTGTGATGTTTTTTCTCATTTCAGTTGCGCATACATTTATTTGTTTAAATTTGAGGAACATCATTGAGTTTGGACCTGGAATAAACGTAGGGTTTATTCATTAAGTTACTTGGGCATGGGAAACATAATGCACTGTGATACATGGAAGATATTACTCGCTTTAAGAGGATCTATCGCTATGATCCATGCATTTTGTTTCTCAGAGGTATATACTGAAGTATGTGGACCAAGTGGGAGAATGTTGGAATATTTAATTCTGTATTCAATATTCCGTTATTTCTATTTATGGCCCACATTATTGCCGGTTTTGTAACCGTCCATTAATACCGTAACGGCCCATTTAATACGCAATAAGTGCGTATTGAATACGTTTCCTTTTAGCTCTGCGATGGTCAGAGGGGAAACGAACGGTGAAATTTCTGTCTGGTCCCCGAACTGCTCGACCTTGAGGAAAGCACACCATCTGCAGTTTCGAGAGAGGATCGAAGGACCGAGACTCGAGTCTGTTCTGTTCTTTGGCTTGGATTTGTCCTGTTTGGAGACTCAGAGTTTGTCCTGTTTGCTTCTGGAGACAAATCAATGGTGGGAGGTATTTGTGATCTCTTACTTCAGTTTTCCGCATTGATCTATATGTTAATCTTTGTTTAACATGTTTAGATCGTTAAGTATTCTAACAAATAGTCCATTAAAAAGTCTTAGTTAATAATCCCTCTGCTCCATATATGTACCGAATTTAATTATATTAAGAAAGTTAGTTAGTTCATATAGTATGTATTTTCTAAAACACTTTAGTCATCTTCTGTAATTCTTTCATTTCTTCTCCTATTTTTTATTATTGTTGCTGGAATATCAATAAGAACAAATAAAAAAAAAATGATAAATATGAAAAATCATGTCTTATGTTTATAATAAAGATCAAGTCTCCAATTATCTCTTATAGTAAGAATACAAGAGATTAATATCCTAATCCCATCAAACAACACCACGATTGGTCTACATATAAGATCA
The DNA here is from genome assembly GCA_025563575.1 of Acacia pycnantha. NCBI lineage: Eukaryota > Viridiplantae > Streptophyta > Magnoliopsida > Fabales > Fabaceae > Acacia > Acacia pycnantha. The sequence goes on along the minus strand of JAMWYP010000057.1, from coordinate 56,114 downwards.
CACCATGCTTCCACGAAAACCTTTTAGAGTTGCATTATTGGGTTTTTGTACACTGGTGTTAGATATTGCTAGTTGCTTAATGTAGAGGCATCATTAATTCTGTGCCGATCAGTGATGAGATTGTTGCTAGACAAGCATTTTTGTCTTCTCGTAGCTAAGTTCAAGTCTGAGGACTTTCGCTAGACGTTGAATCTTTCAGAGCCAATCGTTTATGCTTCGCTGGTGAGACCTTCTTCTGGTTTTCTTCAAATATCTCATCTTCTAGTTCCTCTGCTTGTACTTATCTGCTTGTTGAAGATAGTTTTCAGGTTTATACAATATCATCTTAACTGCTTTCTGGTATACTTTGCTGATCCTCAAGATAAGTTTTTCTGTCTTACGGGCAAGGCTCATGGCTTCTACAAGGAAATTTAAATCAGTTTGTTTCACTAACAAGGAAATTAAAATCCGATTGTTTGAGTTCTATTGGCTGCTTTCCTTTTGGGTTGGTTTGTTGTATTCTCATGCCCCAACTAGTCTCTGTTTTAGCATTTGAGATTGTCATGTTTTGGTTTCTATGATGTTGGTTGTAACTTCTCAAATTTTTATCTGTAATAATTGTGATTAGGTTATAATTTATTAAATAATCTGGGGTTTAGAGAAGAATTAAAAGTATAAAATTAAGAGTTTTGTATGAATTTAATATATATATATATATATATATATATATATATATATATATATATATATATATATATATATCTGTGTGTGAGTGTGAGTGTGAGTGGCGCCGCCCACCTCATAAATTGGGAGGGGCTTGACCCCATTAATTAATAAAAAAAAAAAGGAGAGTGTGTGAAAATCCCACCCAACACCCCACTCCCCAGCCACTACACAAACTCACACACAACACACACGACCAGCGCAAGAGGAGAGGGATAAGAGAGAGAAGGAAGGTCAAAATAAGAAAAAAAAACAAAGGTGTAGATCGAAGAATATTTGTTTTTGTTGAGAGTGTATTTTTGACCAAATTACCATTAATGAGAAGAATATTCATTTTTGTTGAGAGTGTATTTTTGGAATATTGAAAATTTTCCATGAGCAATTTGGTTAATAAGAGGTAAAATATTTCTCTCCCCTTCCTCCCTTCCACTCTCTCCCCTCAAACCAAACACACCCAATTCTATACCTTTGGTCGAGCGTATCTTAAGATCTGGTGAGTTTGGGACAATCCAGGTAAATAGATGAGTTTCTATTAGACTATGTGCTAACCTATGACTCCAGTTAATAGTTATAAGGCTAGTCATGGGTAATAAGGAGGTTGATGCATTAATCATTTGCTTGACATGTTATATATGCAATTTATAATTTGAATGATAAAGCCTTTCTATAATTGTTTTTGTAATAAGATTGATATATGTTTTGTGAAATCTCTTGTAAACGATATTTGGAAAAGGAATTAATGTTCAATCGTGTTAGAAGCCTTTTTGGGAAGGGGTTTTGATATCAAAACCAAATCGAGAACTAATTTAAGAAAAATTTTACGTTGGTAATATTAATAAATTATTGTGAGCTGAACTTGATTTTTGAAACGTATGTTCTCAATCTTTGCACATATATTTCTGAGTAACTTATAGTTAAGAGATCTTTGGATCTTATGATTATTATATTAATTTTTTTTGCAGGAGGTTATTAGAGAGTAAAGGAAGCATATGCAAAGTGAGTCTTGAAAGCTGTTTTGTACTTCTAGAGTTCATGTTATGTCATTTTTACTTGTTATGACTATAAAACTTTCGCATTTTATTAACTCTAAAATAGTTTTGAAAATTTATTTTGACAATATAAATGAGTTTTCACCTAACAAAATTTTGTATTTTGATGATTTGAATGATGAACATATTTATTAACAATATTTCAAATACTTTTTGATTAAGTACTCCCTCTGATCCTAATTATAAGACCAAGTTGACTTTTTTTAGATAGATTCTAGAAACTAATTAAATTACTTTAGAGTATTTGTATTTATATTTTTTTCTTCAAACTAATTAGTTTGCCTAATAACTAATATATAATCTAATGATACACAACATATGATATAATTAAGTAACTTATTTAGCTTCCTCAATCTCTTCAAAAAAACATCCCGTCTTATAATTAGAACCAGAGGTAGTATTTAGTTATTGGATTTGAGGCCGTTACATTTATCATATGTATTTATATTCGGTTCACCCTGATCCGTCCATGCTCATAGTCTTTTGCGGAGGCCTTTTTTATTTTTTATAGGTAACTTTTTATCTTGCTTTAATAAAGTTGTCTTTTTATTAAAAAATACATAATAGAAGAAAGTAAATTCAGCATAGAGGAAAAAAAATGGAAGAGGGGCAGAAAATGCGTCATTGACGGGGGCAAATGACCATAAAACAAGAAGCCAGTCATTTAAGAGGAAATATCAGATTATTTGTCAGGGATGCGAGCAAGATGACCAAAAATTTTCTCTCTCTCCTTCCTTATCTGCTACTCATCCAAATTTGCTCCTCCAAATTCGATGACATTGCCGTTTACTTGGATCAGGTTTACTGGGATCAGGACTATGTTGAAGGTAGTCTAAAAGAAACATGTGCAACAGGAAAATACTCTTTTGTAGTCATTAACCACATTTGGATGTTTCAGAATAGCGAAACCCATCAACTCAACCTTACAGGTCACTGTGACCCTTCATCTGGGTGCACAACCATTGGCTCAGAGATCAAATATTGTCAACAACAAGGGATCAAAGTAATGCTCTCTCTTGAAGGATCATCTGTGAATTACACTTTAACTTCCTATGATGATGCTCAGGAAGCTTTTGATTACTTATGGAACAACTTCTTAGGCGGAAGCTCATCTTCACGGCCATTTGGTGATGCCATATTAGATGGCATAGATTTTTACATAAGCGAAGCAACACTATACTTGGATGACCTTGCACGTAACCTCAAGTCACATAGCACTGATACCCAAAAACTGTACTTATCTGCAGCACCTCAATGCTGCTCTCCAGATGATTTTCTTGCTACTACCCTTGCTACAGGCGTTTTTGACTATGTCTGGGTACAATTCTTCGAGAACTATTCCTGCGAATATTCAGAAGTCAATACTATTCAGTTTTTCAAAGCCTGGCAACAGTGGGAGATATCATTATATGGGTCGAAATCCAAATTATTCCTGGGGTTAACAGCATCTCAGGGAAGTGGCTATGTTCCTGTTGACTTGTTAATCTCTGAGGTACTTCCCATTGTAAAAGAGTCACCTAACTATGGAGGTGTCATGTTGTGGACAAGTTACGAAGATAGATTGAGTGGATACAGTAGGTACCTTCAACTTTGCACAAAACCTCAAAGTGCTCCCAAATGCAGGAACCATGATAATGGTTTTGAAGAGCGCCTGGGTTACATGTCCGGTGGCAGTATTAATTAAGGTTTACGAAAGTATGAATCTTAGTGGGCATTGTTGTGAGACCATATGCTGGAACAATTGTTCTTGTGAGGCTTATGCAACACTGAATCAGGTTAAGATTGGATGCCAGATATGGCTTAAAGGAAGCAAATTCATTGAAGATGCATGGTCCACCAAAGGACAGTCAATTTATATTGTCAGAAACAAAGGTAGGCCCTGTTTCCTAACCTGCAATCCACATCGACACTTCTATGATAGCTTTGGAATCTTGATACTATTATATGCAATTTTATGTTGACTTTGAGAAATAACTGCAATCTGCATCACATATATGTCGTTTGATGATTCCTTCCATTTTTTTTGGTGAACAAACTGATGCTGCCCCCAGCACCAAGGAATCAGCTAAGAGAAGTTGAATAGGATCATAAAAATATCATCCTTGTGAATATTCTTAAACTAAATGGTTCAATCTAGCCCTAAGCCTTTGTTATAGTTTGTTGATTTAAAATAACATATTAAATAGCACTAACGACACACAGTGCACATGAGGCGTTAGCTTTAACAAAACCTTGTAGAACAATGACTACTTTTTTGTGTGTGTGGAAAATGGTAACTTTACTGATCAAAAGATAAGTGAAGCCGCTGCAGGCCTATAAGAAAATCAGATAGATAAAAACAACAACGTCTATTGCTTTCATACTCTAATCAAAGATAATACCGGTCCTTAATATAAGAGCGTTGACTAGTTGACTAATTTGGGTAGATGAAGAAAATTAGTTATGTTAGTTATTTGTAACAAATATAGGTTGGTTTTCTAAAAATACCATTTTCATAATGACTACTCTTGGATAAAAATCCCTTAATGTGTGCAATCAAAGAAGATATTCTGAAGTTAAAATTATTGGGAGACACATAGTGATTGAAGTCATATATTTAGAACCAAATCTAACCCTCAACAAGCTTTTATATTAAGGACTGGAGGTAGTATGTTATAAATACAATAGTAGCTAAAGGACAAACCTATTAAGTATTAAACTTCACTTAAAATTGGCATTATCATATCCTTGACTTGAACATAATGTTCTTGTGAACTGTAGTAATCAAGTGGTGGATATGGCTTATCATTGGGGTGGGAGCAAGCCTAGCATTACCTCTGATCTGCTTATGCTATGCCTCATTGAACAAATACAAAGTAGAAGGTAATAACTACCATATAGTATTAATAATATCTAAATAATGTCCTCTTGGTAACTTGTACTTCTCTGTCACATTACCAGTGGAAAGGAACGCGAAGCAAAAGAAGATATTACATGAAATTGGAGGCAATGCATTGATTTCCATGGTTTATGGCAAAGCCAAAAGGAATAAGAAACTTGGGAGGGAAATAAATGAGGTTGAAATATTTAGTTTTGAGAGCATAGTGGCTGCCACAAACAATTTTTCAGATTCTTACAAGCTAGGAGTGGGTGGTTTTGGTCCTGTATATAAGGTAAGTTATACATGTAAGTGTGTGAGAATTGAAATCTAAAACTACATGGATATGAACTTTGTACAATAATACTTTCAGGGGACACTAGCTGATGGACAGGAAGTAGCAATAAAACGACTTTCTAAAAATTCTAGACAAGGCCTTACAGAATTCAAAAATGAGGCCAAACTTATGGTTAAGCTAAGCATACTAGTCTTGTGAGGCTTTTGGGTTTCTGCATAGAAAGAGATGAAAGAATATTAGTTTATGAATACATGCCTAACAAAAGCTTAGATTTCTACCTATTTGGTAGGCCCTCTGTATAATCTTCAACAAAATCATAAATGTTTTAGTGTACTGTCAAGCTTTATCATTACTATCTTACCTTATGACAGATGCAAGCAGAAGGAATGTATTAAATTGGGATAAACGATTTAGCATCATCGAAGGAATTGCTCAAGGCCTTCTATATCTACACAAATATTCAAGACTAAGAGTGATACATCGTGACTTGAAGGCAAGTAATGTATTACTTGATGAAGAAATGAATCCCAAAATATCTGATTTTGGCATGGCTCAGATATTTGGATTAAGAGAATCTGAAGAAAACACAAATAGAGTAGTTGGTACACTGTAAGTTTATAAATAGACCAGTTATTTTACGCACTTTCTATGTGACTCGTGATTGATTTGAGATTCTAACATTTATTTGCTTTGTTGTTACGTAAGTGGCTACATGGCTCCAGAATATGCAATCAATGGAGTCATCTCAATCAAAATAGACATTCAGTTTTGGTGTGCTGTTGATAGAGATTCTTAGTGGCAAAAAGAATAACAATCGATTTGATTTAGATTGTCCTCTTAATCTAATAGGATATGTAAGTTTCGTTCTGAAATAAAATTCAATATATATTTTATACTAATATCTGATTTGTTAAACGTTGTGGTTGATACTGGGATTTTTCAGGCTTGGCAGCTCTGGAATGAAGGTAGAGCTTTAAAGCTAATAGACTCTGCATTAAATGAACCACTTTTGCAAAACAAAGTGCAGAGATGTATTCATATTGGGCTGTTGTGCGTACAAGATCAAGCAAAAGACAGGCCTTTCATGTTAGATGTCATTTCCTTTCTATCAAATGATCATATTCAACTTGCCCAACCAAAGCAGCCTGCATATTTTATCGGTGACGTTGAGGAAGAGTCACGTAACATCATTAGGCAAGAACATTATTCCACAAATTACGTCACAATTTCTGATCTAGATGCTAGATAACTGGTCCGTTATGTAACATCACGATTAATGCATTTCATTTTCTGTAGTAATTGACGAATTGCTTAATTTAGCTTTTAGATATCTATGTGTAAAACTTTATGCTTTCTGAATTTACTTTGTGCTGTGAGAATTTTCTGTGTTTCTTTGACCTTGTGATAAGCTGTAAGTTGTTTACCAATACAAGACTTATTTTAGTCCACATTCTGAATGGTGATGAACCTCTTGATTTTTATTGATACAGTGAGCAGAAGTATTGAACTTCTTACTACTATTGGTTGCTTGAATCTTCTCTTTATGGTTGCCCAATAGATCATCCTTGTTCACCTATAAGTGGAAGGAGCTTTTATAGCTTAAACATGAGGTCTCGAATTTTACTCTGTTTGAATAACTGAATATAGAAAACGCTTTTGGGAAAGTCACTTTCTATTGAACTTGACAATACTTGAATTTGACTTAGTCAATTAACTATATAAAAAAAATAGATACGTCTTCTTGATGTTTAAGACTATTGAACGCAGTGGGTTTTGATGTTATTACGTCATATTAAAGGAAGCGAAGTTGGCGGGTATTTATAGATAATGATGAAATGGAACTTTGAAGTTGGTGCCTTTTGAAGCATGATACTTTTTTAATTAAAAAGTTATAATTGTAACATCCCATTTTCTAAAGCGGGATTTTTTTTTTTTTTTTTTTTCATTCAGAGTAGAGCATTGGAGCGAAAGAGTAACTGATCATAACAAAACATGAACCATAGTGTAATAGAGTAATGACATTACAGTGATCCTACTGTTCAAAAGATAAGTACAGAAAGCGATAAGATAACTTCGGTTGGTAGCCTACTCCTGCTGCTTGTCCTTAGCACCGATCCGTGGTCCTCCGGATCCTGAAGCTATAGCTGAGATTCAATTTACCGCATTGAATCTCAGGTAACGGTTAACCTCATGCTCAAATACAACAGTATACAGACAACAGATATTCATAGCATAACATCACATAAGCATATAGCAATTTGCATGTTTGCATGATTGTGACACAGACAGAACATAAGCACGGGGCAGTATGTAAAGTCCTACACAATAACAGTGTGACACAGACAGGACATAAGCAAAAAGCAATATGTAAAGTCCTACACAACAATAGCCTGCACTATTCACCAGTGCCACGATCACGTGTCCACAGCGCTAGGAAAACTCAAAACGGTATTAACAAGACTATAACCCGTGTAAGGCTGTATGTATAACGACGACCCTAAACAGAGCCTCGGTATATGAACTATCTATCATGTATATGTATATGAACAGCATCAGATTAGTGTTACAGTACGCGTCCGTACCTTCGTTGATGTACGTAGATGTTTCTGGCGGAAACGGTACTTTCTGACGGAAAACAGCGGTTTGTCCGACAGCGGCACGTTGGACAGCGTAACGACAGCAAATTAGGATTTCTGACGTCCTATAAGAGTAATATCACTTTTATTAGTGATTTGATACTAAATCTGGCATTTTAGGTAAAAATTACTATTTTGCCCCTATACCCCTAATTGGCGGAATTTCGTCAGCACTTCGTTACTCTGACTAATTTTCTTCCCAAAATTTTGCCAGAACTTCGACGCCATTTTGATTTTCGAAAATAAAGACTAAAATAGCCCTCCCATATGATATCCAATCATACTTGAAAATTTAAAGGCTATTCTAGCATTACAACCCCTACTTTTGAAAGAACTACAAAAGCTTCAACTTTTCTGAGACTCGATCCCTACCATGTTTTTACCTCTTCGCATATTTTTCAATGCAATGAGGCCTAAAAACAAGAATAGGAATTTCATCCCCTACTTCCTAAATCTAACTAACAATTCTACCAACTATCGAACTAAAAACTAGAACTTAAAAGCTAAAGACCGAAAGATTTACCCGTTGAAGACTTCTGCAAAATTTTTCCAGAGCTTCTCTCTCTTCTTTCTCCCGATTTCGGCTAGAAGAAGTGAAATGGTGTGAGAATTCAAGAGGCAAGGCCTCTTATTTATAGAGAATTTTTGGGTCCTAAAGTGTAATTTTCCCTTCTCAAATTTTGGGTCCAAAGTTGTAATTTTCCCTTTAATATTTTGAAGAGTGATTCTTGGCTACACAACACACCAAAACGTGCTGCCCCTTCTCCAAGCCAAAGGTGAGCCAATTGGATGATGACACGTGTCCTCATCCAGGTCAATTCCCCGATCGGTACGATTCGCGTAATTTCAGAGAAATCTCAAAATTTTGGAGACATAGCTTTGAAGATATTCTCTTCCTTACTAGAAATGTCTATTCTAATCTAAATCTTGATTCCATACAGGGCATTCGGTGTTCAAATAAGTTTCTCGAAAACGTGTTCGTGACGGTACTGCTATTTAAACTCGTTTTCTAATCACCAATCTCTAGAGAAAATTCACTGATTCCAAATATGTCCATGAAAATTCTCAATTCTTTTCAACTGTCACAACATAACCTTTTCGTCCTCTTGGTTATCTGGCCTTTTCTCAGAATTTCCCTATTTCGTCTTATTAGGAAAAAGCACAAACGGCTTCAGAATTAACTTCCGTAAGAGTCTAACGGAAGATAAAATTCCACTGATCATTATTTTACCTTGACTTTGGAAATCTTATTCCTAGATCTCTAGATAGGATCCGTTTCCTAATTTTTAAATTACTATTCATCATAATTAATTATATTATTATTATAATAAAACTTATTTAATAAGTTTTCTTTTATTTTTCTTCTTTTCTTGTGCCATAATTCGGCTGCCCCTTTTAATATATTTTAATATTTTTTTATTTAATTAATTAATTAATTTTTTTTTCCAAAAATTCCACAAAATTACCTAATTGGTCCATTCTTGTATTTAGGCTTAAAAATACCTAAACTCAATTATTTTCCTCCAAAATTTCCAATTAATTAACAAATATGTTTTTACTAATTTTAGGCCAAAAACCACTAATTTTAGGGTTTCATATAATTATGCATGAATTTCATTTACTTATACTTAAGTAATTAGCCCAATATTACTTAATTACTGTATTATCACTTGTTGATAATTTTCTAAATTGAGATACCTTATTACCATCATATTCTTGTATTAACATTAGAATTTCCATGTCTCTTGCATTACTTTAGAAATTACAAGGGTATTTTAGTCATTTCAATACTTTTTAAGTATTTTTCTGTAATTTCTCCAAGTTCATAATTTATTAAATTACCATAATTAGAGATAATATATTCTCCTAATTCACTTGGTCATTTTACTGCCTTCTGGTATTTTTTATAATTTTTTCTAAGTTAATTACCCTTTCCAGGGGTATTTTGGTCATTTTGACACTTTGACCCTTAATTTCCTAATTCCCTACAGAATTTAACCTAGAATAATAGACTAAATTCACACAAGTCTGGAGACAATAATTTCACTTATCAGAAATATCCAATTTATTCATAATATTCCAGATAATAAAATCTGGGTATTACAATAATTATATGTTGAACATATCTCAATAATTAATAGTTAATTAAAATAATTTTTCATGAAGAGTAGTGTCATTTTAATATGTAGGGTTCTTTTAAAAATAACATTTCACCAAACGGTGATTATTATGTTTTTGTTTATAACTTTTCATTGGTGTTTTTAGAAACTAAAAATACATAAATTTAGTGATTTTTTTTAGTATTATAACTCCTTATACAACTTTTTAATTTTTATAGAAATCTTAATTTGTAAGTACATGATTATTTTTTTTTTAAAAACCACGTATATTCATTTTAAAAATATTCCAAAGAAATGGGAGGGGAGGAAAAATTATTTCTGGCCTTGGGCAGGTTTAGTATACAAAGAAAATAAAATAAGACCGATGGACTAATTAGAGAAATAAAATACAAAATAATAATATGTAAAATCATTTATGAATATAGAAAAACATATTAAAGTTAAAGTACTATCCGTTTGATGTCAATAATATTTAAATTTGGATGAATGGGTAATATTTCACAATTGACACCATATTGTTAAGGGAAGAAGAACCAGTGATTGAGATCGGCTTATTTGCTCATGGATTTCAAAAGAGAAATGACTCAATCAGCTTGATAAGTGAATCGATTTGTGTTGCTTAAGTAAGGTCTCGAGTTTGAGTCTTGTGAATGTAGAAAAGTTTCACTAGGAGACTTTCCCACCATAGCTAGGTGTACGGCGCAGGTCGGATCTGAATTAGTCAGGGCGAAGCTTTGGATACCGAATGGATTTAAAAAAAAAGTGAATCAAGCTCAAACCCTTTTTTATCAAATATAAAACAAGCTTAATACGTCTTAAATAATACTATCTTGGTCTCTAACAAAAGAGGTAAATAATTGGTTTACGGATATTGAGAAAATTTGTTAATTGAGTTATTTGTAAAGTTAGCTTTTGTAAAATACTCTTTCTAATTATGTGCATTATAACCATTAATTCATAGGAACCCTCTTATTATTAGCAATCAATATGGATACTTTGAGAAGCGAAATGAATTAAGGAATTATATTTAGGATTAAAGTGAACCTCTTATCTAACTCACATAATTAGCACGAGTCCGGAGGTAGTAATAATCAATCAAATTTTATTGATAGAGAAAAACATATTAGAAGCGTTATTCCATTAAATTAGCGATAATATTAGAACCATACGGTAGCTACGAGTATAAAGCTATTTAGGGTGAAATACATGTAATAAGTAGAGACCTTCCATGATGAAAATTTCGGAATGGTCGCTTAAAAAGTCTTGGTTAATAATCCCTCCGGTCCAAAGGATATATGTATCTAATTTGATTATATTAAGGAAGTTAGTTGAGTTAGTTAATATGATATATATTTTTTAAAACACATTAACCATTTTCTTTAAATTCTTCATTCTCTCTTCTCTTTGATTATTGTTGAGGTAACATCAATAGAAACAAATTAAATAAAAATTGATAAATATGAAAATCATATCTTATATTTAAAATAAAGATCAAATCTTTAAATATGTCTTATACAAAGCCTACGAGGAAGTAATATCCTAATCCCATCAAACAACACCACTAGATTGGTCTATATATAAAATCACACCATGCTTCCACGAAAACCTTGTAGAGCTGCATTATTGGGTTTTTGTACACTGGTGTTAGATATTGCATGTAGAGGCATCATTAATTCTGTGGCGATCAGTGATGAGATTGTTGCTAGAAAAGCATTTTTGTCTTCTCTGATACGACTTGCAACCGAGAGATTGGGGAAGCCTATTGAGGCTTCAGTGAACCAGAACCAGACGCAGAGAACGAAGAAAAGTAACCAGAGGTAGAGAGAAAGTAAAGTTAAGAGAAAGGAGAATATTAAACTGAGAAAATGAAACTATTATTCCATTCTTCAACTCTGTACACGTGGCCCTTATATAGGACAAAGTAATCAGTGTAAAGTAAATACACCAGGTAACAAAAACTCTAACCAAATACAATCTGTCTAACTGAATACAAACAAATAATAAATTAATAAATCAACAAATTTACTAAACTATCATTTCTCATTTTCTTTACAATTTGTCAGCCCCCCGCAAGCTGGAGCAGAACATCAATCATGTCCAGCTTGGATACTAAAGAGTGAAAAGGAGCAGAAGTAAGAGGCTTAGTAAAAGTATCTGCTAGTTGACGCTGAGAGCGAATTGGTAATAAGCGAATAACACCATCCTGAACCTTGTCCCGAATAAGATGACAATCTAACTCAATGTGCTTTGTTCGAGCATGAAAAGTGGGATTTGAAGCTAGTTGAACGGCGGACTGATTGTCATAGTATAAAAGAGCAGTACGGGATCGAGAAACACGTAAATCATCAAGTAAATACAACAGCCACTGAATATCACAAGTAGTCATAGCGAGAGCACGGTATTCAGCTTCACAAGAAGACAAAGAAACAGTACTTTGCTTCTTGGATTTCCATGAAATAAGAGCATTATCAAGGAAAATACAATAACCAGTGATAGAACGTCTAGAGTCCACACAAGCAGCCCAATCACTATCACTAAAGCCTTTCAATGAAAAATCAGAAACAGATGGGAAGAAAAGGCCTTTAGAGGGAGTGGACTTCAAATACCGAAGGACCCTATGAGCATCTTTAAGATGTTGATCAGTGGGGGAAGACATAAATTGACTAAGTTGTTGAGTAGAAAAAGATAGATCAGGTCTAGTAGTAGTTAAGTACAAGAGACGCCCAACCAATTGGCGATAAGCAGTAACATCAGTAAGAGGGTTACCTGATTGTGCACTCAATTTAGCAAGTTTATCCATGGGAGTTGAAGCAGGTTTACAATCTAGATAACATGTTTCAGTGAGAAGGTCAGCAACAAATTTTCTTTGACACAGAGAGATTCCAGAGGCATTACGAGCAACCTCTAAACCAAGAAAATACCTAACGGGTCCAAGATCCTTGATCTTAAAAAGGTGATCCAAATTCTGCTTCACAGTGGTAATTTCATTCAAATCATTGCTAGTAAGAATGATATCATCTACATATATATACCAAGAGGGCTGTAAAACTAGAGTCAGAGGCTTTAACAAATAATGAGTAATCAGCCTTAGATTCTATATACCCATAAGAAAGAAGAGCTGATGACAATTTATGAAACCACTGGCGACTTGCTTGCTTAAGGCCATAAAGAGATTTGGTAAGTCTACAAACCAAAGATGAATCAGAGGAATAAAAGCCAGGAGGCAGAACCATATATACCTCCTCATGAAGATCACCATAAAGGAAATCATTATTCGCATCAAGTTGTTGAAGATGCCAATTATTAGCGGAAGCAAGAGCAAGTAAAAGACGAACAGTAGTCATTTTAGCTACCGAAGAAAAAGTATCAAAGTAATCAATACCTTCAGTTTGAGTAAAACCCTTAGCAACAAGACGAGCCTTGTACTGATCAAGAGTACCATCCGACTTATACTTCTTAGTAAAAACCCATTTGCAACCAATAGGATGCTTCCCATTAGGCAAAGGGGTAAGGAACAAAGTCTTATTCTGTTCTAGAGTAGAAATTTTAGAATCCATAGCATCACGCCAATATTTAAACTTAGAAGCTTGACGATAAGTGGTAGGAATGTCATCACAAGAAAGAGCAAGACATAAATTTTTGTAAGAAGGAGACAGATTACCAAGGAGAGAATTGGAGAAAGGATATTTGTCACAAGAGGAGAAGGATGCAGCAGAAGTAGTGAAAGCCGAACAATAGTAATCCTACAAATATGTGGGAGATTTATGTGGTCTATTGGATTTGCGTGGAGGAAAAGAAGGGACTGAATCAGGCAGGGCCGAAACAGATGGAGAATCAGAAGAGTTAGAAATAGGCGACACAGAAACAGAGGGGATTGAGGTAGGAAGTGTGGAAGGAGATGGATGGATGTTGGTGGAAGGCAGAGGTAAGGAAAAATCAATGGAGGGTATATCAGCAACCATGGGAAAAGAATTGGAATTAGCATCAAGTGATGTATGACCAGGATAAGGAAAAACAGATTCATAAAATAAAACATCTCTAGAAATGAAAATCTAATTTGTAAGAAGATTAAGAAGCAAATAACCTTTGATGTGATCTGGAAAACCAAGGAAAAGACATTTAGAGGCCCTTGAATCAAATTTAGATCTGTGGGCTGAAATGTAGAAGCATAACACAAAGAACCAAAAACTCTCAAATCAGAATAAGAAGGGGATTTTTGATATAATAAAGTAAAAGGAGTGTTTTGTTGAAGTATAGGAGATGATAATCGATTGATGAGAAAAATAGCATAAGAAATAGCAAAACACCGATATATTTTGGGAAGTTTAGCACGAGACCATGTATGATAATTTGGTCCGGTTAAAATAGAGGTAACCAAGACCAAACCTGGATTCTCGTTCGGATGAAGGTAATACGGGCTGGAAATGTTCAAGGAGGGATCGGATGTAACTCCGGCAGTTGTTCCGGTGGCCGCAGAGGACGAATCAGCCATGGCAGCGGCTGATGGCTCTGATACCATGATACGACTTGCAACCTAAGAGATTGGGGAAGCCTATTGAGGCTTCAGCGAACCAGAACCAGACACAGAGAACGAAGAAAAGTAACCAGAGGTAGAGAGAAAGTAAAGTTAAGGGAAAGGAGACTATTAAACTGATAAAATGAAACTATTATTCCATTCTTCAACTCTGTACACGTAGCCCTTATATAGGACAAAGTAATCAGTGTAAAGTAAATACAACAGGTAACAAAAATTCTAACTGAATACAATCTGTCTAACTGAATACAAACAAATAACAAATTAATAAATCAACAAATTTACTAAACTATCCTTTCTCATTTTCTTTACAATCTGTCATTCTCGTAGCTAAGTTCAAGTCTGGGGACTTTCGCAAGACGTTGAATCTTTCAGAGCCAATCGTTTATGCTTCGCTGGTGAGACCTTCTTCTGGTTTTCTTCAAATATCTCATCTTCTAGTTCCTCTGCTTGTACTTATCTGCTTGTTGAAGATAGTTTTCAGGTTTATACAATATCATCTTAACTGCTTTCTGGTATACTTTGCTGATCCTCAAGATAAGTTTTTCTGTCTTACGGGCAAGGCTCATGGCTTCTACAAGGAAATTTAAATCAGTTTGTTTCACTAACAAGGAAATTAAAATCCGATTGTTTGAGTTCTATTGGCTGCTTTTCTTTTGGGTTGGTTTGTTGTATTCTCATGCCCCAACTAGTCTCTGTTTTAGCATTTTAGCTTGTCATGTTTTGGTTTCTATGATGTTGGTTGTAACTTCTCAAATTTTTATCTGTAATAATTGTGATTAGGTCATAATTTATTAAATAATCTGGGGTTTAGAGAAGAATTAAAAGTATAAAATTAAGAGTTTTGTATGAATTATAATATATAAATGAATTTAAAAATTATAAATATATATATATATATATATATATATATATATATATATATATATATATATATATATATATATATATATATATATATATATATATATATATATGAGTGGCGCCGCCCACCTCATAAATTGGGAGGGGCTTGACCCCATTAATTAATAAAAAAAAGGAGAGTGTGTGAAAATCCCACCCAACACCCCACTCCCCAGCCACTACACAAACTCACATACACAACACACACGACCAGAGCAAGAGGAGAGGGATAAGAGAGAGAAGGAAAACTCACATACACAACACACGACCAGAGCAAGAGGAGAGGGATAAGAGAGAGAAGGAAGGTCAAAATAAGGGGAAAAAAAAACAAGGAATTGTACATCTGACTAAATTATCTTGATAAGATGAAAAACTATTTAAGCATACTTGTATGCATTAAAACTCATGGTTATGTATTTTGGAAACTGTTTAAGCATGTTTATGTGTTATGATGAAAATATCGTTTCGTATAAATAATTTTAAAATAACGTTGTATATTATATTGGGTTTTTGTACACTTGTGTTTGATATTGCGAGTTACTTAATGTAGAGGCATCATTAATGAGTAGCACTACTCCAAAATAGCACATATATGAATGCGCTATATATATTAGAAATATATAACGTTCTTGGTTAATAATGTAATGTATTAGCTTTATTTTTTTAATTATATATTTATATTTAGTTTTACTATTAATATTCATTATATAAGACATAATATAATCATTGATAATAACAAGATAATAATATAAATAAAAAGTAATATTTACCGTATTTGAAATTTAATACATTAATTAGAGATAAACATAATATAATTTTAAAAAAATTAATTACTTAAACACTCTTACAATAAGGCATTGTTTTATAATTTTTTAAATTCTAAAAGGAAATATATTAATAAAAAATTATGAAAATGCCATTTAAATACTAGATGAAATTTTAAAACCTCAAAATGTTTGTTAAAAAATTAAAAGGACATATGTGATTGGGAGATATCTGAGATTTCAAAATTTAATTATTTTTATTAAAATGTCACTTACATATTCTCTCTCTCTCCTCACCCTCTCTTCCTCTTTTCTTTTGTTCATATGACTTTTGTTCGTGGTCGAGGAGGCAGTAGAGGGCTTCACGGTCAAGAAGCTTCTCTGAGACGTTGGCCGGGCTTTTCTTACATATATGCAGTTTAAGTTGACCTTAAGAAATAATTGTAACCTGCATCACATATCTGTCGTTTTTTGATTCCTTCCTTGTTTTGTGGTGGACAAACTGATTATGTCCCAAGCTCCAAGGAAAAAAACTGATTACGGGAGATCGGCGTTCGTGGAGACGCATGGCCGAGCATGACAGATTTCAACCGGCAAGATTCACCCTGACAAAACCGAACAAGGAAATCTTTCTCGCGACCTTGAAGAAAATAAAAGTTCCTAACGGGTATTCAAGCAACATATCACGATGTATTGACTTGCAGGCTCGAAAGGTTGCAGGGCTGAAGAGTCATGACTCACATGTGCTTATTCAACAGTTACTTCCGCTGGCCATGAAAAATATGCCGCCTCTCGATGTGTCTCTCGTTTTGGTTGAGCTTTGTACTTTCTTTCGGAAGTTGTGTTCCAAAGTTTTGATAGTGGAGGAGCTCGACCAGCTGCAGCAGAAAATCATTCTTACGCTGTGTCATTTGGAGATGATCTTTCCTCCGTCATTTTTCACGGTCATGGTTCACCTGACAGTACACCTTGTTCACGAGACAAAGCTTGCTGGCCCAGTTCACTATCGATGGATGTATCCTATTGAGAAGTACTTGTTTAAAAATAATTACTTTAGCATTACTCTCTTGTCGCACGTTTAACCATTGATGCATCGAAATTTTTCCTTCTCAACTTTATAGGTTTCTTGGGAAACTGAATTCTTACATGAGGAATAAGACGTGGCCTGAAGGTTCAATAGCAGAAGGTTATATCGGGGATGAGGTCTTGTATTTTTGTTCCAGGTACTTCGATGACATTGAGACGTCATTTAACCGACCTCCTCGTGTAGACGATTGTCCTGAGCCTGAGCCGGAGCCATCAGCAACAGAGTTGTTAATCACTCGTGTTGGTAAACCAGTTGGCGAAAGTGAGAAATTCAAACTCACGGCACTTGAGAAGTTTCAAGCACATAGACATGTCTTGATTAATTGCACCAAAGTTGAACCGTACCTTCAGTAAGGATTTCACACACACACACACAGATATATATATTTCCTTACATTTTATACATACTCACATATCATTGCATGTTTAATTTCAGGGAATTCAGGAGTCATGTGAAGCGTGAACTGAGGATCCGTACACAGACATCCTCCGAAATTGATAGAAAGGTCCACAGAGAATTTCAGGGTTGGTTTAGGAGGAGAATAATGAACGACCACAACCCGCTCTCACCAGAATTCAGAGCTCTCGTACTAGGCCCGCTTGACCACGCCCAAAGATTTACGACATACAATGTCAATGGTTTTAAGTTTTGCACCGTCTCACGAGATCAGGGATTGCTGACCCAAAACTCTGGTGTATATGGCACGTTTGGGACGAGGAGTTATGCGTGCAGCGATGACGGAACATGCGGTTCGATGACGTCCCGTATTATGGGAAGCTGCTTGATGTGGTCAGGATAAGTTACACAGGCCTTTTCACTGTGACGCTGTTCAAGTGTTTGTGGGCGAATACCACAACGTCCAGGGGACTCACGACTGACGACTTAGGCATCACATCAGTGAATTTCTCCCGGCCTATTCACAGTGGTTAGTCTGAAGATGACGAGCCGTATATTCTTGCCTCAGAGGCCCATCAAGTTTATTATGTCGCCGATGAGAGGTATAGGATTGGAATATGGTGGTTCACTTAAAGCCTCGGGACCTTTACGACATGGGCGATGGTGATAACATCGCCTACGATTGTGAGCCGTTCCATGCGCCCGCCAGCTTCGAAGACTTCTTCCCAGACGGTGATGACAATTTACCTATAGTTCGATACGTCTTTTAATTTACGCTTTATAAAATAGTAACATTTAACTAAAGTTTTATTTGTGTTCAAATGTACTCACCTCACGCGTAACATTTTATGCAAACTTTCTTTGTAGGGATGGCGAAGAAGATTAAGAGAAAAACTTGTTCCTACGCTGTAATATGTAATCTTTTTATTAAGTTTTTTATAAAAAAAAATCTAGAACATAATTTGTAGAGGTTAAATATCCGCTACAAACACTAAAAAACCGCTACAGATATAAACCGCTACAAATACGCATCCTAACCGCTACTAAATACAACCGTTACTAAAAAGTGAGACCACAACCGCTACAAAATGATGTGCAGATACCCCATAAATACCCCACCCAACCACATTTAATATGCATCAGTTTCTTTTCTACATGCGTTTTCTCTCTGTTTTCTCACATATTTTTACGTTTTGAAAGAGGTTAACTTATTGAAGGGGGTAAGTGCCATTTAACCGGATCAAATCTAATGATTCTCATACTAATGTTTGTTATTTTGCAGTTGAACCGGTAATATTTTTCAACTTTCCTTCTACTTCCAGATACATTATTCAATGACTTGTACACACATTTTTTAAACAATAAGTATTATTTTAATTAACTCATTATTAGTTCTTATTTTACTTCCATATTCTCATTATTTTTCACCTATATAATCACCTTATATATTTAATATTTAAATATCTTTTATTTTCATTAAAAAAAATTATTAATTACGTAATATTTACATAATTACCTTGATAAATAATAAATTTTTTTTACAGGTCATGAATTTGTAGCGGTTACCCGAACCGCTACTAAGTTTAAAACATTTTCCTAAAAAATGGCGGTATTTGGTTTGTAGCGGTCTTCGTAGCGGTTACTAACCGCTACAAATATTCAAAATTAAGTACACTGACGGCGGCAAAAAAATTTTGCGAAAAAATGGCGGGAACGTTTATACCGCTACAAATATTCACATGGCGGCAAATTTTTTTTCCAAAAAATGGCGGGAATATTTGTAGCGGTTGAATAACCGCGACAAATATTCAAAACAATTAAAACTAATGGCGGCAAACCAGATTAATGTGTAGCGGTTACATATTAACTTGTAGCGGTTTTTTAACCGTGACTAAGCTCTCAAACCAGATGTCAGCCCAGCCCATTTAGTGACGGTCAGTGGTAACCGCTACAGATATAATAGCGGTGTATATATATGTAGTAGCGGTTTTTTTTAACCGCTACAAATCAGATTGCCACAGTGGATTTTGTAACGGTTATTCTAACCGCTACAAATGTCGTTTATTGCACCTAAAACCGCTACAAATAGATCATTTTAACCGCTACTAATGGTCGTTTTTTTTTGTAGTGACATTAGATAGATATCATATTCACGGAATACGATTCACTTTCAAGATGCCTTCGTGGTGAAATGGTAGACACACGAGGCTCTAAATCTTGTGTTAAAGAGTGTGGAGGTTTGAGTCCTCTTCAAAGCATAATATTGAGCTCAATCCGAAGAAAATTATGCCAAAGCTTTACAGAATTATTATGAAGCTATACGACTGGAATCAAACCTATTTCTTGATTTAATAGAAGCCCAATAATAGGGTCCCAATTAACGAGAGATATGGGGCATTCAATATGATGATTTAGGCTTTCAATATATATCATAGACTCTTGAAAGTAAATCTCTTCACTTGAGCTCTCCTTTACTTGGGTAACTTCATAACATGGCATGCAAGGTGTCACGTCACATGCTACTACTTCTTATTCTTATTATAAGAGCTAGCTAGTTAGGAATTAGATTTAGTCCTAAAATATAAGACATCAACCTACTTTGTCTCTTAAATGTATAAATTTTTCTCAAAATATCCTTTATTGATTGCACATGTTAAAGAGTTTTTATCAAAATATACTTATGATGAAAAGTGGTATTTTAAGAAAACTAACATATAATCTTAATAAACAACACTACTAGAAAACAGCTGATTAGCGACGGAATTTGTGACGGAATTTTTTCCGTCGCAATTTTAGGGGTATTTGCGACAGAATTAGAATTCTGTCGCAAAAAGCTTGGTTTTGCGACAGAAATTCAATTCTGTCACAAATCCCCTTTTGGGTTTTGCGACGGAATTGAATTTCTGTCGCAAAAAGCTTTGTTTTGCAACGGAAATTCAATTCCGTTGCAAAAAGCTTGGTTTTGTGATGGAATTTCAATTCCGTCGCAAATCCCCTTTTGTGTTTTGTGGCGGAATTAGAATTCCGTCACAAAAAGCTTAGTTTTGCGACGGAATTGTAATTCCGTCGCAAATCCCCTTTTAAGTTTTACGACGGAATTGAAATTTCGTCGCAAAAAGCTTGGTTTTGCGACGGAATTCCTCCATTTTCCCTCTATCCTTCCGTTTCGTGTCACTCTTTTGCGGTTTTAAGCTTTTCAGTTTCAAACATTCGCTCCAACATCTCTGACAACCTTTTCTCCTCCTTCCCTTTCTCTCTATCTCTCGCCTTCTTGCTCACTTGCTCTCTTCAAGGTTAGATCTTTTATTTCGTTTGTTTCTGATCTTACTAATCTCTGTTTCGCCTTGCTTATGGTATTAACTTGATTGAAGTAAAATACGCTTTCCTTGTCCAAAAAAATTACGCTTTCAGCCATCAAAATTTTTTGTAGCTTAATAATCGCATAACAATATACCAACTCTACTGAAGTAAGCATAGAAACATTTTACCTTCCCCGTCTCTTTCTTGTGAGGTAATGAAATTAATTAAGCAAACTACTCCTTTGATCCTAATTAACGATAACACATACAAAATATATACTACAAATTGTGAAGTTTATTATTATTTTTAATCATGCTCATCCTTTTTTTCTTTTTTTTGCTCGGATACTCCTCCTTCATTTATTGTAATTCTCATTATTTTATATGAGAATTGATACACTTTAAAAAGTTCTAATAAGATATTATATTGTTGACATTATTTCTAGGAAATAGTAAAATCACTTAAAATATAGTAAACTTGTTAAATATAATATATTCTCTGTATGAAACTTTTTTTAAGGGAAAAAAAATTAGAAGTCATTTTTCTTAAAGCATACGAATCAAAAAGAATAATTAGGTACTAAGTAGTTAAGATCATTGGCATTTAAATAAAAAGTTAGCCGTTAATTTGGTCAAAAATATTAATTGTATGAAACCTCACCATCCACAAAAATATCACCTGTTTGTCCTTAAAATTTCTTGCCATTCCAGGTCAGCTTTATGAGTTAGCATAATAAATTTTTCTGTCATTTAGATATGCTTGTGATTTACTTTTATTGAAACAGTGGGGCCGTTCTATATTTGCCATGTTCAAACTTAGTTGAAGCCTTACAGTTTTAGATACTGGCGAAAAAAATGCTGCATGCATAATAATATACATATATAAATGCATTTAATTTATTAATGCATCTTTATTCTGAGTTCTGACTGGGGAAAAAGAGTGAATTGGTGTGCTGTTAAATTCTAGGATGCAAAAGAGAACATGAGATGGATCCAGAAGAATACATACAGAAGTGCTCCAATATGAAATGCCAAAGGGTAAGGGTATGGGCATTTTTGTTGATGTCTTTATTCTCAAAGCATGCAGAACTTCTACTTTATATTGTATAGTAGGCGCACAAATGTTTGACATTCTTCTCCCAATTGCAACGGTGAAATAACTATCTGCATTATGCCATTTTCTGCCTATTGTTGACAGCACTGGATTACTGAAAATCAAGAGATCACGTGAACTAAAAATTGTAGTTATTTCAATTGAATCAATGCTTAATTTCCTGAGTACTCTGCTATTTCCTCTCTCACAAGTCATAACAATCTTTTGATATATGTAAGATTCATGATTTATGATATCCCTGTTGTACACTTTGCTAGGTTCAAGTAGATGGATCATTTGTTCCTGCTATTATATTCAAGATGAATCCATGGAAGTTGCACATTTGCTTGCAGAGCCTAGAAATGATCATGTTTCAGTGGATGGCATTTTGTATTTATGTAGGCAAATGCTGTGATGTCAAAAATCTTTCATGTGGATTTTATTCTGTACGGTTTTGTATGAAAATTGAAATGAAGGAAATAACAATAATTTTTTTATATTTTATAATTTTGTATATTTGGATTTGCCCCATAAATATTTTTATATTTGTCTTAAATTATTTTGTTATTTTTAATATTTTTTATATATTTTTTTGAATTTTTTATTTTTTTAAAAAATTCAAAATTTGCGACGGAATTCTTGTTTCCCGTCGCAATTGCGACGCAACTTTTTGTGACAGAAAATTTCATCACAAACGATTTTTGTGACAAAAAATGTCTTTTTGGACTTTTTTGTAGTGCAAGTAATATAACTAAGGAACTAGTTATGGTGCCTATCCAAATGATAGACACCATCAACTTATCCAATCTGGATCATCTAGATGAGATCTAGAAGGTCCAAATTTGATATTTTTTCTTTTTATTTTTCTTAAAAAATTATTTTAATAGGTAGAGAATCTAAAATAAAAACAATCTCTTAATTAATATTTTTTCACAAAATAATTTTTGCATTTAAAAAAATTATTTTAAAAAATATCAAATTTGGTCTAGACAGTTCAGATTGAATAGGTTGATGGTGCTTATCCAAAGATAAATGCCATGACTGGTTTCATATAACTAACTTCTTTAATTTATTCAAATTAAATAACTCTTATATTCCAATTAATTTCCAAGTACGATATCAACTGGAACACCTTTAAGAATATCTATCGCATTAAATGTCAACTAATAAGGCGCCACAAAAACTCGTGTAGAAATGAATGAAGAACGCCAAATCATGAGAGGAAAGTTTAGGGGTGAGCCAACATATTAGACCTCATCTTCGCTTTTTTGGTTTTTTTTTTTGGGTAGTTTTTTAATAATAATTTGTTTGTTATTATTATTATTATTATATGAGATGTTTCTCTAAAGGGAAAATGAAAATGAAGGACCTGAAGGAAAAAATATTTATTGAGAAGGATCATAAAAATTATAATTATTTAGAAGGACTAAATGCATAAATATACAATTAAAAATACTATAATGCCCCTAAGAAAATCTTATGCATTCCCTCTACATTCTTATTTTTAAAACTAATACAAAATTCTTTTTTTCCCTATTACAAACCAATGCAAAATTCTAAATTTCATTAAATTAAATACAAATTTTATTACTTTTCATTTTTCACAATTTGCATAAATATCTATAGAAAAAAAGTATGCATTCTTCAGTTTTATCAAAATTATAATTTGTTAAAATCAACAAAAAATTTAACTAAAAATATAATTATATAATTCTAATAAAATTCAAGTCTTTTATAATATATGTTAAACCAAAAAAGTTTATATAATTTATTTTTTAGTTTAGAAGAAGTTTATGTGGATTAAAATATTCAGTTAATGTTAATAAAATTAAAAAAAAAATCTATTATATCCTGAAAAAACATGAAATGAGTTGGTTTTTATTTTTATAAAAAGAGTTTAATTGATATCAACGTCGATACTTGAAAATGTAAATCCGACAACTTGATGATATATATGTTAAGTAAATGATCTATTGATTATATGAATGATGTGGAACTTATTGAAAAACAAAATAAATAAAAAAAGAGTTTAAACCTAGTTAATTAAATAATATATTGATTTTACATTAGTATGAAACTTGGTGAAAAATAAAAATGAAAAAAAAGATACAATCATATTGCATGTGAATGATGGGCAATTTTACTTTTAATTTTAGTTTTTTTTTAATTATGAATACAAGAGATAATATTGAACGTTTGATTAAGAATAATTTAGTAATTTTAAATTTATATTATAATATTTGTTTCATCTAAGTAATTACAATTTTTATGGTATTTTTCAATAAATATTTTTTTTCTTTAGCTCCTTCATTCTAATTTTCCCTTCTTAAATCCAAGTTAGATAGAACATATATGTATGGCGTATTTTACTCTTAATTTTATTATTCAAGACATTGATTATTAATATTCCTCAAGTCTTTTTTATAAAGAACAATATTTCTATGTAGGGGTGATGCTTAATATAAAGAATATATCATTTTTTTTCTAAAAATTTAAATTGGCATTTCCATTTTTACCCTCATCAAATATATGCCACATGCCCATTCATTATCCCACTGCAATAAATTTTCATTCATTATCCTTCATGTGCTTTCTTTATAAGTAAGGGTATAAATAGAAAGAAAAATACATATCACAAGACCTCCATACTTATAAGTTACTTCCAATATATTTCATGAAAATTAAGAAGAATCTTAAACATCGATAACTTTGCCTTAGCATTTAAAAATTCTCAAACATATCTATTTCATTTACATTATATCTCATGAGAAAAAAATTTAGACAATCATAAAATTGTACATTGATATAAAAATTGGGTTAAAGAGCAATTTTGCCCCGAAAGTTTTTCGGGGTGTAATATTACCTTGAAAGTTTCCAAATCTAGCAATTTTTCCTTAGTCATTATGCCAGTTAAGCTTGACTTTATTGACCAAGTATGTTTAGTTCATGTGTTATTCACATCATTTTTGTTTTGGGTTTATATGCAAATTTTCCCTGAAAGTTTTCATTCAGGAGTAATGTTGTCGTTGAAGTTTTCAAATCCTAGCAATTTCATCTTGGCTCTTATCTTGGGTAAGTTTACCTATTAGTTGACCAAATATGTTTATTTGACAAGTCCATTTGTCATTCACCTCATTTTTTAGTTATATTAAAATATAAGTAAATAATTTATTTTAAAAAAATGTGTCTCGTTTAAAAGATTAGAGTGCGATAAAGAGAAAAAAAAAAAAAGTATTTGCCTACCTCGAAGTTGCTTGAGGGTACCACGAGGAGTAATTATTAAGAAAATCATCCCCCATTCAACACTCCATATGTGACGATTTGAAAAGAAGCGAATAAAAGCGACATCATCAATCAAGCAATCAACAGTTGAAATAATGAACTGCTAATGGAAAGGAGGAATGACGCGTCCTGGGGGTTGTTGACTTGTATGCATGGATGATGTGGCCGTGAAACAAGAACCAAGAAGCTGATTAAGAGAAGATATGAGATCAGTCAGATTGGATCAAGTCATCAAGATTCACCCACGCTTTGCCTATTGTGTAACTCCACTTTGGCACCAAAATAAAAAAGTACACTTTTGTCTATGCCACCAACATAATGTCCAGTTGTTTTTTTACTAATACTGTGGCTTCAATTTTTTAATCCCAGTTTTCTTTCTCTCTCTCTCTCTCTCTCTGGCCAACAATGGCAGTTTTCTTATTAGGTCCATAAACTGCGTAAACGCAGGTTTCAAGTATTGGTTAATCGTCAATCAAAAAGCGTAATTCAAATAAGCTAGCTGACTATCATATCGATGTTCAAACTCTCCATCTTAATCCACTACCTTTCCCCTCTAATGTTTCCAAACGGCGTTGACGATCAAGTATGAAATCAAACTGAATCGCGTTATGGGACAGCCATAATAGCACCGTCTGGTTTTTTTTGGACTGAAAAAATATATATAGTACTTAACGTAAGTAATCAAGGCTAACCGACACATTGCCTCCAAAAGTTCAGAGGTCTGTAGAAAGTATACGCAAAAAAGGGGATGGAGGATTTAAATCAATATCTCTGTTTGACTGTCGCTTTTTCCTGGTCTGGCGTTTTCCATTTTCTTGCCCATATCCCATGTGAAAATTTGGATGATGAATCACTCAAACAAAATGACAAAAGGAGGGTTGGTTGCCAATGTTGGGGTATTTTTCTAAGTAATCGTGGCATATAATTGTAAGTAATAGAAAAAGAAATAGGGGGCGTTATTACACTTTCACCTCCCTTTCATTTCCCGGGTAAAATTGGCCATCAATATGATTACAACTTAGGACCCGTTTGTTACAAAGAAAGCTTGGGGAGGGAAATGAACTTTAGAGGAGGGAAAAGAATGGAAAGGAATATTTGAAAGATGAGGGAAGATGACTTGAGTTGTTTGGTAGGAAGAAAATGAAGAGGTGGTAGTTGGTAAAGAATTAGGAAATGTCTATTTTACCCTCAAAAGAAATTAATTCAAAATAAATAAAAAATATTTTTTTTGCTAAAATATATTTTAAAAACAAATATTATTGTAAAGTTCAAACTTTTGAAGAAAAAAAAATTCGCCAAATTTGAACTTTCCCGCCAAATTTAAACTTTCCGGCCAAGTTTGAACTTTCCGGCCAAATTCGAACTTCCCGCCAAATTTGAATTTTAGGGATAAATCTGTCAAAAAACCATTTTCCTGGGAAGATGACAGATTTCCTTCCATTTTCGGATGGAAAGCATCTTCCCTCAAATAAGGGAAGATGAGTACTTCCAGTGAGTTATTGACTGGACTTTATTTCTAACAAACACCCAAAATCCATGGGAAGATTGGAATCTTCCATTTCCCTCCTTAAGCTTTCTTTGTAACAAACGGGTCCTAAGGGTATGTTGGGTAAGTGTTCGGTGGCTTAAAAAGTCCAGTTTAGTAAGAAAAAAAGCTTAGTGGAAACAAAATGTATGGTGTTTGGGTAAGTTTTTCACAAACTGAGCTTCTCTAAAGAAAAGCTCCTTATTTGAGAAGCTGAAATCCTGAGCGTTGGGGAGTGTTGAGAAGCTCCATATAACAGCCTCCCTTCCTGCCATACGAGCTCATCTAAGAGATTGGAGAAGCGCCGCGAAAGAATAGAGTAAGCAACTCGACTTTCACTATCTATTCTTCTCACCTTCGCTCTTTCGTCCACAGTCACCGGTGCCCTTCACTCTTTCATCCACCGTAGCTGGCGACTATCTTAAACCCAATTTCGAGCTTCTGCAACATCGAATGGAGCAGCTGTGAGTTTGGGCGAGAAATCATAGAACGGAGAGCGCCGCAATAAACCAAAGACAGAGACCACACCATCGTCCTTCACCTTTTTCCTTGCCAGCAGCACCGTCGTTTTCTTCCGCATGAGCTTCTTCATCGATGGCAACAACTTCTAGAATCGATTTGGAGTTCGAGATTGACAATCTCGAGCTTGAGAGCTCAAGTTTCAGCTTCACCTCACCATCGAACCGCTGCACCTCTGTTGACCCTTCCTCTGTTCACTCACCACTGCCGGCGTCTCCTCCGTCGAACCACCATATCGCTGCCGGCCCTCCTTTGTCCTCTGTGCTTCACGATCGTCAACCACCCTTCTTCCATTTTTATTATTCAAACTCATTCTGTGGTTGTGAAGTTTATGGCTAGATATTGGAATCAAGACGGACGGTGTGATTTTGCTTGATGTTGTTTTGACGGGTGACAGCAACTAGTGGGGATTACCATATTTTTGTTTACAACTTTTTATAGGCCTCTTTAAAAACTAAAAAGATATAACTTTAGTGATTTTTAGCACTATAACTCCTAATACAATCCTTTAATTTATATAGATATCTTAATTTGTAAGTACACGAATTTTTTATTTTTTTTTTTAAAACCACATGTATTCATTTTAACAATATTCTAAAGAAATGGGAGGGAATTGAAAATTATTTCTGGTCATGGGCAGGTTTGGTATACAAAGAAAATAAAATAAGACCGATGAACTAATTAGAGAAATAAAATACAAAATAATAAAATCATGTGGATGCATGGATGGGTAGTATTTCACAATGCACACCACATTGTTAAGGGAAGAAGAACCAGTGATTGAGTTCAGCTTATTTGCTCATGGATTTCAAAAGAAAAAGATAATAAAAGAGAAATGACTCAATCAGTTTAATGAGTGAATCAAGCTCAAGCCCTTAGCTTAATACCTCTTAAATAATACTCCCTCTCGTCTTATTTATAGGAGGAATACTTTTGTATTGTAAATTGCACTACAAAAGTGTTCCTATAATTAGGATCAGAGGTAGTACTACACTATCTTGGTCTCTAACATAAGAGATAAATAATTGGCTTATGGATACTAAGAAAATTAGTTAAGTGAGTTATTTGTAACAAATATAAATTGGTTTTCGTAAAATATTCTTTTTAATTATATGCATTATAAATATTAATTCATAGAAACCCTCTTACTATTTGCAATCAATATGGATTACTTTGGGAAAAAATTATGAATTTGAGAGGCGAAATGAATTGAGGTATTATATTTAGAGTTAAAGTGAACCTCTTGTCTAACTCACATTTTTAGCACGAGAGACTAGAGGTAGTAATAATCAATCAAATTTTATTGATAGAGAAAAACTTTTTAGAAGCGTTATTCCATTAAATTAGTGATAATATATACTACTTTCGATTCTAATTATAAGAACATTTTTGTAGTGCAATTTGCTATTTAGATACCATACGGTAGTTAAGAGTAGAAAGCTATTTAGGGTGAAAGACATGTAGAGAGTAAAGACGTCCTTCCAATTATGAAAATTTCGGAATTGTCCATTAAAAAGTCTAAGTTAATATCCCTCATGTCAAAGGACATATATGTAATACTCTAAAAATCCGTATCAAAATATACCTATTAAAAATAGGTGAATGTATGGTTTCAAAAATAATGTCAAATTTATCTTATTTTCTAAAGGAAAATTTCTTGGAAATTACGAAAAATTAATAATGCGTCAGAAATGACCAAAATGCCATTGTGGAGTATAAAATGACTTAAGGAAATTATGAAAAATCCTTAGAGGCAATAAAATAATTATTAAAAATTAGAGAGTATGTTGTATCTAATTTAGACAATTTTTGGGATTTATTTCCTTGGAAGATAGTGAGGGAAAAATTAAAAAGTATTCCGGGATCATTATTGACCCCGTGATTATTGATATTTTATGTAAAGCATAAAATACCAATGTAAGTCCAATAGTTGTGAGAAAATGAGTTATTGTAATTAGGAAAATTATCAATAGTTAGTGGGTAATTAATTAAATAATTACTGGCTAATTATTTGGGTTTAAACAAAGGAAAATCCAAAGATAATTATGTAAAACCCTATAATTAGTGGTTTATGGCTAAAATTAGCATAAAATATATTTTCTAATCATTTGGAAAATATGAAGAAAAATATATGAGAATAAGTAATTTTAAGCCTAAAAACAAGTATGGACCAATGGGGAAATTTTGTAAAAATTTATATAAAATAATTATTAAATAATTATTTTATATAATATTAATTAATTAAAAACGAAAATAAATAAAAAAAGAGGTGCAGCTGCCCGAAATTTTTGGAGTCAAAATGGATAAGGATTGATCAAATAAATATCATGATACTTATATTATAATATTAATATAAATTGTGATTTTTGTGTAAAAGCAAATAGGATAAATGACCATGGATAGAGATTAAATCCTATCGGAAAACCATGAGCAAGGCTTCTAAGGTCAGAGTATTTTATAGACAAGTGAATTTTTATCTCGGAGTGTCTTTGTCTCCGAGGTCATTTCCGAAACCGACGGAACAATAAGGGAATAAGACGAAAAGGACAAAGGAGCAATTGAGAAAATGAAAACCTATAGAAAATAAATCATAACTCAATATCTAGGGATGAATTGGTAATCAACTGGACAAATTATGGATCAGTGAATTTTTGTCCCGAGGTTGATAATTCCGGAAGTTATTTCCGTAACAGACGCGTTTTACGTAAATTTTCGGCAGGCCCTGTAATACCCTAAAATCTGACTTAGGGTAACTTCTCTTAAAAATAGGTGAATATGAGGTCTCAAACACCTTGTATTGAGTTTACCTTGTTGTTAGGGTAATTTCTCTTGAAATTAGAAAATTTGCAATTAGGTCCCTAGAAGGTTGGGAATTTGCAAATAGGTCCCTAAGCACATTATGGGTTATAAATACCACGTGAAAGCTATAAAAGAAGCAAGTAAAAATCTATTTAAAATATGGAAGGATATTGTCCCTAATTTAGGTAATTTATTAAGTTACAAACTTGGAGAAATTGTAGAAGAATACTCAAAAAGTAAGGAAATGACCATAATACCCTTGCGATTATGCAAAAATGCAGAATAATGCGAAATGCATGAAAAATCTCATGTTAAAGCAAAGGTTAAGGGGTAATGTGGTATTCTAATTAAGAAAATTACTAAGCAGTGATAACTGAGTGATTAAGTATTTATTAGCAAATTACTTAAGCACAAGTATAGAAAATTCGGAGATAATTATATAAAGCTCCAAAATTAGTGATAAATGGCTAAAAATTAGCATAAATATATTGGTTAATTAATTGGAAAATTTGAAGGAAAAAGGATGAGTTTAGGTATTTTTAAGCCTAAATGCAAGAATTGACCAATAGGAAAATGTTGTAAGAGATTATGTAAAAATAATTATTTAATTAATTAAATAATTAATTAAAAAAGAAAGTGCAGAAAATAAAAGAAAAAAAAAAACGAAAAAAAAATAAATAAATAAGAAATAAAAATAGAAAACTTAGTTGATAAGTTAAGTTTATTATTTTATTAATATAATTAATTAAAGTAAAATTATGTGAATAGTAAAATGGGAAATAGGAAACGGATCCTATCTAGAGATCTAGGAATGGGATTTCCAAAGTCAGGGAAAAATAATGATCGGTGGAATTTTGTCTTCCGTTATACTCTTCCTGAGAAAATTAAAGTCGTTTGTGCATTTCCTAATAAAACAAAATAGGGAAAAATGCATATAGGGATATTTTTGGATATAAGAAAAATAAATTATAACTCAACATCTAGGCATGAGTTTGAATTTATTTTGACATATTGGAATCGGTGAATTTTTCGAAGAAGTTGGTGATTTCGAAATGCGTTACGAACCGGACGCGTTCGGACACGTTTTCGAGAAACTTCACTGACGGTTGGAACCCTGTCTAAAGTCAAAATTCAAGTTTAAATAGATATTATTGATGAGGAAGAGAAGGTCTTCAAAGTTGTAAATCCAGAATTTTGAGATTTCTCCGAAATCACGCGAATCGGGTACCAATCGGAGAAATTCAACCGGAAGGCTTCTGGAAGGAGACACTTGGCCTCCTCCCATTGGCCAATCCCTTGGACTTTGGAGCTTGTGCAGGACGTCCAAGAGAGAAAGAAAAGGGAAAAAAACTTGTTGGAAAAGTTAGGATTGGACGGTTCAGATCGATTCTCACAAAGTTGATCCGACGGCCGAAATCCTACCTCCCTTTCTATAAATACCCCCCCTTCCTCTTCATTTACACACAAAAGTTGAGATCCTAGAGAGAAGTTAGAGAGAGAAGCTCTGGGGGAGGAGTCCGGGGAAATTTGCAGCGAAGCTCTGGGACGTCAGAAATCCTAGTTTGCAGCCGTTACGCTGCCCAATGAGCCGTTTCACGTTTTTCCGTAGAAAAGAACGTTTTCCGAAGGAAGTATCGTATACCGTCAACGAATGTACGTTCGCGTACTGTAACACTAATCTAGTGCTGCTCATATACATATATGTGATAGGTACATTCAGGGTTATCAACACTATGTTACACTCTGGTTATTGTTTTAATGGGAATCAGTTACTCTTACGCTCCAAGGCTCGACTCTGATTTTAAAAAAAAAATTTGGCTCTGGAATTGGGATGTTACACTTTATGGTATCAGAGCAGTTTTCCTGGCATGAACTTGACTATGTTACTACGAACAGTTTGGTGCCGAAGGAAAGGCTAGTCTACGTGGGTGTGCCAATCAGTCGCCGCTAACCCGGTGAGGCCCCCATGGTAGACACTTACCTGGCCATTCTGTTCGGTTAACGGAGTTATGTTCAAAAGCCTTTTAAACTTTGAGCACATTTTGAAAACGAGTACGATATGACCTTAGTGTAATGTTGTAGTGATAAACTTAGATAAGCGGTCGTAACGCTCGTAGATCCGTAGTTCGGAGACGATAGGACGAATACGAAACCCGGATACTACGATAAACCTGAAAATGGCACCTACCGATGACAAATCGACTACCGGAGATCATAGATCTTGAAGTCGATTCCGACGCGAGTCGGGTAATTCGGATGTCGATCTCGATAAATCATGTTATCGAGTCTTTGATAACTACGATAAACCGCCGATTTATCTGGGCGGTCATTCTATCCTAGCCAAGGCTCATACGCGAGTGGGTCACGCTAGATGAAATTCCAAGACAAACTAAGATAAGAACATGCGTATTTGACTCATGTATAGGAACTTCCGATACGTGTTTCCATGCCCGTTTCGAGTAAACCAAATCAACGAAGATGGACGGAGATGGACCGATCTACAATCCCAAATCGAGTACGTTCCTGCACCGGAATACCAAATTTTGGACCGGAGTATCCACCTGAACCGATTTATGAGCCTAAACTCATAAATCTTGCACTCCGAATAGAGCTCAACCTCCGTCAAGGTCGGAAGAACCAGATTTATCGGGCCATTCGTCGATGAAGATAACTCGAAAATTCTCGGTCAGGTAACCAAGAAATTTCGATTGCGAATCTCATACCGTTATAGACTGTCTTCTGAAACATGTCCTAGATCAAAACGGGAGGCGGTGGACATCCTAAGCGCCGACTATGAACAAGCCGCACAAGAAGCTATAACGGTAAAGGAAGAGCATTACGGTACTTAGAGAGAATATATTATTCTCAAAATCAGAGGTAGAACTAATGCGGAAACCAAATCTTTATTCAAAGACAACTCGAGTCACAAATTAATTCTCTGTTGGTGATGCCTCGCATAAGTTCAATATCCAGATCACCATACCAAATTTCATATCAAAGCTGAAATAGCAGCGAGGTTACGAACCAAAACTAGTGAGCAATGTAGAGACTAAGTAGCAAGCGGATAGAGACTCAGCTTAGGGTCACCGACTCGGATAGAGACTTTGTCTAGGGTCACCGACTCGGATAGGGATTCTGTGAGGGTCACCAATCATACATAGCGGAAAGAGGCTCCACTTAGGGTCACCGACTCGGATAGAGACTCGTGCGGGGTCACCGACTCGGATACTGATTCTGCGAGGGTCACCAATTGCACAAAGCGGATAGAGGCTCGGCTTAAGGTCACCGACTCGGAAGGAGACTCGTTAGGGTCACCGACTCGGATAGTGATTCTGCGAGGGTCACCAATTGCACAAAGCGGATAGAGGCTCGGCTTAAGGTCACCGACTCGGAAGGAGACTCGTTAGGGTCACCGACTCGGATAGTGATTACTGCGAGGGTCACCAATTACACATAACGGATAGAGACTCGTTTAAAGTCACCGATTATACATGCTACTCTACACTTAAGTTGCTCGGTGGAATAGTCGGAGAAGAAACTTTCTAGATCGGATATAATCAATCACATTTCATAGTTTAGGCAAGACACAAAGGATTGTTAGAGTCTTCGGTGATTGTGATGATCGTATATCCTTCAAAGCCGATGTCAACATAACACCTCAAGGGCGAATGTATGGTTCGCATTTCGCGAGATCATTTAAAGAGATCATTCAAGTATTCGTTGAAAACAAACCGGTCGCTATTAGATAGCCTTATTCCCGAACATAGTTAGACTTCCATAACGTTCTTCCATATTTCTTAAGTTATATTCGGCCGTGATCATGTCATTAAGTAGGAGGTATCTTATGTTACCATGGTGTGTGGGAACCATGGGGACATTTTTGGTATCCATTTTGGTATTTGTAGTGTTAACAGCGGTGTGTGGGAACCACGGGAAACATTATATATCAAAGTACGAAATGACAAGATCTTTATGGTCAAACCAAGGCGAATTCTCGACCACCAGGAGGAGCAGCTGACAAATAAAGCAAAGACCCGACGCGTATAGTCCAAAGCCCGAGTAGGACGGAGTTTAGATAATACGGAGATTTGTGGGTAGAGTGCAAATTTCGAGGACGAAATTTTGTTTAACGGGGGGAGAAATGTAATACCCTAAAATCTGACTTAGGGTAACTTCTCTTAAAAATAGGTGAATATGAGGTCTCAAACACCTTGTATTGAGTTTACCTTGTTGTTAGGGTAATTTCTCTTGAAATTAGAAAATTTGCAATTAGGTCCCTAGAAGGTTGGGAATTTGCAAATAGGTCCCTAAGCACATTATGGGTTATAAATACCTGTGAAAGCTATAAAAGAAGCAAGTAAAAATCTATTTAAAATAGGGAAGGATATTGTCCCTAATTTAGGTAATTTATTAAGTTACAAACTTGGAGAAATTGTAGAAGAATACTCAAAAAGTAAGGAAATGACCATAATACCCTTGCGATTATGGAAAAATGCGAAATAATGCGAGAATGCATGAAAAATCTCATGTTAAAGCAAGGGTTAAGGGGTAATGTGGTATTCTAATTAAGAAAATTACTAAGCAGTGATAACTGAGTGATTAAGTATTTATTAGCAAATTACTTAAGCACAAGTATAGAAAATTCGGAGATAATTATGTAAAGCTCCAAAATTAGTGATAAATGGCTAAAAATTAGCATAAATATATTGGTTAATTAATTGGAAAATTTGAAGGAAAAAGGATGAGTTTAGGTATTTTTAAGCCTAAATGCAAGAATTGACCAATAGGAAAATGTTGTAAGAGATTATGTAAAAATAATTATTTAATTAATTAAATAATTAATTAAAAAAGAAAGTGCAGAAAATAAAAGAAAAAAAAACGAAAAAAATAAATAAATAAGAAATAAAAATAGAAAACTTAGTTGATAAGTTAAGTTTATTATTTTATTAATATAATTAATTAAAGTAAAATTATGTGAATAGTAAAATGGGAAATAGGAAACGGATCCTATCTAGAGATCTAGGAATGGGATTTCCAAAGTCAGGAAAAATAATGATCGGTGGAATTTTGTCTTAGTTATACTCTTAGGGAGAAAATTAAAGTCGTTTGTGCATTTCCTAATAAAACAAAATAGGGAAAAATGCATATAGGGATATTTTTGGATATAAGAAAAATAAATTCTAACTCAACATCTAGGCATGAGTTTGAATTTATTTTGACATATTTGGAATCGGTGAATTTTTCGAAGAAGTTGGTGATTTCGAAATGCGTTCAAAGCCAGGACGCATTCGGACACGTTTTCGAGAAACTTCAATGGACAGTTGGAACCCTGTCTAAAGTCAAAATTCAAGTTTAAATAGATATTATTGATGAGGAAGAGAAGGTCTTCAAAGTTGTAAATCCAGAATTTTGAGATTTCTCCGAAATCACGCGAATCGGTACCAATCGGAGAAATTCAACCGGAAGGCTTACGGAAGGAGACACTTGGCCTCCTCCCATTGGCCAATCCCTTGGACTTTGGAGCTTGTGCAGAACGTCCAAGAGAGAAAGAAAAGGGAAAAAAACTTGTTGGAAAAGTTAGGATTGGACGGTTCAGATCGATTCTCACAAAGTTAATCCGACGGCCGAAATCCTACCTCCCTTTCTATAAATACCCCCCCCTTCCTCTTCATTTACACACAAAAGTTGATATCCTAGAGAGAAGTTAGAGAGAGAGCTCGGGGGAGGAGTCAGGGAAATTCGCGGCGGCTACGGGACGTCGAAATCCTAGTTTGCGGCCAATTCTGCCTAATGAGCCGTTTCACGTTTTTAGTAGAAAAGAACGTTTTAGAAGGAAGTATCGTATACCGTCAACGAAGGTACGTTCGCGTACTGTAACACTAATCTAGTGCTGCTCATATACATATATGTGATAGGTACATTCGGGGTTCTTGTTTCGGTTAGAGACTCGTATAGGGTTTCCGTTTCGGATAGAGATTACAGTAGGGGTCATCGAGATACATTCACGGTTAGAGACTCTGTTAGGGTCACCGTTCATATGCAATGCCTTACACGGTTTTTATGCGGGGACTTTATGGGACTTACATACGCTTTATGCTTATGTCTTGTCATTATACGATCATGCGTCGCTTTATCTTGATATCTTTGTTGTTATGTCATGAGTATCTCGTCATCCGTATACTATTTTATTTGAGCATAAGGTTAACGATTACACGAGATTCAATGCGTTGAATTGAATCTCGGCTATAGCTTCAGGTCGGGAGGACCACGGATCGAGAGATCGAGGCAAGTAGCGGAGTCGGCTTTCGTAGAAGATATCTTTATCGTCTTAGTATTTTATATTCGAACAGTAGGAACTCGTAGTATCAACACTATGTTACACTCGGTTATTGTTTGAATGAAAGTCGGTTACTCTTACGCTCCAAGGCTCGACTACGATTTTAAAAAAAAAAAAATTGGCTCGGAATTGGGATGTTACAGGCCCGGAGAAGACCTAAAAGGGATCAAAAATTTAGTTAACCCAGAAATTTCTAATGAGTAAGAAAAGAACTTCAAAGTTGTGATTCCGGATTTCTAAGATTTTACAAGATTACGCGATTAGAACACTGAATAGAGACTTTATCGGTAGGAAACTTCTCAAGCAAGTTGGTGACATCACCTTGATGATGTCACTTGGTTGAAAGATGATGTAAGGAGGTGGATTGTGTGGCCAAGATGAAGCCAACTCAAAGAAGTGCGATCTGACGGTTAGGAATTCGTCTGATAAAGCATGAATAGTAACCCGAAAACCTCTATAAATACCCTTCACTCCTCTTCATATTTTCTCACAATTCACCAAGAGGCAAAACCGAAATCTTGGAGCAGCAAGGAAGAGGGGGAGTCCGGGGAAATTTGTAGCGAAGCTCTGAGTAAGTTCTTCGGTCCTTAGTCTTAAGCTTTCGTAGTTCTTTCGGTAATTAGAGTAGAAATGCTAGTTTAGTCTTTAATCTTCCAAATATGATTAGATATCATATGTTAGGGGTATTTTAGTCATTAATTTCTAAAATCATGATGGGGTCAGAGTTATGGCAAAATTTTGGAAGATTAGAGTAAAAGTAACGAAGTGCTGGCGAATTCCGCCGATTAGGGGCATCAGGGGCAAAATGGTCATTTATGCCTAAAATGCCTGTTATGATGTCAAATGTTAATAGAATGTGATATTATCCTTATAGGATATCTTTAATCACGAACCGCTGTTGTACATTGTCAACGTGCCGTTTTAAATCGAAGTACCGTTCTGAGTCAACGAAGGTACGTTCGCGTACTGTAACACTAACTCTGATGTTTACTATATGCATGTATGTAGTATGAGTATTGTATACGTATATGTGGTTGAAGGTCTGTTGATATGTTGTGAGTATTGTTTTGTGCTTTTGGATACATGCACTCCGTGTGATACATCTACATGCACTCCGTGTGATACATCTATATGCACTCCGTGTGGTACATTAATATGCACTCTGTGTGGTACTTTTACATGCACTCCGTGTGATACATCTGTTATACTGTTAATGTGAATGACTGTGGTCTATATACTGTATATGTGAATATGAGGTTAACCGTTACCACTTTTGAAAACTCTCGGTTATTGAACCGCTTCGTAATTAGCTTTGTGGGCATTTTGAATATATATATCGATTACACTCTTGCTCCGATGCTCTACTCTGATGAAAAATTTTTATACTGCTTTTGAAAAACGTGATGTTACAATATATACCTAATTTAATTATATTAAAGTAGTTAGTTAATATAATAAGTATTTTCTAAAACACCTTAGTCATCTTCTTTAATTAATTCATTCCTTTTCCTCCTTAGTTATTGTTAAGAGAACATCAATAGGGTAAATTAAGAAAATATCGATAAATATAAAAATTATGTCTTATATTTAGGATGACGGTCAAATTCTCAAATATGTGTTATATTAAGAACACGAGAGGGATCAAACAACACCACGATTGGTCTACATATAAAATCACACCAAGCGTCCACTAAAACCTTCAAGGGTTAAGATGCTTAAATAATTTCCAACTTTTTTAAACATTGCAACGATAACCATAAACTATTTTTTGAAGCAAAAGTAACTATAAACATTATATAAAAGGGCAAAAGTGACCATGACGTTAATGATCCCAAATGTCTGTTAACATACATTCTTTGTGAACTTTTTAATAAAAGGTTGGAGTGTTAAAATAGGCATTAACTTATATTTAAAAGTGTAAAAGTAACCAGAATTTTTTTTGGATGCCAAATTAACTAAAATGTGAATTATATTCTTGAACATTAATTCATAATTTTTTCGGTTGCTTATGCATGTTAGAGTCCAAGTGGATTTCAATCATGAGATGTGTTATGTCTCATATCGGTTTAGGAGGGAAACGAAAGACACCTTATAAGGGTTTAAATACCTCCCCTCTTGACGCTTTTTAAAATTGTAAAGGGTGATAAAGATCCAAAACGGACAATATCAAGAACAAGGTACTAGGATAAAACGATTGATCCCCTCACACAAATTGCCTAATTGAGTTTTAACTTTTAATAATGCAGTGAAGAGTAAGAAAAAAGAATCAATTACATTTAGAAGTGACCTGCACGTGGATTTCAAAGCAATGGGCGCTGCTAAGCTCCAACCAATAGCTCCTAAAAGCCTTTTTACAGTTTTGTCAGTTTTTCAGCCTCACATCGCAATTCGCAATGACCTCATTTTTCTATGTTTCACTTTCTTCTCAACCGAACCATTTGCGTCCATAGTTTTCTCAGCAAAAAGCTACACATCTTCTTGGAGTTTGAGTACCTATAACGATGCAATCAAGGATCCAAAAACTGGCTACATAACCGGATTA
Source organism: Acacia pycnantha (assembly GCA_025563575.1). Classification (NCBI taxonomy): domain Eukaryota; kingdom Viridiplantae; phylum Streptophyta; class Magnoliopsida; order Fabales; family Fabaceae; genus Acacia; species Acacia pycnantha. Next base: position 17,372 of record JAMWYP010000057.1, on the reverse strand, counting down.
GATTTTGAGAAAATGACAAAAAAAAAATATTATTTTAACTTCAAAATCCTATTAACAACAATAGTAATGAAATTAACCAGAACAATAAAATAATTGGTAACTCGTTTTATTGTGAAATCACCTATTTGTGATTTTAAACTTTATGTGGTATTTTTTTAGAATTTTCCCTTAGATTTTCTTTTAATTCTTTTAGATCTTGATATCATTTTATATGTTTTGAATTTACTAAAATATAAACTAGAAAGAGTACTTTATGACTATATTTCAAAATAAAATTTATACATTTCGATTATCTAAATTTAATAAAAAAGTAATAACAAGGTGAATTATTGCTAATCACACTTAAAAATAATTTATTTTCGGCAAAAAAAAAAAAAAAAAATCCTTTTACTGTCTATAGTCCTTGAAATGGGCAACAATTAAACTTTTGCTTGTGGTATAAAGTATATTGACCAACTTAATAGTCTATTGTAATTAGGATAATTAAATAAATTTGATTGACAATATTTATGACATCCACCAAATTAAAACATTTCTCCGAAATTTTTTCCGAAAACTCATTTGTATGCATATTCGTAAATACCCGAACAGTGATTACTCCTAAGCCTAAAACAAGAAACAAAATACTATGAATCAGTGATATGATCGATGTGTTGTATATATATAAGTGCTTAAGAGGCAACACATACAGTCCATTCAATATTTGTTTGTTCACTGCCAAATTCCATTCCCTCTTCTTCTCCTTTCTCTTCTCTTCCCTCACTATATTTGATTCACTCTCTCGTCTCTCTCACGGTATGCTCTCTCTCTCTAGCTCTGTGATATAGTCTTGTATAATGTTGTTAGATTATGGTACTTTCTGGTTTGGTTATCTTCATTGTCTTTTTGGTTCATAGAACATTGTGATGGGAATCTGAAAGAGGAGAGAGTAGGAACTTAATTGGTTTCCATATATTCACATTTTGATGGTTAGCAGTACGTAGTTGATGATGATCACACATATTTTGACCAAAAAAAAAAAAGAAAAAAAGATCACACGTGTAAGAGCAAAATACAGTTGATTATATATATATGGGTTTATAGTTTGTCATGTCACTTGACATAAGATTATGTCAAGTGAGCCCAAAACTACGTCGTTTTGGGAGTTACGAAAATTAATGAAGGGTGTTTTTGTATTTTTGTTTTAGTATTTATTATATGAATTTTACTAAAAGATTCTTCATTAATTCCCCTGACCCAAAACCACGTCGTTTTGAGAGTTCATTAATTCTTTTAACCCTAAAACGACGTAGTTTTAGAGTGACTTGACATAACCTTATGTCAAGTGACATAACAAACGATAACCCCTATATATATATATATATATTCCGTATTTTTTTCACAACAATAAAACTTTTGATGAAATGCTCATCCTTTTCTTCCCCGATTGATGAAATATTCTTCAGTGCTTGTAATAAACTGCTAATAATCAAGTGGAATACATCGATTTGATATATTCCTCAAATAAAAACCATAGTTTCAATGTGAATAAAAATATTCACCATGGACCCGATTTGGACTTTGACCATACTGGAATTTAGATTATATATGTTCCAGTCTTTAAGACCAATTGATTTTTTTAAGAGATATTAAAAAAAGCTATGTTATATGTTGTGTATTTTTAGATTATATATTATTTTATAAATCAAACAAATCAATTTGATATAAAAAAAGATAAACTTTAAAGTAATTTATTTAGTTTTTTAATATTTCTAAAACAATCAACTCAATATTATATTAAGGATAGAAAGTATATAGTACTAATAGTTATTTAGAAAAAGAAAAACATATTTTATTAGGACAAACTTAGATATAACCGGAGGATCAAGTCTCGTGCATTAATTAAAGACAAAACATGTTATTTTAAGAATGAAAATTAATTTTAGTAAAGCACACTTTTATTTCTATTTATAAATCATGCATGTTTAGAACTTTTTTTAATATTTCTATTTATATGTTATTTTATATAATTTAGGAAACAACTAATATTCTTGTTATAATATAAAAGGAAACAACGAATATTGTTTTTATTTGTTTCCTTGATATTTATATTGTCGAGTAATTATAATAGGAAAAAAGAGATTAAAATACACGAATAAAGGGTTTAACACAATCAGATGGCTAGCCATAAAAAATAATAATACTACATAACATCTTGTTTGTACGTAGTGTAAATTTTATTAGAAACGAGATCTTTATATATGAAGGACCATGCAGATAAAGTAATAAATAATGAAAATAAACAGGATTCTTAAGGAGTGAAACCTAGGACTATCTAACAAGTAAAAACAAATTAAACTAGAGTATAGATACAGCTATTAAAGTATCTTTATAATAAAAAGTTACAAGCATGGTATAACTATTTTATCATAATAATTTATATATGGTGGATCGGAGTAGGGATAAGAAATAATTAGAATTTAATTTCTTAGATATATGAATAAGGATATTTCCCCTTAGAATATAGGATTTATTTGAGTTGTTATCTTTTTTAATTAAGATCATCCTGCAATCAACCTGCTCCTGTTAGGCTGAACACATTATAATAGAGAATGAATGAAAGAACGACTTTTGATGAAGGTTCGGAGTTAAAGAAGTGAGTTTAATTGGGTGACTTTTGGATACACACACACACACAACTTGCTGCAGATTTATTTTTCTGCCACTGATGCAAAAATGTTAAGTATATATGTGTGTGTGTGTGGTTGTGGTTAATTGTGCTGAGAGGGATCAGATGGTTTCCTCTTGCTAGAACACAACACCAAAAGAGCTATTAGAGGTTAGAAGTTTCCATGAGTGAAGAGTTAGAAGAGATGAAAGTCTTGGCATCAAACTTTGTAACAACCCGACTTTTCAAATGCAGTATAAATTTTTTTTTCCAAAACATCATTTCAAATCATCAGAGTAGAGCAACGGAGCGATTGAGTAAGCGATATGTATTCATAAACTGCCGTAAGTCGGCTAATTACAACGGTACAAGATAACCGCGTGGTTCAAAAGTGAGATACAACACAAAGGAAAGCTTCTCCGGAACAACAAAAGGAAATCGTCAGCCGGAACATCTACGCGGAATGCTTACTCTTCTCCTCGGCCCTCGGTCCTCCCGATCCACGAAGCTATATGGAGAGCGAGGTCCATTGCAATCGGACCCAGTGTAGCAGTTAACCTCATATCTACATATACGGTATATGGACTACGAGACAAACACGAGAATCAATAGTATAAAAGCACATAGTACAAGCATCTCCCAAACAGCGTATCCGGCAGCACATAGGCCCCTACGGTGTAACCCTAGCAGCACCTAGGCCTCTTGATCCTGGCGGCCACATAGGCCCCTAATAACCGTATCCGGCGGCACCTAGGCCTCTAACATGCGTATCCCATTACCCGGCAATCATAACAACAATACATAACATATAATTCACATAGCACATACACGCATACCATAAATATCGAGTTAAGGTTACCGATCGCGAGCGTACCTTCGTTGACGGATTACGGTATTTCTAGCACGTTTACGGAAAATCGTGAAATCTCCAACAACGGCTCGTCGAGCGGCGTAACGGCAGGCAAATTAGGATTTCGGCGTCCTATAAGAGTAATATCACTTTCATTAGTGATTTGACATTACGGCCGGCATTTTAGGTAAAAATTACCATTTTGCCCTATACCCCTAATTGACGAATTTCGCATGACTTCGTTACTCTTACTAACTTTCTTCCCAAAATTTCGCGAACTTCGACGCCATCTTGATTTTGAAAATAATGACTAAAATAGCCCTCCCATATGATACCCAATCATACTTGAAAAATTAAAGGCTATTCTAGCATTACTACCCTTACTACTTGAAAGAACTACGAAAGCTTAAAGCTCGGTGCAGAAAAACTTACCCAGAGCTTATTTGCAAAATTTCCCAGAGCACCTCTCTCTAAAATCCTCTCTCTAGAATCGGTTTTGCTCTTCAAAATGGTGTGAGAAATGAAGAGGAAACTTGGCTATTTATAGAAGAAAATATGACACTATTCACTACTTTTTCATATCGGATATCGGCCGGATCGCACTTTGCCACATGTCACGATCCTCACCGGGCCACTTGGCAGCTGACATCATCATTTAAAGCCATGATGTCATGGTGGTGATGTCATCTACTTGTTTGAGAAGTTTCCTCACAGATAAGTTCCGATCGGTGCTCGAATCGCGTAATCTCGGAGAAATCTCAAAATTCTAGTTTTACAACTTTGAAGACAAGTTCTCACTTACTAGAAATGTCTATTCTAATCTAAATCTTGATTCAATCTAGGGCATTCCGTGTTCAGTAGAAGTTTCTCGAAAAACGTGTCAAATGCGGTCGATTACGACACTCGTTTTCGGAATCATCAATCTCTAGAAAAATTCACGATTCCAAATATGTCCATGAAAATTCCCAATTCTTTTCCAAATGTCACAACATAACATTTTCGTCCTCTTGGCTATCTGGCATTTTCTCAGAATTTCCCTATTTCGTCTTATTAGGAAAAAGCACAAACGGCTTGAATTAACTTCCAAAGAGTTTAACGGAAGATAAAATCCCACCGATTAATATTTTACCTTGACTTTGGGAATCCCATTCCTAGATCTCTAGATAGGATCCGTTTCTAATTCCCATTTTACTATTCACCCTTTTTCACTTTAATTAATTATATTATATTTTAATTGCAAGTTGCAAACTTATATACATATATATATATATTTTGTTTTTCTCTTTTTCCTTTTCATTATTTTTTTTTTTTTCTGCCCTTGATTTTCGTTTTATTATTATTATTATTATTATTTTTATTAATTATTTAATTAATTATTTAATTAATTAAATAATTATTTTGACATAATTTTTACAAAATTTCCCTATTGGTCCATTCTTACATTTAGGCTTAAAAATACCTAAACTCATCTATTTTTTTTCAAAATTTCCAATTAATTAGTAAATATACTTTTACTAATTTTCAACCACTTTCCACTAATTTTTGAGCTCTACATTATTATCTCCGAATTTTCCTTCGTTTATGCTTAAGTAATTAGCCAATAATTACCTAATTACTTTCTTATCAATAGTTGATAATTTTCTTAATTAGCATGCCTCATTACCTCATAACTTTTGTATTGACATCTTTGTTTTCATATCTCTGCATTATCTTAGCATTTACGGGGGTATTACGGTCATTTCAATACTTTTTGGGTATTCTTCTACAATTTCTCCAAGTTTTTAACTTAATAAATTACCTAAATTAGGGACAATATCCTTCCCTATTTCAAGTAGATTTTTACTTGCTTCTTTTATAGCTTTCACAGGTATTTATAACCCATAATGTGCTTAGGGACCTATTTGCAAATTATCTAATTTCAAGGAAATTACCCTAACAACAAGGTAAACTCAATACAATGTGTTTGAGACCTCATATTCACCTATTTTCAATAGGTATATTTCCCAATTTTTGATATTTACCCTAAGTGTGATTTTTAGGGTATTACAAACTTACCTCTTATTCTTGGCTCTTTTCCCTCTCTTCCTCTTCGGTTTGGTCCTCTTATTTGGTTGCCCTCTAGCCGGCTGAATTGGCAAGAAAAATGGAAGATAAAGAGTGACTTAAGATAGCTTATAATTCAAGCCAAGTGACACCTCCTCAAGGTCATTTTTCCTTAGTTATATGATAAAATAATTTTCCACACTTAGCTTCCCCCTTTTGTTGACAGAAAATAGGGTGTAAGAGACAAGCTTGTGATTTTTCACTTTGTTGACCATTGAAATATGATTACATGACCATTTTAAAATTCCCTATTTGTTAGTCAAGTAGAGCATGGGAGGTAGGTATGGAAATAGGCCAGATCAAGATAGGCTTCTTAAATATGCTTGAATTTGTAATGGAGGCAAAAGGCCCAAGCCTGAATGCACGTTTTTTTTAGGCTCAGGCCTAAACCTTCATAAGACCTGGTTGAGCCTGAAGCCAACCTTTTTAAATGTCTACTTATAATGTAGACTTTTAAAAGGACATCATATTCTGGCCTTGAAGGCTATAAGTAGACTTTGTGCACTTTGAAACTAGAATATAAGAATTTAAAAAAAAAATGTGTTATTTATATGATATAAATATAATTACATTTATTTAATACGTAAACAGGTCAGGCCTGAAAGCTTACAGGTCAGGTCTTAACAAAATAGGTTTGACCTATTTATATATTTACGCCTTTAAATAGGCATTGGCCTGACCTATTTAACAAATAGGTCAGGCCAGACTAAACTCTAAATAGGTTAGGCCGCAAGCCGTCTGATATGATCTGGCATATTTCCACCCTTAATGGACAACAAGGAGGATGAAGGATATTAATTGGACATTATGACTTTACTTATTTACAATTTTACCCACCAATAGCGATTTCATTTTGTCCTATTTTTTCCAATTTCTTTTCCTTTGGTCGAAGTTAATGCCAAATTTTCATAATAAAATCCTATATAATATTTCTAATATTCAAATCTTAAAATTTGGGATATCACCCTTTAGGAACCATACTTAATCATCTGTCTGATACATGTTTATTGTCATGTCTCTAAACCAAAATTCATGATATTACAAAAGGAATTGGTCGCCAGGCGAAGTGGTATGTGAATGGAAGGTGATGAAGAAGAGAGAATGGAGTGGAGAGAGAAGAGGTGAAAGAAGGGGTAATTTTATTTTTTGCCTGAATATTTAAAACTCAGATTCCTCCATGCCTGTCTCTCTGTCTTTTTCTTCTTTCAGTAGACTTTTATGAATTTCGGAAGTTTATACGCTATTTAAATGTGATTTTAAAAAGGTGGCAGTGACTTGAGAGGAAATATCAGATTATAGGTCAGGGATGCGAGCAAGATGACAAAAAATATTCTCTCTCTCCTTCCATATCTGTTACTCATCCAAATTTGCTCCACCAGATTCGATGACATTGCCGTTTACTTGCGTCAGTACTCTGTTGAAGGTAGTCTAAAAGAAACATGTGCAACAGGAAAATACTCTTTTGTAGTCATTAACCCTTCAACACATCAACACAACCTTCTTAGTCCCTTTGTGACCCTTTTTCTTCATCTGGGTGCACTACCGTTGGCTCAGAGATCAAATATTGTCAACAACAAGGGATCAAAGTGATGCTCTCGATCTCTCTTGAAAGATTATCTTTGAATCACACTCTATTTGATGATGCTCAAAAAGCTTTTGATTACTTATGGAACAAATTCTTAGGCGGAAGCTCATCTTCACGCCCATTTGGAGATGCCATATTAGATGGGATAGATTTTTACTTAAGCGAAGCTACACAATACTTCAATGACCTTGCAAGTATCCTCAAGTCACATAGCACGATACCCAAAAGCGTACTTATCTGCGGCACCTCAATGCTCACATTTTGAGGCTTTTTATGTTACTTACCTTTTAACAGGCGGTTTTGACTATGTGCAGGTACAATTCTTCAACAACTCTAATTGCGAATATTCACAAGCCAATACTACTATTCAGTTTTTCAGAGCATGGGAACAGTGGGAGACAACATATTACGTGACGAAATCCAAATTATTCCTAGGGTTACCAGCATCTCAGGAAACATCAATCAGTGGCTATGTTCCTGCCGATTTGTTAATCTCTGAGGTACTTCCAACTATAAACAAGTCACCTATCTATGGAGGTGTCATGTTGTGGACAAGTTACGAAGATAGATTGAGTGGATACAGTACGTACCTTCAACTTTGCACAAAACCTCAAAGTGCTCCCGAATGTAGGAACCATGACAATGGTTTTGAAGAGCGCTTGGGTTACACATCCGGTGGTAGTATTAAGGTTTACGAAAGTGTGAATCTTGGTGGGCAGTGTTGTGAGACCATATGACCAGAATCGGAGTTAACAATCTGGATGCAGATATGGCTTAAAGGGAGCAAGTTCATTGAAGATGCGGGGTCAAAGGATAGTCAATTTATATTATTGTTAGACACAAAGGTATGCCCTGTTTCCTAACATGCAATCCACATCCACACTTTTATAATATCTTTGGAATCTTGATACTATTATATGCAGTTTTAAGTTGACATTGAGAAATAACTGCAACCTGCATCACATATCTGTCGTTTGATGATTCCTTCCTTTTTTTGTGGTGAACAAACCGATTCCGCCCAACAACAAGGAATCAACTCGAGAGTTGAATAGGATCATAAAAATATCATCCTTGTTAATATTCTTAAACTAAATGGTTCAATCTAGCCCTCGCCTTTGTTATAGTTTGTAGATTTAAAATAAAATATTAAATAGCACTAACAACACAGTGCACATGAGGTGTTAGTTGTAACAAAACCTTGCAGAATAATGACCACTACTTTTTTTTAAAGGAAAATGGTAACTTTATTGAAACGATAAGTGAAGTCATTGCTGGCCTATAAGAAAAACATATAGATAAAAACAACAAAGCTTATTACTTTCATACACTAATCAAAGATACTACCTCTGATCCTTAATATAAGAGCCTTGACAAATTTGGCTAGATAAAGAAAATTAGTTATGTTAGTTATTTGTAACAAATATAGGTTTGTTTTCCAAAAATACCACATTTCATTAAGACTACTCTTGGATAAAAATCTCTTAATGTGTGTGCAATCAATGGTGATATTTTGAAGTAAAAATTATTGGGAGACATAGTGATTAAGGTCATATATTTACAACCAAATCCAACCCTTAACAAGCTCTTATATTAAGAACTAGAGGTAGTATGTTACTAATACAACAATAGCTAAGCAGACAGACCTATTAAGTATTAATCTTCACTACTTAAAATTGGCACTATCATATCCGTGACTTGAAAATAATGTTCTTGTGAATGTACAGTAGTAAGCAGGTGGTGGATATGGCTTATCGTCGGGTGGGAGCAAGCCTAGCATTTTCTCTCATGTGCTACTCATGCTATGCCTCATTGAGAAAATACAAAGCAGAAGGTAATAACTACCATATAGTATTAATAATATCCAAATGATGTCCTCTTGGTAACTTGTACTTCTCTGTCACATTACCAGTGGAAAGGAACACAAAGCAAAAGAAGATATTACATGAAATTGGAGGCAATGCAATGATTTCCATGGTTTATGGCAAAGCCAAAAGGAATAAGAAACTTGGGAGGGAAAGAAATGAGGTTGAAATATTCAGTTTTGAGGGCATTGTGGCTGCCACAAACAATTTTTCAGATTCTTACAAGCTAGGAGAGGGTGGTTTTGGTCCTGTATATAAGGTAAGTTATACATGTGAGTCTGTGAGAATTGAAATATGAAACTACATGAATATGAACTTTGTGCAATAATACTTTCGGGGACACTAACCGATGGACAGAAGTAGCAATAAAACGACTTTCTAAAATTTACGGACAAGGCCTTACGGAATTCAAAAATGAGGCCAAACTTATGGCTAAGCTGCAGCATACTAATCTTGTGAGGCTTTTGGGTTTCTGCATAGAAAGAGATGAAAGAATATTAGTCTATGAGTACATGCCTAACAAAAGCCTAGATCTCTACCTATTTGGTAGGCCTCTTTATAATCTTCAACAAAATCATATTTGTTTTAGTGTACTGTCAAGCTTTCTCATAACTATCTTACCCTATGACAGATGCAAGCAGAAGCGATGTACTGGGTTGGGAAAAACGATTCAGCATCATCGAAGGAATTGCTCAAGGCATTCTTTATCTACACAAATATTCAAGACTAAGAGTCATACATCGTGACTTGAAAGCAAGCAATGTATTACTTGATGAAGAAATGAATCCTAAAATATCTGATTTTGGCATGGCTCGAATATTTGGATTAAGAGAATCGAAGAAAACAACATTAGAGTAGTTGGTACTTTGTAAGTTTGTAGATGACCATTTATTTTAAGCACTTTCTATGTGAATCTTGATTGATTTGAGATTCTAACATTCATTTGCTTTGTTGTTACTTAAGTGGCTACATGGCTCCAGAATATGCAATCAATGGTGTTGTCTCAATCAAAATAGACATATTCAGTTTTGGTGTGATGCTAATAGAGATTCTTTGTGGTAAAAAGAATAACAGTCGATTTGATTTAGATTGTCCTCTAAATCTAATAGGATATGTAAGCCTCTAAACCAACTATTTCTTAAAATTCAATATATGTTATTCTAATGACGTTTTGTGGATGCTGGGAATTTTTTTTTTTTTTCAAGGCATGGCTGCTGTGGAATGAAGGTAGAGCATTAGAGCTAATAGATTCAGCAATATATGAAGCAAGTGTGGAAAACAAAGTGCTGAGAGGTATTCATATTGGGCTCTTGTGCGTACAAAATCAAGCAAAATACAGGTCTTCCATGTTAGATATAATTTCTTTTCTCTCAAATGATCATATTCAACTTGCTCAACCAACGCAACCTGCGTATTTTATTGGTGATGTTGAGGAAAAGTCACAGTTACATAATATCAAGCAAGAGCATTATTCCACAAATTATGTCACAATTTCAAATCTAGATGCTAGATAAGCTGTTCAGTTATGTACTCTTTATAATTAATGCTTTTCATTTTCTTTAGAGATCTGTGAGTAAAACTTTCCTCTTTCTAATTATTACTTGCTGAAAATGTCAAAATTCAGCGTTTTAGAGTGTAATATCCTTTAGTTGTGAGAATTTTCTCTGTTTCTTCGACTTTGTGATAAGCTCAGAGTTCGTTAACATAGGGAAGCTTGACAAGTAAAATGGGGTTAATAAGTTTTCCAATCTGAGACTCATATCAAAGTTTATGTTCTCTTCTCCATAGTAATTTACCAAGAAAAATGAAACTTTTACTCCATATTCTGAATGGTGTGATGAAGCTTCTTGATTTTTATTGATAAAGTCAACAGAAGTATCAAATTTCTTACCATTATTGGTTGCTTGATCTTAAGAGTATTTTCCAAGCTCGGAAAATGCCAACTTTGCAAGATGTTTTGAATTCTAAGTTGAGGAAATATTTTATCTTTCACATTGACTCACAAGTATGAAAGATATTAATTAGTTAATGACTCTTTAGACCTTATTAATTAATGAAACTTACAAAAGTAATCCACTCATAAATAGAGCATTTATGTATAAACCATGCATAATCAAGGGTTAAGGTGCTTAAATAACTTCCAACTTCTTTGAAGAGTGCAACAATAACCATAAACTATTTTTTGAAGCAAAAGTAGCCAGAAACATTATAAAAGAGGGCAAAGTGACCATAACGTTAATGATCCCAAATGTCTGTTAACATCCGTTCTTGTGAACCTTTTAATAAAAGGTTGAAGTACTAAAATAGCTATTAACTTATATCAAAAGTGTAAAAGTAACCATCAATTTTTTTGGATGCCAAAGTAACTAAAATTTGACTTCTTGAACATTGATTCATAATTTTTTCCGTTGCTTATGCATCTTAGAGTCCAAAGGGATTTTAATTATGAGATGTGATATGTCTCACATTTGCTTGAGAGGGAAATGAAAAACACCTTATAAGGGTGCAGTATACTCTCCCTCTCGACACATTTTAAAATTGCGAAGCAATAAACACAAATAATATTGAGAGCAAGCACTACGGTAAAACTATTGATTTGCCCACACGAATTGACTAATTGAGTTTTAACTTTTAATAATGCAGTGAAGAGTTAGAAAAAAGAATTAATTACATTTAGAAATGACCTACACATGGATTTCAAAGCAATGGGCGCTGCTAAGCCCCAAAACCAAAAGCTCTTACAAGCCTTTTTATAGTTTTGTCAGTTTTTCAGCCTCACATCGCAATTCGCAATGACCTCATTTTCTATGTTTCACTTTCTTCTCAACCGAACCATTTGCGTCCATAGTTTTCTCAGCAAAAAGCTACACATCTTCTTGGAGTTTGAGATTCAAAATCTCATAAAAACCTTTCTTTACCAAACATGTACCGGCAACTTACCTATAATAATACAATCAAGGATCCAAAAACAAGTGGCTTCATCGGCGGATTAGATTTTCTTTTAATTCTTTTAGATCTTGATATCATTTTACATGTTTTGAAATAACTAAAATGTAAACTAGAAAGAGTACTTTATGACTATATTTCAAAATAAAAATTATACATTTAGATTATCTAAATTTAATAAAAAGTAATAACAAGGTGAATTGTTATTATTAATCACACTTAAAAATAATTTATTTTCGGCAAAACAAAAAAAAAAAAAACTTTTTTTGCCCCCTTTTACTCTCTATAGTCCTTGAAATGGGCAACAATTGAAATTAATTTGTTTGTGATATATAAGTATATTGACCAACTTAATAGACGATTGTAAATTCGATAATTAAATAAATTTGATTGACAAGATTTATGAGATCCACCATATTAAAAATATTTTTTCCGAAAACTCATTTGTATGCATATTCGTAAATACCCTAAAACAGTGATTACTCCTAGGCCTAAAAAAAGAAACAAATTAAAATACTATGAATCAGTGATATGATCGATGTGTCGTATATATAAGAGGCAACACAGTCCATTCAATTTTTGTCTGTTCACTGCCAAATTTCATTCCCTCTCCTCCTCCTCTCCTCTTCTCTCACTATATTTGATTCACTCTCTCGTCTCTCCCACCAACCTCTCACGGTATGCTCTCTCTCTCTCTCTCTCTCTCTCTCTCTGTGTGATATAGTCGATCTTGTATAATGTTGTTAGATTATGGTACTTTTTGGTTTGGTTATCTTCTTTGTCTTTTTTGTTCATAGAACATTGTGAGGGGAATCTGAAAAAGGAGAGAGTAGGAACTTGATTTCTATATATTCACATTTTGATAGTTAGCAGTACGTAGTTGATGATGATCACACTTGTGTAAGAGCAAAATACAGTTGATTATATATTCATATCCTGTTTTTTTTTTTTTTTTTTTTTGTCACAGCAATAAAACTTGTGATGAAATATTCTTCAATCCTTGTAATAAAAATATAATGCACTGCTAATAATCAAGGATCTATTGATCAAGATGAATGCAACGATTTGATATATTCCTCAAATAAAAATCAAAGGTTCAATGTGAATAGAAATAGTCACCATGGACCCGATTGGGACTTTTACCAGACTGGAATTTAGATTAGTTACATTAGTAACATTAGCTCCAATTCTTAATATAAGACCCAATTAACTTTTTTTAGAAAGATTAGGGAAGCTAAATAAATTAGTTAATTATACATATAACATATGTTATGTATTATTAGATTATATATCAGTTTATAAATCAGGCTAATCAATTTGATATAAAAAAGACAAAAATGAATACTTTAAAGTAATTTATTTAACTTTTTTAATATCTCCAAAATAATCAACTCATATTATATCATTGTTGTCAAACTCGTGAGTTGACTCTTCGAGTTTAACGTTTTTACGTTTCTAGCCTACAAAATCGAGTCGAGTCACTAATAAACTCAGTCGTAAACTCGGCTAAACTCACGAGTTGACTCTCCGAGTTTATCGTTTTTACATTTCCAGCTTACAAAACCGTATTTACTCATCCTATCCATAAATTCGTGTTAACTTCTTTGATTTGATAATGCTCAGCTAATTTAAATGTAATTTTTATTGAATTTGTTTTGTTAAATATGATAAATTATGAATGTTGATAGATTTAATTTTAATTATTTGAATTAAAAAATATTTAAATCGAATTATTTTTATATTTAAATTATTTAAATATGCATTATTAATATCTATTTAATGGTAAAAGTAAACTCTGACGAGTTTACGATTCCAATCCACGATACGAGTTTAGCTCACTCTCACGAGTTTACTTAAACTCGCAAGTTTAACATCCTTACCAAATAGTTATTTAAAAAAGAAAAACATATTTTATTAGGAAAAAACTTAGATATAACCGGAGGATCAAATCTCGTGCATTAATTAAAGACAAAACATGTTATTGACTTTTTTTTCTATTTATAAATCATGCATGTTTAGAACTTTTCTAAATATTTATATTTATAAGTTATCTTATATAATTTAGGAAACAACTAATATTCTTGTTATAATAAAAAAAAGAGAGGAAACAACGAATATTGTTTTTTTTAAATAGTTTCCTTGATATTTATATTGTTGAGTAATTATAATAGGAAAAAAGATATTAAAATACAAGAATATAGTATAAATTTTATTAGAAACGAGATCCTATATATATTAAGGACCATACAGATAAAGTAAAAAATAATGAAAATAAACAGGATTCTTGAGGAGTGAAACCTAAGACTATATCTAACAAGTAATAACAAACTGGTAGATACAGCTATTAAAGTATCTTTATAATAAAAAGTTACAAGCATGGTATAACTATTTTATTATAATAATTTATAGATGAAGGGGTAGGGATAAGAAATAATTATAATTTAATTAATTAGGGTATTGGTTAGATACGGGTTCTCAAACTCGTGAGTTTAGATAAATTCGTGACAATAGCGTACACTTGTATCGTGAACTCGAATCATAAATTCGTAAGAGTTTGCTTTTATCGTTAAATATGTATTTATAGTATATAATTAAATCATTAAATAAAATGTAAAAATGAAAATAATTTGATTTAAATATATTTTATCTGAATAACTGAAATTAAATACATCAACATTCATAATTGACCATACTTGATAAATAAATTTATATAAAATTGATATATAAAGCCACCGAGCATGATTAAATCAAAAAAAATTAACACAAATTTAAGAGTGAGTAATTACAATTTTGTAAATTAGAATAGTAGAAAAGGTAAATTAAGTGTTTAAACTAGTGAATTTATCTAAGTTTACAACTAGCACGAATTTATCATCATTTGGACTCGATTTTCTAAGGTAGAAACATAAAATCGATAAACTGGGAGAGTAAACTCGTGAGTTTAACAACAATAGTTAGATATAAGAATAAGTATATTTCCACATTAGAATAGGATTTATTTGAGTCGTTATCTTTTTTTATTAATTAAGATTATGCTGCAATCAATTAACTTAACTTTAAGCTCCTGTTAGGTTGAACATATTATAATAGAGAATGAATGAAATTAAAGAATGACTTTTGATGAAGGTTTTAAGTTGATGAAGTGAGTTTTAATTGGGTGGCTTTTGGATATATATAAATGGTTGAGGTGAACTGTGCAGAGAGATCAGATGATGGTAATAACGCCGATAATAGTGTGGCCATTGGTGAGTCTGGTGAGAGCTCTGATGTCAGAACCAATTGGCAGTTTGACAACAATGCTTTACAGTGGCAATCTTCTTCCTCGAAATCTCAATAACTTGGATAGATTTGTTATGCCTGAGTTGCTTCACCCTCATAATTACTTCTTCCATCTCATCGTCTCCTTCCTTAAGTTCTTCTGGTAATTTCATTTTTATTGTTTCTCACACCACATTCAGAAAAATTATGATGAGATGTAACGTATCCTACATTACTCATTCAAAACTAGACTACAATTCATGAAAATGAGGTCTTGAATCTTTGGGATGATGCAGAAGTTCTTAGTTACAAGTAGTATAGGTTGCCGGTTTTGTTTTGGTTATTTAGAGTAGATCGATGCTAAAACAGCATAAGTTTATAAGTTGAATCGAACCGGAAAAGGAGTCTCTCGACTTAATTTCTCTACATTGGATTGACTTTTAATGATTAAAATTCTATATTATATCAACTATATTGTTGTAACATTCTCCAAATGAGCTATAGATCATTCGAAATGTATTGGGTATATTTTCTAAAAATGTAGAGGATTCAAATTATATAATGAGTCAGGTATATCTTCTAGTTTTATTAAGAAAATTATTTAAAATTATTATAACCATAACCTAAAGACAAGGTCATTACATCAATGGATAGATTTGAACTCACAACTTTATAGTTAAGAGTCAACCCTTTTACTAATTGAACTAACCTTTATTAGTGGCTAAAGAATAACTGAATAAGGCATTAGTGTTGGACCTAGCTTTCCTCTGATTCTGTTAATATCCGCTGTTGTTATTTTCTTCCAAACGGTGCTGTTTTGGGGCCAAAATGGCACTGTTCAATTTTAAAAAATAAAATAGCATTCATCATCCTCAAGTATTTTTTTAGCCCTAGTTAGTGTTTGAAATATTTTTTTCAAAATCCTAAAATATTTAAGATCTTGAAAAAAAAAATCAAGATCATGAAGTATTTTCAAGTCTTAGTCAATATCCCAAGTATCTTTTTAGTATCAATCAAAGATCTTAAAGTATTTTTTTTTAGCACCAGTTACTTTGGGCCTAAAACAGAGCAAGGATCGGCCCTGATAATAATGCTGATCCGATCCGGCCCATATTCTAACCTTAACTCGACATTCTGGCAACCTGTCCGACGGAAAGCTGAAAGCAGTGCAACAATTTTTTTCTTGCCAAATGATCAAAATATAAAATTTATAACTAATCAAGTAATTTAAAGGGAAAAAGATGAATAAATACCATGTGAATTTGCAAAACCACTAGAAACCCACTGAATTTGTAAAATGACTAAGAGGTGACAGACTTTTGAGGGTTATGCAAATTCATGCAAAATGACCAAAACGCCCTTCCTTCCTTCTTCATTCAAAATTAGTTAATTTTACTCATTTTCCTAAAATGTCCTTATATAAATTTAAAATGACAAAAGTTGTCCTAATTATAAGTGTTTCTAATTTGATTTATGTTAGACATCCATGACATATTAGTTTAGTATATATGTATATTAGTTGTTTTTATATAGCCATGTGTATACATATAGATCTAATTTCCTTTACACACGCTTTTAATTGAAATAACGGTCTTGCTATATAAACATATGTGTGTGTGTATGTGTATACATATATAGACACACACACATACACACACATGATATATATACATACATATATATATATATATATATATACACACACACACACACACATATATATATTGACACACATAACACGATATACATATATATGTACACACACATATATATAAATGCTTCTAATAATAAGTATAAATAGGGGTATTAGGAAAAAATTGACAAAAGTTAAAACTTGCTTTTATAATTAGGACCAAAACCAACTCCAAAATTTTCTCCTATAATTAGGACCGGAGGGAGTATATATATATATATATATAAGGATTGGATTAATTAATTGAATAATTAATATTTGAAGGAGGGTTTGTCGATTGCTAATTGGAGGAGCATGATGGTGAATTATTCGTTCCTCAGCAGTGCAGGCTTTTTGGATCAATCATTGGAATTACTCGTTCCTCGGCAGTGCAGGCTTTTTTGGGCCTAGGAGTAATCATTGTTAGGGTATTTACTACGAATCAGTGA